>ML685779.1:1488805-1631780 GCA_007922175.1 Pelusios castaneus
TGTGTGTGTGTGTGTGTGTGTGTGTGTGTGTGTGTGTGTGTGTGTGTAAAAAGAACTAAAATCGTAAGAGCAACAAAAAGTCACATTAAATCTCCTTCCAGTAAATGCATTCCATGGATGTCAAGTTCCAGATGGGTAGCCCTGTTAGTCTATTTCAGCAAAACAAACAAGGACTCCGGTGCCACTTTTAAAGACTAACAAATGTATTTATCACATGAGCTTTTGTGGATATAATCCCACTTCATCAGATGCATGAAATGGAAACTGCAATAAATAAACTGAGATAAATAAATTTGTTAGTCTTTAAAAGTGCCATCAGACTCCTTGTTTGTTATTCTATGGATGGGATATCAAAGCCACAAAATATAACAAATAATATCAAATTATTAAATAAATATGGTAGAGGGTTGGATTCTGATCTCAGTTCTATGAGTAATGCGTTTAGAATAACTCCATTGATTCCTAATAACTGGTTCCTACTCTACTAATTCAGTATACAGGTAACTACCTTAGAGGTCAGTGGAGTTACCTATATCTTGTGGTGGAATAATCAGATTTCAGTGGCATTATTCCACAATCACAGTAGTAGAACTGAAATCAGAATCTGGCCTATATTGTTTTTTATGCATAACCTTAGTTGATCCCATACCTGTGGCTAATGGAAAGGAAGTATAAAAGAATGTTTTGTCATCAGGAATTAAATTCTTTCCCTAGTTTCCATTGCTGTCATTTCTTCTGCTGACAACCCTCCTTACTGAAAATGTGTTGAAATTTTAAACCAGAATAACTGTGTGTGACCTAAAATGCTGAAATAGGGCCAGATGGTCTGGCTCAAAGTTTCATCACCTTGAAGCTAATAATAGGTATGGGATGCAGTGTGTGCTGCAGGCACGACCTTGCACTTCCATCATTACTTAGTTCTGCCGTAGGTCTTCAGAAGAGATAGCAGCAGGATGCTTTTTGACCTCACTTACATTTCTATAAACTGTAGATCAGTGTCTCATCTGAGTTACACAGCTTTGATATCACATCCTAATATAATGATTTTCCATTTCTAAACTGCTGATTACAGTTCAGGCTGCAACTTTGGCTATTGTTAGCTGTAGATGGGATAAAGCAGAGCTCTGAAATTCAGTTCCAAAAGATTTATTCTATTTTTTGCCACTTTGTAGTAATGTTTTCTACCACTTGGAAGGATGTGATAATTCCCCTCTCTTCGACACTGGTCATGCTGCATCTGGAATATTGTGTCCAGTTTTGGGCTCCCCACTACAGAAAGGATGTGAACAAATTAGAAAGAGTCCAGCGGAGGGCAACAAAGATGATTAGGGGGCTGGGGCACATGACTTATGAGGAGAGACTGAAGGAACTAGGCTTATTTAGTCTGCCGAAGAGAAGACTGAAGGGGGATTTGATAGCAACCTTCAACTACTTGAAGGGGTGCTTCAAAGAAGAGGGAGCTAGGCTGTCCTCGAGGGTAACAGAGGACAGAACAAGGAGCAATGGTTTCAAATTACAGCTGGGGAGGTCAAGGTTGGATATTAGGAAAAACTTTCTCACTAGGAGGGTGGTGAAGTATTGGAATGGGCTACCTAGGGAGGCGGTAGAATCTCCATCTTTGGAGATTTTTAAGGCCCGGTTAGACAAAACCCTGGCTGGGGTGATTTAGTGGGAGTGGTCCTGCTTTTTAGCAGGGGATTGGACTAGATGACCTCGTGAGGTCCCTTCCATCCCTTTTATTCTATGATTCTATGATTTTGTGCTCACTCATAAATTGAAACTGTGTTATGAATGGATAAAGTATTATGGTCTGATTTTCTCTGGATGTAGCTCTAATGGGGAAACTGAAGATAGCTTGAGTGCCTTGTTGAGAAATGCAATTTTAACTCTGCATTTCCTAGGTTCCTATTGTTTCTTTTTCTTTTTTAAAAACTCTAATGTTCTTAAAGGTAATAATATGCACTCCGACCACTGAGATGTACTTGCAATCTAACTTCACCTTCAAGTTTGTTTTGTTTTGTTTCTTGAGCGTGTTGCTGTGAATAATCATACATAGATAGTAAATGCCTTTCATCAATAGAAGCAGCAAAACTGAATACAAAAATCTCAAATCCATTATGATCATATTATTATGATTATGATGTTTTCTCAAAACACAATGGATAGTAATTGTTTCACAGATGCTAAGTGACTGCAGAATCTAAACACAGACATTTCCTCTTCCTTGATTGCCATTGGCGTCACTCTTCAAAAGTGGACTGAATAATATCCTATTGTAGCTTATAAACAGTATCACTTGAAACAATAAAGAGAATACTTCATACCATCCCCCACTGTATATTACATAATTATGAATAGTTCCGTTTTCAGATGGTAAAACATTAATTAATATTAATAGAGGATCCAATCAGTGCTCTTTTTGTAAAGGGGAAAAAAAGGTGCAAGTATTCATATCTTTATAGTAAATTTAAAAAATGCCTCTCCCACCCCTCTTCTTCCAGCAGTGCGCTCCATTCCCCTGTTGACCCTCCCCCACAGCTGAGCAACGGGGCCAGCAAAAAAGGTGCCGGTACTCCATCCCCCTTCATGCTGTCACAAAAAATCCATTGGGGTCCATTATGCAACTTTTCTGTGCTTTGTAAAATTGGTTTGGAACAATTTCAGAAGGAAAAACAGATACATAATTCCAAAGATAGAGAATTAGATTTTGAAACTTAAAATCTGAAACTGAAAAGACCTGTTCAAGGTTTTCATTGTATTATTGCATCTGTATCTTTAGATCTGCATTAAATTATATTTATTATTTAAGATACATTGTGTATTCTGGACACTTAAGAGCGTCAAACAACATTAAGACATATTTTATGCTTTTGTGTCCTGGTATGAATTGATGCACTGGGGTACACCTTTCGTGGCTGAAACAATTATGTTTGCTATTTAAAAAATCCACAGTTGTTTACTCTTTGTAGCTGCTTTGCTCTAGTGAGTTGACAAAAAGCCTGGAAGCCAGATGATTTATTCCAGGCACTTTCACTTTCCCATGGTCAAGTCATTTCTATTTCTATTTCCTAATTTCCCTATACATAAAATTACCGGGTATTAGGAAAAGCTGTGTGAGAGATATGGGCTGAGCATGTGAAACCCAGTTTTGTGCCCCCTGCTTGAACCTAAGTTATACAGGTTTATTACCTTCCTAGCACCTGAGCGGGGCTTGTCAGTACTTACAGTTCTGCAGTAACACAGCTGCATAGCACTTAGTAAAGACACTACCTACACCACCTGGAGAGCTTCTTCCATCAGTATAAGTCTTCTGCCTCCACAAAAAGCCCTCCAGTTGACATACAATGGGGTTAGGCCAGTAAAACTATCTTGATCAGAGGTGTGGAAAATCCACACCCCTGGGTAATGTAGTTATACTGATATAAGTTTGTAGTATAGACCAGGGCTTAGACAGGGATCTGTGTAGAAACAAATTGACTGCAGTTCAAGAATAAATCAGAAATTATATTTGTTGGTAGTAAGAAGCATTTGCAGCTGTAGGCAGAAGATGGTGTCTGCATCATCTGTTTGCAGTGTGTGACTGCCTTTTTGCAAAATGGTTCACAGCGTTGGGGCCGATGGGATCTATCACAGATTCTGAATGTTTAGGTCCTTCCCTCATTGATATCAAAAGGATATTAATGATGAACCCTAATAATGCTAAATGAAATGATGTCATTGCTAACTATGTTGCTGAGGGTTTTAGCACAGATTTTCTTATTCCAGAATGGTAAACCACCTCCTAAACTTTCCCAGGTGCTAAAAGCCCCGAATATTGTTTACCCATCTGCAGAACCTACAGTTTCTCTCTGGCTGCTTCTGTAATATAGTCAGGCAGTTTCAATACAATATTCTGCAAGTACATTGAAAAACAGAGTATTTAGGGCACCATAAAATAAACTGAATTTGATATCGAATTAATTAACATGGATGACACTATATCAATTATTCATTTTCAGATTTAATATAATGACTTAATTACATTAAAAAAGTAAGGCAGTTGCACAAAGGGCTATATAAGTAGCAAAAAAAAAAAAGAAAGCTGGAGGAAATACTGCAGAAAAGTAAATAAATATATCAATACTTCAGAAGTATACAAGCAACTTTAGAAATGAATGGAATAAGAGCAACGAAAGCTCATGTGAAAAATAAATGTGTTTAGTCTTTAAAAGTGCCACAGGACTCCTTGTTTGTTTTGCTGAACTAGACTAACATGGTGACCCCTTTGGAACTGGTCACAATTCCAAGGGTTGCAGTGGAAGGTTGCAGAATAAAAAGTTCTAACATAGAAAAAGCAGAAATTCTGACTGCTTTGTTTCAAAAAGTGAGTTACAACGAAGATCAGAGGATAGAAATTAGGGAAAGGAAAAGATAATGAAAATTATGAGATGATAAAGAAGTAGAAGGAGGATGTGGATCTTATTTTAAACGACACTTCAGCTTGAGGAAATGCCAAAAAAGTGATAAGAAGCAAAAGAGTTGGACCAGACCACAATAAAATTATATCTGACATACACAAATACCCAGCTTGAGGGTAATACTAAAATCATACAATAGCATATGGAGGAAAGGGAAGATTACCTAGGGACTGGAAACATGCAGTCATTGTCTCAGTCAGGAAACCAGGCAAGATGCAGCCTAGGCCTGAGGCATACAGATCAATTGCCCACAAAGCTCGTTTAGGTAAAACTATGGAAACCTGATGACGGAGAGATTAGCATCACACTGAGTAAGTTCATGGGTAGAAAACAAAGGGGTTCTGAAGAGGTCAGAGTGTGATTGACCATATTGTACAGAGAGGCAGAAGCACAAAACAGCTTGTGAACCAGACTACAAGATGACAACCGTCCTGGACATTGAAAAGCTTATGATGTGTTATGGAGAGAGGGACTATTATATAAAGTGGCAACCATGGGTACTGCAGGAAGAATGTACAGATGGAGAAGGGATTTCCTAAGCAAAACAGAATATCACCTGGATACCTGCTTGGTGATGGGAACAAGAAGGCTGGAGCCCTTGAGCCAAGAGAAGTCCCACTCATCATTTAAATCTACTCCCCACCAGGAAGGAGCCATAGGGACAAACTTAGTAACCTATTATTCCTGTAGGTGAAAGGGATATATGAAGAGAATGCCCATTGATGGAATACAGATATGCAGAGAGTTGGGTGGCAGAAGGGAGGGCTCACAGAAGGATTCCCAGTAAGGGTCCAATGGAAGGAAGTATCGGGGCTTGTAGATTCAGGGCATAGTCAAACAGTGATGTAGGTTGACTCAACCGAGAGGGGATGAGTGGCTTGTATTGCGTTGGCTTGTATTGCGTACATGAAGATATAAAGCCTTATCCCAGTAGACAACTGGACCAGATAGTGTGGATCCACTGCAATTTGCATTACAGTAGTGCTAGTCAATAAATTAGCATAGCTAGTAATAATAGGCCAGGATTGGCCCTCCCTTTTGGCAAATCAGTAATGAACTGACCAGTGCCACAGCTGAGCCCCATGAGAGGCTGTAGCCTGTGGACATCATGGACCTAGCAGGCCTGGGCAACTCTGATGACCTGCAGAAGGGGACATCCCAGGGCCAGGGCCAGCCAGAGAGCCACATGAATGGCTGGTACATATCATGGACTTTAAGGTCATACTTCGGGGGGAGGATTCATGCAGGAGCAGCAGGACCAGTGACACTTAGCTGTGCCTAAAAAGGTGGTGTCCATGGAGGCAGTACACCACCAGCACCTGGGACGGTACCCTTGCTTTGTGCTAGAGAAGCTGTGGCTGTATCATGTGGAGCAGAACCTGTGTTTGAAGGTAATAAGAGCTCAGCCTGTAAGTTCTGCTGGAACTCAGTCCAGCTAGCACATGATATTCCCTGCATGGGGCATAGAGGTCAAAAGATGACTCTGGGCTGGTTGCTGGCCTACATTTTCGGGCTAGGTGGTGCACCATGAGGTTAGGGAATATTGCTCTTCCTGCCATAAGTGTGAGTATTCAGCATCTAAAAGCCCCCTTGGTCCTATTAGTGGAAATCCCATTAGTGGAACTCCATTAGCCATTAGTGGAAATCCCAGTAGAAAGAATATGGATGGACATGGTTGGGCCTTTAAAAACAGCTCCTTGGGACAGCAATAGACGCTTGAAGTGGTAGACTATGCTACTTGCTACCCCAACTCAGTGCTCTTGCATTTGGCTAAGGTGTGCACCAGTGAACTTGTACGACTCTTTGCCGGGCTAGGGTTCCCATGGGAAATATTGATTGATCAGTGCTCTCGCTTTACCTCCCATGTGATGCACAAACTGTGTTCCATCCTTAAAATTAAGGCACTGAGAATATTAGTGTACTGTCCACAAACCGAGGATCTTGTGGAAATATTTAACAAGATGTTGAAGGAGATGGTTTGTTGTGACTGAGCACTGGGACCAACTGTTCCTGCTACTGCTGTTTGTTGCGCAAGAGGTACCCCAAGCCTCAATGGATTATTGCCCTTTGAACTGCTGTATGGATGCCAGCCCCAGGGAGATTTGGATGTGTTGAGAGGAGGCTGGGAGAAGCAAGATGGAAACATGCTTAGTACAATAGTATATCATCTGCCTACAAGAGTATCTAAAGAAGTTGAGTATTTTTACAAAAGAGAACCTTGCCCACACCAACAGAGGCAAGAATGGGGGTATAACCAAATGAAGGTGCATGCATGAATGGTGGTTCCAAAAGTGCCTACAAGTGTCCCTTTAACATCACCTATTTTAGAAGAATTATAATTCAGAACAATATAAATCTAGTCACTGAAAGCCTATGAGGTTGCACTAATGTAATTTGTAAAGTCGTGTATTAAATAAACAAAACTGACTGATGACTCAAAAATTGGAACCAGTGCTGATTAAACGTGGTGAAATTCTAAACCAAAAAAGCTCTCAACTATGTTTGATTATGTTTCCATCACTTCATACTGAACAGATGTTTTAGCTTCAGAATGACAAGCGGGCAGAGTGACAATCCTGAAATCTTACTATAGGGATTATCTGGGAGATAAATAATTTATGTTTATGGACCTTCTTTCACTTTTACTGGTAATTCTTACACCTTATATTAGTTGTAGGTAACTGCTTTTTTGCATAGATATTGTTCAAAACTCTGACACCTCTCTGTCCAATTCCTGGTTGAGTATTCTCCCTTGGCCATTCACCAAACTGCTTGGGCCTGCCATGAGTTCAGGGGTCTGGACTCGATGACCTCTCATGGTTCCTTCCATTTTCTATGTTTCGATGTTGGGATCTGGCTGCTGGATCCTGTGTGTTTTAACCCTCCAGAGTCTAAGCAGAGTTGAGTCACTGCAGCGGTGCTGGTGCTGAGTGGTACTGGTGCTGAGAGCTGCTGAACCAAATGGTAAATCCTGTATATCAGGGGGTTCTCATTATTTTTGCTGGGACCCCCTTTGAAAATATTTCAGGCTGTGATGATCCTGCCATCCCCTGAAAGTGATGACTGTCCATGCCATACCATCCTTACTGACATGCACAGGAGCTAAGAGCTCGCAACCACACCTAATAACCTCGCAGTTCCCTGAGGGGTGACGACCCCCAGTTTGAGAACCCTTGCATAATGGGAAGCACTTAGGGACCCTGGGCACACTTTTGGGGTGAATATCTTCTATCTGCCACCCCTTCTGGATTGCTTAGACAATGTAGCCCACTCCCTGGAATTAGTGCTGCCCTCTTGTATGCTCCTGTACAGTAAGCACCCACCCACCTGGAATCCCATTGAAGATGTGAGCCTTCGGGGTTACAGTTTAACTTTCTCAAGGACCCTGCGATAGGTTGTAACATATAAGCAGACAGACTTTGCACAGGATTCAACAATGCTATTGCTCTTTTCTGAATCACTTGAGAAATACAAAGTTCTAAAATAATAACTCCTACATGCATTTCCTACTTCAGCTTCCTCACCGCTCTTCTGAAGTATTCTTTGGGATGGGGTCAGCTTTGCCTGGGTTCACCCAGCATTCTTTTGTTGCAGTACATTGCTTGTATATTGAAACAAGGAGCCTTTTTCCCAAGCTCTTCTTTCCTTACCTTGGCTGGCTAGCCCCTCCCCTTCTTCTCTGCTACCCCAGTGTCTTGTGTGTCTCTAATAGCCCCCACATTCAAAATGAAGTTTGCGGTTTGAAAAAGAGGCATACGAGTTCATAATCTCACAGAGAATTCATAAATCGTACAGACAGATTCCCCAAATTGTCACATTTCTCCCTCATATTAAAACAGAGCAGGGGTACTTGACAGGTACCTCAGGGATATTCCAGCATCTTGCTTCTAGACAGAGCATCTGTGGTTATTACTTACTAATTCAAACTTCATGCATTTTGTTCAATTAATTTACAATTCCACTGATCACACCCCAAATGCAGTTTTATGACATTATTATAGATCAGTTCCCATCAACATCATCTAAGTCCTCTTTGTCATTATCCCAGAGTAAATAGGGGCTGAGTTCATAGGTCTCTCATATGCTTTTGTCACCCCAATATGTCTGATTGGTAGGGGCGGCCATGACAGTCTTAGGCCCCTTCAGTTTGGCTTTTGGCAGTATAATGCCTCTGTATGAGAAGTGATCCTTGTCCCAGGGTGGATTGGAATCACTCCAATTTCCTTCAAACCCAGTCCCCTTCTTCATACATTCTGGGAAAAAGTGGGGTGTGCTTCCTGAACTATCCTCCTTGGATTCAGATACCTCTTGACTGACCACCCTGAAACTACAGATAAAGGAGAAGGAGAACCTTTCCTTTTCATCTGCACTTCCCTAATCAGCTGCCTCATAGTCCTCTGGGGCTTTTTCTAACCTCTGGAAGGGGCCATGAATTTGGCGGTATGGAACAGGTGGCACCTGGTGCCCTATCCTGTTTCAGGTCATGGCAGCACAGCATACTTGTCCACTCTGATATTTTCTGATCAGCAGCAAACAAACCACGCTGAACACACAAGCCCAGCCACTGCCCTTTCTCTTTCTATTCATATCTGCTCTCTATCTGTTCTCTACTCTCATTTTAAGAGCAAAAAGCACTAGATCCTTGCTAAAATGTTCTCAAAAGTTTCACTCACTACCTCCCTGATCCTATGTGCTACCACACTTGGTCACATGCAACTGTTTATTTGCTTATACGTTGCTCAAAACTCCAGCACTCTGGGTGCTGCCTCCTCCTTTGATGCTAAGATAGGGTAGAACGGCCAGACCTTCAGCTAGCATAAATCAGTGTAGCTCTGTTTTCATCAGTGGATTTGTGTTAATTTACAACTGATGTGGATCTTCTCTTTTGTGTTTGGAAATTAATTTATTTAATGCATTCATTAATTATGTAATGAATAGTGTTATTTCTTTTGTACAGAAAGGTGTCTCTCAGCAATGCCCTGTTGTTAATTCTAATCAGGGAGTCATTTGCAGGTAAAATTTGAGCATGTAAAGTTATACAACATGGAATTGATGGCTGTGCTTTAAACACCATAACCTTGATTCTTCACTGCATCCAAGCTCTTCTTCAATCCATAACATATTGCAAGATGGCTCTTGGTGTATTTAGGAAATTATCATAGAATTATAGAATAATAGGAATGGAAGGGACCTCATGAGGTCATCTAGTCCAACCCCCTGCTAAAAAGCAGGACCACTGCCACTAAATCACCCCAGCCAGGGTTTTGTTTAACCGGGCCTTAAAAATCTCCAAAGATGGAGATTCTACCACCTCCCTAGGTAGCCCTTTCCAATGCTTCACCACCCTCCTAGTGAGAAAGCTTTTCCTAATATCCAACCTCGACCTCCCCAGCTGTAATTTGAAACCATTGCTCCTTGTTCTGTCCTCTGTTACCATCGAGAACAGCCTAGCTCCCTCCTCTTTGGAGCAACCCTTCAAGTAGTTGAAGGTTGCTATCGAATCTCCTCTCAGTCTTTTCTCTTCTGTAGACTAAATAAGCCTAGTTCCTTCAGTCTCTCCTCATAAGTCATGTACCCCAGCCCTCTAATCATTTTTGTTGCCCTCCGCTGGACTCTCTCCAACTTGTCCACATCCTTTCTGTAGTGGGGAGCCCAAAACTGGACACAGTATTCCAGATGCGGCCTCACCAGTGTCGAATAGAGGGGAATTATCACATCCCTCGATCTGCTGGCAATACTCCTACTGATGCAGCCTAATATGCCATTGGCCTTTTTGGCAACAAGGGCACACTGTTGGCTCATATTCATCTTCCCGTCCACCATAACCCCCAAGTACTTTTCTACAGCACTGCTACTTAGCCAATCGGTCCCCAGCCTGTAGCAGTGCATGGGATTTTTCCGTCCTAAGTGCAGGACTTTGTACTTGTCTTTGTTGAACCTCATGAGGTTTCTTTCGGCCCAGTGTTCCAATTTGTCCAAGTCTCCCTGGATCCTGTCCCTGCCCGCCAGACTATCTACCATTCCCCCCAGCTTAGTGTCATCCGCGAACTTACTAAGCACGCACCATCATCAAGATCATTAATGAAGATGTTGAACAGAACCGGCCCTAGGACCGACCCCTGGGGCACTCCACTCGTTACCGGTTGCCAACTAGACTTCGAGCCATTGATTCCTACCCGCTGAGCCAGTTGATCTAGCCAGTTTTCTATCCACCTTACGGTCCACTCGTCCAACCCATACTTCCTTAACTTGCTGACGAGAATGCTGTGGGAAACTGTATCAAAAGCCTTGCTAAAGTCGAGGTATATCATTAATCATTACCTTCCCACAAGCAGGATTTTCAGCTCCATCAGATTCTTATGGCATTATTCACATTTCTTAAGGCTACACAGGGTAATCATTAAACTCATGACGCAAAATTGAAGAAGTCAGATTTCAGCATCAGCTTTTATGACAATTGATCAATTCTGGTTTCTCCGCTATCTAATTTTCCATCTCCCGATTAGGAAAATCTCCTTTTCTCTTGCAATTATGGTTCCTCTGTAGAAAAGTGACATTTTAAGAGACAGTTTGTTTTTTGCTTCTTTTCAACAGTATGTTGGTCTTTTGTCATTTCAGCTTTGGAAATACATAGAGCCGAAAATGTGATCTGACTATATTAAAAATAAACAATGGATCTATGCATTAGGGCCATTTAATGTAAAATATGCGATAGCATCTACTGGTTTCCCACCTGTTGGCACCATTTAGGTATATTACCTAATGCCAAAGATCAGAGAAGCAGCACTGATGTATGAGTTCATAGGGCATGGGATTGCTGTAATATAAACAATTACTAACATATTTATATGAATGGTATCTAAATGCAGCATTGGCAGCCCAAACAATTACATTAGTAAACTGGAAGACTAAGGCAATGCTCTGCATTGATTTTTGGATTACTGAACTTCTGGATGTAGTGGAATGTTTGAGAACTATCTGCATTCCATTCTCACAACCTCATATGGATTTCTGGACTTTACATGAATGCTGGTTGGAGCAGCATTAACTCTGAAGTGGATTTCCACAAGGAAAAGCTTTAGTGCTTCCTGGCCCTGAAATACCCTTTCCCAAATGTTGCTCTGATATGATTGTTACAGGTGAAGAAGCACAGAGAGAGAGAGAGTCTCTGTTTATTGTAGGCTTCATACCCTCAAGTGCCTTTTTATTTCTTTGAGCAGTTGCCTCTTTAAGATCATTTCCTGGGTGACTGTCCTGATGCCATCCAGGCAAGGATCCTATCTCTTCATTCTGTCTCTGGAACTCCTTGAGCTTGACTAGTGGTATCTTTATGACAACAATTATAGAATCAAACTCTATGTTGTTGTGGTGGAAGAAAATGTGTGGCATGAATAGTGTCCTCTTCTATTTCTATTAGAAAAGGAGACAAAATTCAAATTCCCTCTCCTGAACAGTATGAATTGCACATATGGTTGATGAGCCTAAGTGAACATGAAGGTAATTTAATATTGAATAAGGCCCTTGATATTTATGAATTTTAATTTTAGCATATTTTCCTTCTGTCTTTCTGCTTGTTCCTTTATTGAATACAATGGAAAAATCTGTAGACAGATCCATATGGCCTGATCCTAGAGCCATTCTGTGTCTGGATATCTGTTAGACTGATCAGAACACATGGGAGAAAAGTAAATGGATATTCCTCTAACAAGATTCGGTCTCAAACATGTGAAGTTTTGACATCAAAGCTTTAACTGTGCTTTTTTGAGAATAATGCCATTAGTTTTACAATGCCTCTGTTTTTAGCTCTTGTTTGTGTGCCTGTTTTTGTACAGTAATTACTCCTGACATGATGCATTCCCCTGTGGTCCACAAGGTCTGATTATATACATTTGCTGTTTTGTACTTTGTGTCTGCATATCATAACCAGGATTTATGTAGTAAATATTTTACACCTGGGACACTTAGTCCTTCTTGGTCTCATCTTATATTTATTAAGCTAACTTAGCAGATACTCCACTTTCGTATTTCTCAGCTTGAGATCTCAATTAAAATAAGATGGACAAAAGTAACTTATCTAATGCTAATGGATTCACTATTCTCCAATTAGCAGGAATCTTATGAAAATACACATTTCCTAAAATCATTATTCAAATACTAACTTCTTTTATATTACATATTGCACACCTTCCTTATTCTGTTTCTATTTTATTCCTTTATTTCTGTTCATATTTATCTATTGGCCTTAAAGAACTTGACAAAAGAAAGGCAAAAGAAAAGAAAATATGTGGTAGTGATTCTCAGTTAGTTCAATATTACTTAAATATAAATAATACAAAGCTAGATTAAAGTTTTAGCCTCAGCCCAGAGTGAGGGGCCGTGTATAGCTGTGCTTTCAGTTGGGAACCAGCAGCCCTAACCCTCCATGAAGGGTCCCCTAGTGGTGGAAAGTCTGTTTAGAAGGAGTCCTGTGGCACTTTTAAAGACTAACAGATTTATTTATCGCATGAGCTTTCATGGGAGAAAATCTCCCACGAAAGCTCATGCGATAAATAAATCTGTTAGTCTTTAAAAGTGCCACAGGACTCTGTTGTCTTTCTACAATAGACTAACACGGCTACCCCTTTGGAATTTGTTTAGAAGGAGGCTATGAACATGCAAAATGCAAACAGCATCACCTCCATAATGAGCCGTTAGTTAGCTAGCACAAGCCCAGAAGCAGGTCACACTCCCAAAGAATGGGGTCCTTGATGGTTGCATTGATTCAATACAGCCCTGGACAGCTTCAGTCAGCAAAATTCCCTGTAGAATTTAAAGCTCCTCTCCCTTAACAGAATCCCCAGGGGAACAGCAGTACAAAAACCATCTGGTTTCTGAGGGCTAATCCTTGTGAGGGTGAGGTTTCTCTCTTTCACATCTGGTGCTGCCAAGCCTTAGTTTCTCTGTGGCTGGGTGGATTTTTGTGATTTTGATGCTTTGGTACCTCTTCTAGATAGAAAAAAAGAGTCCAAATGAAGAGAAATCCAAATGAAACAAATTCTGCCTTGACAGGCTGGCTCAGTTTGCCCTCCTTTAGCAAATAGTGTTTTGGCCTTCGGGGCAGAGGTGTTTGCACCAACTGTCTGTGGGCATTTATTGTCTGCTATCCCTCATTATGAGGATGATGTCTGCCAGGGGGAAGTCATTACCCATTGATGAGAATCTGTGTTCTACAGATTTTGTCATATATGTGACATGTGGTTGCCTGGCAGGGCCAGATTAAGCAGCCTCGGGACCCTGGGCTGCTCACTATTGTGGTCCCGCCCACCTGGGGCCCCAGCCTCCAACCACAGTGGCCTGTGGGCAGGCTGGTGCTGGGATGGGGGGGACCCTGCGCGAGAGGCCACTCTCTGCAGTCCTCCTGCCCTGGCTCCGGTCTGGTTGGTCTGCCCCTGGAGTGGAGCAAACACTATAGGTGTCCCTCCCTTGGGGGTGGACCAGCCAGCCCTGGGAGCAGGGTGGGAGCGCAGAGGTCAGGCACTGAAGGGTGGCGGGGGCAGAGGGAGACAAGGCAGGGGCTTCGGGCTGGAGCTTAGGGCCCCCTTTAGGCCAGGGCCCAGGGCTTCAGTCCCTACAGCCCCTGCATTGATCAGGGCCTGTGGCTTGGAAAGAGCACAACTGCTGGCCAGGATACACTTTCCTTCCTCCTCTGCCATTTCTCTTTTTCTTGAGCAAGGTTATTCTCTTCAAAATGGCCTGAGGCTTGATGTAGGATGTAACACCCTTACAGTGTATTGCCAGCCACCTCTTCCAGATTCATGGGGTCAATGTCTCCTTTTAAAAAATATATCTTCCAGGTGTCACTGTAGTGTTTCCTTTGTACCCATGGGACCTCTTACCATGACTAAGCTGAGAAAAGAGAACTTGCTTCAGAAGATGAGTATCAGCCATCTTCGCCTCAACAGTGGTGATGTTAGCTGCAGAAAGAACGTGGCATTATTGCAACAGTCTTCCCATCTGATGTGGAGAATCTTCTTATGGTGGCAATGTTCGTACCACTCCAGACTCCTTTAGATGGCTTCTATATGTCACCCATGTCTAAGGTGACCAGATAACAAGACTGAAAAATCAGGACACGGGGTAATAGGAACCTCTGTAAGATAAAGGCCAAATATTGGGACTGTCCCTATAAAATCAGGACATCTGGTCACTCTACCATGTCTTGCCACCCATAAAGGAAAGTGGGGATGACTACTGCATCATAGACCAAGATCTCAGTTTCTATCCACAGGTCTCTGTCAATAAAGACACAATGGAGTCTTGGGCATTATGAGGCATCCAGTTTACAAGCCACAACCCTGGACCCTAAACCCAAAATTACTTTATTGTTTCCTAGAGACATTTTCTACAGTGCCTCTCGCTGGTCAGGCCTTTTATCTGACCTTTCCCAAACAGTCCTCTGCCAGGCCCTTTCTCCTTCTTCCTCCCCACAGGGAACCTTTCCCCAAACCCTGGTTACAGGAACACTCTAGCTCTCTCCATTACTGAAAATGAGCTTCCTTTTATATATCCCAGAAGAGATAATTGTTCTCGGTGAGTTGTTCTTAGTCACATGATTTCAGAGAAAAACTCAGGCACAAATCAGAGCTGAGAATTGAAATCCTAAATGTTTACTAGCCCATGGGACAATCCTCCCAGGGAAGCAGTAGCTCAGAGTTTGTACACGCAGTTTGCGTGTGACAGCGAAGATGTATGGAGTCACTGAAATCAACCATGAGCTTTTAATTCCGGCAAAACTCCCATTAGATTTGCTTGTGTATGGACTACAAAATTGGATGTATAAGACGTTAGATATATAATGAGAGCTTTGCACTTTCAGAATTTCACCACTGTTCAACAGGAGACACCACAGATAAGTCTTCATTTTAATGAACAGAATAAATGCATAATTGGAGGCATAGAATAAAGCAGACATATATCACCTTGGCCTATGACCCCTATCAGTTCTCAAGCTAAGCAGGGTCAGACCCGGGTCCTCATTATATCTCCAAAACTAGGTTGAGCAGGGATGTGCGTAGTCAATATTTTATTGGAAATCCTAATGTATTTCACTGATGCACCTAAAATATTGTGTATTATTATAATTAAAGTTTCTTATTTATACAGAGCAAGGTGTTTTACAGATATATAATAACTAAAGTGACTATACATTTTGGTTTTACCAGGACTTCCTATTTTTTTCATATCTTGTTCCGGGGCGTAGCCAGTCCCCATTTTCTGGCCAGACCCCGAGTCTGCAAGGTGGACCTTGCCACAAACAGCTTCTGGAAATGTGACTGGAAGCTGCCTCAGATGCTCCAGTTGTTAGGTAGCAATTAGAGCCCTCCTGAGGAGGAGGAAGGGGGAGTGGTGGCGAGATCAGGTCTGTCCACTACCGTGCCTACCAGTGGCACAAACTTTGCAGTCGTGACCAGTGGCTGCTGGCTAGCTCCACAGCCATGATGGCGAAGTTCATGCTGCTGCCGGGCACAGCGGTGGGCGAGCCTGATCTCCCATTCAGCAGGCCGTGGCCCTTCTGTAGCTATTCTCCTCTGTTGTTCTGATGTCCAAAGGACTTCTTTCAAGACACCTGAAATGTCCTGTGGGGTTTTTTTGTTTGTTTTATCACACAGTTTTTTAAAATAAGTACAAAATGTTAGTCAAGGCTTATTGCTATGCTAAGAAAAATGTGCTTGCTGGGAACAAACAGTCCAGTGGGATGAGTGTTCAGTGTCTTGAACAGTGCCTGTGGTGAAGGGAAAAGTTGAATGAGTATAGACTCCTATCAAAGCTGTTCTTTTCCTCAAAGCAAATGTTAAAGACACTTGTTCGGTATTGCGTGATAAACCTACTCAGAACACGTATAGTCACCGGAAAAAAATCTCCACACTGAGAAATATGCATATGTTGCTGTTGAGTCAGAAACTGGTAGTAGAAATAGCAGCACACATTTTTTATAAGGTATACAGTACCATTTGAAAGACTGCTTCAATACCTTGAAAAATCCCTTCCCAAGTCATTCCCATTTTATTTTGAAATTGTGATCATCTTCATAATAGGACAGTTGCCCTGAAGAGCTTACACGTTATAGAGACAAAATATATGCACTTGCTGAAGGACAGCTAATCAGAAGACATGCAGCTGTCCAAAGGGTGTCATGCCCCACCTGTTCAGCTCCATAAATGAAAGGGTTGGGTCTTGGTGCCTGCTTTGCCCCATGTAGGGTTACTAATGCAGGATGACTGTCACGTTTCACCCCAGGAGTGGCTGCATTTCAATGGTGTGTGGGGGAGAGCCGCATTTATAATCTTTAAAATGGCTCTCAGGATGGAAGGAACTCTAAAAGGTATTCTTATGTTTCAGGAGAGTGACTTGTGCAGGAGGCTTTTTTTCCCTGCTCCTAACATTTCTTTTGTATATATGCTATTTTGTATGTGACTCCTTTAAAGAGACACCTCCTGCTGAATCTAAAAGGGTGGTTTCTGATAGTGGGTGTGCAAGGTTTGCCTCCTTTTACTGAACTAGGTGAACAACCTTCAACTTAGCGAGACCTTGTCTGCAAGGGAGGGTGGATTTTACCGTAGGGACTTGGCATGTGGCAGGAGAGGAGAGGCTGGTGCAGGGAGGCTGAGCTCCCCAGGACCCTGTTCTTTAGGGGTACTCCCCACTCACTCCTCTCAGGAATCTCATAGACTCTAAGGGAACAATCTGATCATCTAGTCTGACCTCCTGATGAGTCCTGGCATCTGAGACGGCAGGAGGGATTTTACCTCAGAAGAGCAGCAGCCTCGGCAGCAGGGACTGTCTTAGGGAAAATGGTACCCTGGGCGAACTTGTATTTTGACGTCCCTGGCCCCCTTGGGCACCTTCCCCCATTGCTCCGGCCCCTGCAGGCTCCCTACCTGCCCCTCCTTTACACCTGGGCTCCATGGGCTGCCCAATTTCACATTACCTCCAGGCCTTCCTGCCTCCTTCTAGTGCTTCATTTGCATTGAAATAGGAAATTTAAGCACTAGATGGTCGACTGGTGCTCAAGGCAATGCTGCCACAAGCCGCACCACCGAAGTAAGGGTGGCATAATGTGGTGTATTGCCCATACAGCACACTGACTTCTGCCCTGCTGCTGTGGCTTATGTTGCCTGCAGCTCAAGGTGGGCTCTGTGCTGATGCACAGCGGCTGCATGTTGCCAGAGCCCAGGACCATCTCGTAGGCCTCTGGCCACTCCTGGCTCATCAGGGGCTCCTTTTCAGATTTTGACTTGGTGTAAGAGAGTTTGTGTGTTGGGGGGAAGTGTGTGTGTGCATGTGTTGGCGGAGTGCTGTCTCTTTAAGTACAGCCCTCAGGAGCTTGAACAAACAGGCTCACCAGCTCAGACGGGTACATGGGTCAGGGGAGGGGAAACCTTGAACTCAGCTCCCCCTGCACACCAGATAGGAGGGTAGGCTCTTGATTTGGAACAGCTTGGCCAGAGGCACATGGAGGAGGGAGGCAGGAGGAGGATGGTGGGAGGAGGGACACCCCTGCCCTGGAGACAACAGCAGCAATCCCCTGAGAATGGTTCCCTGGGTGGTACCTCCCCCCATCCTATGGCCAGCCCTGTCCAGCGGGGAGGTGATGGTGCAGGCATTGGAGGGCAGGCTCTTTCCCCCTGGAAGATGTTTAATTGGCTCTTCCAAATCACCTACAGACTATGAGATAGGGTCATGATCAACTAGTGCCATGGTGGTGAGGGGAGACTGTTGGATTCACCCGGGTTGGGATCCTGCAGCAGCAACTCTGAAGCACTCTTTCCCTGCTTTGCATCCTCATGGTGCCTGGTGATTGCTTTAATCCCTCCTCGGATGTAAAACAAATCAATAGATTATCATGGGGAGAGTGGGCATGAGACCTCCTCGGTGGACTCGGGAGGCATTTCAGTAATCTGCACATCTGGTCTGGATATTACAGAGTCACTTGTTCCCAGCTACTGTCTGTTCTCTGGGGCAGCCAGTGCTTCCCTCCATGCCTGACTGCCACTGCATCCCATCTCCAGAAGTGTGATTAAGATTCATTTTTTAAAAGTGTTAATTTGTTTTGAGTTAATTGCAGAAGTTAATTGCAATGAATTGACAGCCCTAGTTAGTTTTAAATTTGCTCTTACCAACTTCCTTGGGTGACCCCTGGTTCTCGTGTTTTGCAAAGGGTAAATAATGCTTCCCTATTCACTTTCTCCATAGTATTTATAACTTTATAGACTTCTTTCATATTCCCACTTAGTTGTCTTTTTTCTAAACTGAACAGTCCTAATCTTTTTAATTTCTCCTCATATGGAGGCTGTTCCATATCCCTAACCATTTTTGTTGTCTTTCTTTCCACCTTTTCCAATTCTAACAAAACTTTTTTTGAGATGGGGTGATCAGAATTTCATGCAGTTTTAAAGGGTTGGGCATATCATGGATTTATATAGTACGGAGGAGTCAAATGTGTGGCCTGCGGGCCACTTTGCTGCAGCCCGCACTTGGGGACAGGGCCGGTCCAACCATGTATGTGAACTAGGCAGTCACTTAGGGTGCCAGGGTTTAAGGGGTGCCAATTTAGATGGAAGTGATTTTTTTCCCTTCTATTTTTAAAAAAAAATATTAATATGTTAACATTTTTCTCTATATTGAATGTGAGGGTGGGGCACCAATGACAGTTTGCATAGGGCACCAAAAACCCTTGGGCCAGCCCTATTTGGGGAGCGGACCCAGTTAGTGTTGGCAGGGGGCTCCTCATGGCATCTCACTCCACCCCCTTGCCAGCTGGTCAGCCCCAGTGGTCAAGGCGAGCTGGTGCACCTGGCTGCACCGTGCAACCAACCATCTGGCCTCCAGGGTGGTCCTGCGAGTTGTCCTGGGCATGAGTAGAGCAGCCCAATCAGGGGGGGCCTTGGGGGAGCAGGGAGGGAGTAGAGCAGGAGATGGGGGGCTAGAGTGGGAGGTGCAGGGGCTTGGGGGAATAGGGATGAGTAAAGCAGCCTGGTGCAGGTCTTTGGGGAGTGGGTGTGAGTAGAGCGGGAGGTGGCGGGCTTGCGGGAGCATGAGGGAATGGCGTCGCTGGTGCCAGGCACACGGGGTACGAGCTCCGAGTCCTGGCGCCAATGCCTCAAGTCTGGCGGGGACCCGAGGCCCGGCTGCTGGGTAGAGTCCGGCACTGAACCTAATCCCCAGCTGGGGACCTGGGCCCCGGCCACCAGGAGCCACCCAAACAGGCGTCGACCCCAGGCAGCTCTGCAGCAGGATCCGCCTGGGGCCTGACCGACAGCAGCGGCCCAATCCTGTGCAGGCCCTGACCCCAGCTGAACCAGCGGCAGCAGGAGCCCGATCTAGGCCCTGGCCGTGGAGCCAGGGCTGGATTGGGCCCTGGGTCCTGGATCAGGCCCAGGGGGTGGAGCTGGCATGGAGCGGGCAGGGCCCGAACCAATTTCCGGGGCAGTGACGCCCTTGGCAGGAGGTGAGGGGCTTGGGGGCTATAGAGGGAGGTGGGGAACTTGGGGGCTAGAGTGGGAGGTGGAGGGCTTGGAGGAGTGGGCGGTGAGTAGAGGAGCCTGGTGGGATGTTTGGGGGAGCGGGATGAGTGGCCCATACGACTGAGTTCCTGACAGAAATGGTCCCCAAGGCTAAATGACTTTGACACCCCTGAATAATATCATTATGATATTTTTGTCTTATGACCTACCCCTCTCCTAATGGTCCCTAACGTTTTGTTAGCTTTATTGACTGCTGCTGCACGTTGAGCAGATGTTTTCAGGAAACTATTCACAATGATTCTAAGATCTTTCTCGAGTGGTAACAGCCAGTTTAGGCCCCATCATTTTGTATGTATAGTTGGGATTATTTTTCCCAATGTGCATTACTTTGCATTTATCAACATAATGCCGTTTTCATAGAATCATAGGACTGGAAGAGATTTTGAGAGCTCTTCTAGTACAGTTCCCTGCACTCAAGGCAGGATTAAGTATTCTAGACCAATGGTTCTCAACAACTGGGTCGGGACACATTACTATGTGACCACACAGTGGTAGGTGTGACATAGAGAGCCAAGGAGATGGATGGATTTGGCCTGCAGGGGTGGGTGGGCGGGCTTGTGTGTCCTGTAAGGTCACCATATTCCACCAAGCATGCTGTGTCCTGCAAAACGTTGAGAACTGCTGTTCTAGACTGTCCTTGACAGGTGTTTGTGTAACCTTCTCTTAAAAGCCTCCAATGACGGGGATTTCACAAGCTCCCTAGGCAACTTACTCCAGTGTTTAACTACCCTGACAATTGGGAATTTTTTCCTATTGTCCAACCTTCGCCTTCCTTGCTGCAATTTAAGCCCATTGCTTCTCAGAGATTTCCTTAGAGGTTAACAAGATTTTTTTTTCCCTCCTCCTTGTAACAACCTTTTACATACTTGAAAACTGATATCATGTCGTCCCTCAATCTTCCTTTCTTCAGATTAAACAAACCCAGTTTTTTCCATCTTTCCTTGTAGGTCATGTTTTCCAGACCTTTCATAATTTTTTTTTACTCTTCTCTGGACTTTCTCCAATTTGTTCAAACCTTTCCTGAAATGTGGTGCCCAGAACTCAACACAATACTCAAGTTGAGGCCTAATCAGCATGAAGTAGAGTGGAAGAATTACTTCTTGTGTCTTGTTTAAAATACTCCGGCTATTACATCCCAGAATTATGTTTGCTTTTTCTGCAACATTGTTACCACAGTTGGCTCATATTAAGTTTGTTATGCCCTGTGACCCTTAGATCCCTTTCCATAGTACTCCTTCCTAGGCAGTCATTTCCCATTTAATATGTGTGCAGTTGATTGCTTCTTAAGTGGAGTACTTTACATTTGTCCTCCAATTTACTTCACACCATTTCTCCAGTTTGTCCACATGATTTTGAATATTAATCCTATCCTTCAGAGCACTTGCAACCCCACCCAGTTTGGTATAGTCTGCAGACCATTGTCAGTGTACTTTCTATGCCATTATCTAAATCATTGATGAAGATATTGAACAGAACTGGACCCAGGACAAATCCCTCCAGGACCCCACTTGATATGCCCTTCCAGTTAAATTGTGAAACACTATAACTATTCTCTGGGAATGATATTGTTGCCCATTCGTCCAATTTTGTGAGATCCCTTTATAACTCTTCACAGGCAGTTTTGGAGTTAACTATCCTGAGTAATTTTATATCATCTGAACCCCTTTTCCAGATCATTTATGATTCAGCTGAACACAGACCCCCATATAGATCCTTAAAGAACCCCACTATTTAACTCTTTCCATTATGAAAATTGACCATTTATTCCGACCCTTAGTTTCCTATCTTTCAACCATTGATCCATCAGAGGACCTTTCCTCTTATCCCATGACTGGGGCCAGATTAATGCCCTTGTGGGCCCAGGGCTATAATATTTTGCAGGGCCCCGGGCTAGCCACCAGCCAGCCTGGGGAAAGGAGAGTGCGGTGTCTAGCACCTGGGGAGTCATACTTACATTGGCACCCCCCTTCTTTGCATTGGCAGCAGCATACTGTGGGAGAGGTCTGTGAGCCCATGTCCCACTGATGCCCCCTCCTCCCTGTCAGCAGCAGCAGGTACCCCGTAGGGTTGGGGAGAGTCTGTGGGCTCATGTCCTGCTCTCCACCTGCTGTGGGGGCAGTGGGGCAACCATGACAGGCTCTCTGTGGCTCCCTCCTTATGCCCAGGTCAGGGTCAGAGGACACCTTGGCTGCCTCTGAGCTGTGACAGCCTGGGCAGTGGGGCTTCTGCTCTCACATTGTCCCTCCTGCCTCCCTTCTCCACATCCCACCTTCCCTCAGTGTCCCCCTCTCACATCCACCTCTGCTCCAGCCTCCTTCCCTTAACCTCCCATCCCCTGATTCCAGTCACCCACCCTCTGTCCCTCTCCCATACCATCCTGCCCCCTTCATTCCCTCCAGCCCCTCACATCCCTGTTCCCCCCTCTGGCCCCGTCCACCTCCCACTCCTTGCAACTCTGGCTTCCAGGAATCAAGCCGGGAGGGGAGCAGGCTGCATCCCCTGTCCTGCAAATGAAGGCAGCTGGTGGCAGCTTCCCAGGGTGGGGGGAGGGGGCAGAATTGCAGTCAGCTCAGCTGGAAGCAGCCTGGGGTGAAATCCTCCCCTTGCAGCTGGGGGTGTGACCAGGGGCGTTGCTGGATAGAAAAAAGATCCAGGGCTGTGGCCCCCCAGCCCACTCCCTGCTAGCTCCCGCCCCTCAGCTAGGCCACACCCCCAGCCCCCACCAAGTCTCCTTGTCCCCATGCCCCCTTCGCCTCTCCCCAGGCCTCTAACTCCATCCATCCCTCCCCAGCCCCCCCATCCTGACCCCTTGCTCAATGGACTCGCGAGTCCGGACCCCTCCATTCCCACCCCCGGTCTCCGCGTTCCCCCCGTACCTTAATCCCTGATACAAAGGCCCGGGACTGGCCTGCGGCGGCAGAGCAGGACAGCTGGCAGAGGAGCCAGATCAGGCCATGCTGCTGGCCGCCACGCTCTGCTCCCATCGCTGCCACCGCACGCCGGCCCCTCGGGCCTGATCCTGCCCCTCTGCCGCTGCACGCCGGCCCCTCGGGCCTGATCCTGCCCCTCTGCTGCTGCATGCCGGCCCCTCGGGCCTGATCCTGTCCCGCTGCACGCTGGCCCCTCGGGCCTTATCCTGTTCCGCTGCATGCCGGCCCCTCGGGCCTGATCCTGCCCCTCTGCCGCCGCACGCTGGTCCCTCGGGCCTGATTCAGCCCCTCTGCTCCCGCTGCCGCATGCCGGTCCCTTGGGCCTGATCCTGCCCCTCTGCTGCCGCCATCACGGGCAGGCAGTGAGGCCAGATCAGGCCTGGGGCCCCTTTCCCGGCTCCTCTGTCCTCCTCCTCCGTGCTCCTTTCCTGGCTCCTCTGCCCCTTTCCCTGCTCCACTGCCTGCCGCCTCCTCCTCCTCCCAGCCCCCTTACCTGGCCGGAGGCTCGGAGCTGCAGGGATGGCCGGCAGAGCTGCTTCTGGGCCAGGCCGCTCCCGCCCTGAGCACGCTCTGTCTGAACATGCTCAGGGCGGAAGATTTGAATCTCCCCAGCCTGGCCGCAGCAGGAGTCTGCAGCTTTGCTAGGGCCCCTGGGCGGAACGCAGCGTTCCGCCTGGGTTTTCTATTTTTAGGGGCCCTGGAACGCTGGCCCCTAAAAATTGGGAGCCCTGGAACTGTTCCCCCTTACTTTAACCTCTGCCTGCTGGGGAAAATAGATCCGGGGCTCAGGCTATTCTACCCGGGGCCGACGCCCTGCCAGCCCGATGGCAACGACGCCTCTGGGTGTGACCAGGAGGCTATTCTACCTGGAGCAGGGGGTAGGAAGGTGTCTCCTACATTCCCTCCAAGCAGTGCGTCCCTGGGAACAGGGGACAGTCCGTCGGGCCTAGATTTTTGCACCCCTCACCCAGTTCGGGGCCCTGGGTTGCAGTCCCTAAAGCCCCTGTGTTAATCTGGCCCTGCCCATGACTCATTACTTTGCTTAAGAGCCTTTGTTGAGGAATCTTGTCAGAGGTTTTCTGAAAATCTAAGTAAACTATCCACTGGATCACCCTTGTCCACATGATTGTTTACCCCTTCAAAGAATTCTAGTAGATTGGTGAGGCATGATTTCCCTTCACAAAAGCCATGTTGACTGTTCCCCAACATATCATATTAATCTATATGTCTGAAAATTCTGATCTTTACTATACTACAGTTTCAACCAGTTTGTCGGGTACTGAAGTTAGGTTTACCAGCCTGTAATTGTTAAGACCACATCTGGGGCCTTTTAAAAAAAAATGTGTTATGTTAGCTATCTTCTAGTCCTCTGGTACAAAGGCTGATTTAAGTGATAGGTTACATATTACAGTAGATCTGCAATTTCATATTTGAGTTCCTTCAGAACCTTGGGTGGCTATTGTCTGGTCCTGGTGACATACTGCTGTTTAATTCATCAGTGTCTTCCAAAACTTCCTCTATTGGAACCTCAGTCTGGGACACTTCCTAGATTTGTCACCTAAAAAGAATGGTTAAGGGGAATCTCCCTCTCATACTCTCCCTCACATACTCTGCAGTGAAGACTGATGCAAAGAATTCATTTAGCATCTCTGCAATAGCTGTTTCTTCCTTCAGTGCTCCTTGATGGTGCACTGGCTCTACTGATTGTTTTACAGGCTGACTCTACAGGCTTCCTGATATATTTAAAACAAAACAAAACAAAAATTCCTTGTTACTGTTACTTTGTATGTCCTTTGCTAGTTACTTTTCAAATTATTTTTGGTCTAGCTAAATATGCTTTTATACTTGACTTGTCAGAATTTATGCTCTTTTCTATTTTCCTCACTAGGATTTGATTTCCAGTTTTTAAAGGATGCCTTTTTGCCACTAACTGCCTCTTTGAGTCTGTATTTTGCTAAGATGGCTTTTTTTTATTCTCTTAAAAATTTTTTTTAGTATACATTGAATTTGAGCCTGTATTATGGTATTCTCAAATAGTTTCCATGCAACTTGCAGGCATTTCACTCTTGTACTATTTTTTTTAAATTTCCATTTAACTAGCTTCTGCACTTTTGTGTAGTTCCCTTTTCATAGGTAAGAGATCAAATAGAAGTTGAAAAAGTAAAAAAGCTTGTTTTCCTCTTCCAATTTATGAATAAAAACTAAGTGTGAGAGGATGATTTACTAGTTCTAAAATCTTGAAGCACATGGTGATCAGAAACAATTTGTTTAATTTACTAACCACAGATGTTTCCTTTGTTTAATAAATCAGTTTTAAACATAAAATATAGTTTGAGAAAAATAGTGTATATATCAAGAACATTTAAGGTAATTTATTTAATTTTACATTTTAAATTGCTGTTTTTGTGCATTTTAACTGAATTTGGAGTTCTATCCAAATTAAACTTGATAAAAATTAAAAGTAAAATTTTGGCATCTGGTACATAAAAGATTAACACAAAAAAAGAATTGTTCACCATTTTGAACATCAGAAAATTTTAAAAATTAGGCATCTGAATAAACTTAAGTTAAACTATGGTTGCTTAAATAAATATCTATCCTCCTAGTTAGCAAAAAGAAATACCAAATTCAGTATGGGGATTATATTTAGTTGCACATTAACATGTTTTTGTGTTAGCAACCAATGAGAATCAACCTTTAT
Organism: Pelusios castaneus; assembly: GCA_007922175.1. NCBI lineage: Eukaryota > Metazoa > Chordata > Testudines > Pelomedusidae > Pelusios > Pelusios castaneus. The sequence continues at coordinate 1,514,457 of ML685779.1, forward strand.
TTTGCAAAATAACTAAAAAGTACAAATGTATAATATGATTAAAATCAAAGATTGAAATCAAGGTTTCCTCTTTGCTGATTTAAATCATGATTAAAATTGGTAATTTAAGTCTAGCCTAGGGTAAATCTCCATAGCTGTCTGAGGTCCAACACATAAGAAACTGGTGCAGGCCCAGTGTGGGTAGGAGGAGAGAAAATATATGGACCCCATGAAAGAAGCATATTGGTAGTTAGGCTCCATGGAGCTACGCCTCTGGAGGGCTCTTTCAATGTTAGTTGCAGAAATCTTTGATGCTAAGGTCAGGCCAAGAGAGACTGAACTTATATCAGCCTAAAACTATTGATTAAAACTGTCTGCCAGGAATTTTGATTCAACCTCCATAATCCTGCAAGGGGTGCACATAAACATTAGGGTACTTCTACTTTGTCCATGTGGGAAGAATTCCATTCTCTATGAGTACTTCAAGATTCTCCTGCACCGACCCTTTATTAGCCAGAGAATGGTAACTTTGATTAGATTGCTGACGTTTTCTGACCCTCAGTACTGTGCTCTATCCCCTACACCATTCTGTCTTTGAACAATACAGGAATTTAGTGATATTCATTATTACTCTGGATTCAATTTTTTTCTGGCCTTTAATATATGGACCCGTACAATGATAGAAAAGGAGACTAGAGTATATTTGAATATGGTCATTAATGGTTGTTTGACCTGTGTTTAAACTTTGGAGGATTATATAACTATAATGACTGCAATTTAGGCTGCAGCATAACATTGTCATTGTATTATTCAGTCAGTTATAATTCTGGATTGTGCCGTTTTCATTTTTTAAAAATGCTTGAAATGCCAATCTAAATAATACTATATCTTCTCAACCAAAGCATGAATACAATGAAAACCCATAGAAAAATATTTCAGAAAGTGACAGAAAGATTATCACCAATAATAACTGAGCCACAATGGAATGTTTTCATTCAATAAAGGCACATCTCAAAGCCCTTCTAGAGGAGGCAGGTGGGCCACAAAACAAGTCTAAAATATTAGCTGGCATTTATATCTTCACAGTTTCCTGATCCAGGGAACAGTGGAGTCTAGAAAAGACTCTACAAAACAAAGAATACTAATATATAATAAACCAGATTGAGAATAACATGCCCCCCAAAATTATTGTCACTAAAATCATACCCTGCGTTGTAGCCAGATTGCACAGCACAAGGACTATTGTATCACCATCTTGAATCAGCAAGTATAGGCATTGTTTTCCAATCAGGTGCGTTGGCAAAGTCCCAAACATCGGCAAGTAGGAAATGCAGAGAAACAAATAGGAAAGCAAACAATCCTGCATTTGCTGCCTGGCATCTTCAGCCTTGAGGGGTTGTTTGCCAAATCACCAGCGGCAGACTAAAGTGCCACCATTCAAGCATCTCATTTTCCCACCATTCTAAAAGGGTAGGGAACCCAGAAATGGCACCGCTGTCATGTCTCTGCGCTACATCACTCTTATTCTTGGCAGTGATCTGGTTCTGGGCAGCTGCTGTCTGCTCTGTTTATTGGAAAGGATAAACAGGCATAAAGAATATAAACCGAGATCAAACGTTTGTTTATTGAAGCTGTCTCGGCAAAGAGCTCCTGAAAGCAGCCTTTTGTGCATCTACTGTCTTGAAAAGAGGCTGTTCTGAGAATCGCTCTTCCTCCCTGGTTCCCTCTTAGTCAATGCATTATCTCTGGGAATTGGCTGCTTTCAAGAAAACTAGGAGGTCAGCAAAAATGCAAGTACAGGAGACTTACCGGGGTGTGGCTTCGGAAACCTACTTGCAGTAACAAAGACTCAGCATCCTGCGTTTGTTGGGTGTTTTTTTGAGACAGACTTACATTAATGATTTAACCAGCAGCCTGGTGATGGTAAATCTTTTACTTGGCCTGGCGGGGGAGCCAAATGCTATCACTTCGTAACCGGGAAGGTTTTTGTTGCTGCTGGGTTTATTGTTGGGCAAGTCCGCGGATCATTTGTGAGCTGGTTGTCTGACCGCAGGCCACACTTCCGCATAAATCCTCCTAACTGCATTGTCACTAAATCAGGAATATTTGGAGGGTGCCATCCGTGGAGTTACACGCGCGCACACACACACAACGATGGTGAGCGACCTATTTTCCCCCCCGTGTGTTTATATCTGTATAGGGTGTTTGTAAAAACAATCTAGGCGGACTGAGCTGTATGGCGATCACACTAGTGTATCCATGCCGTCTCTCTGTGTCTCTCTATAGAGCTCTGGAAACGCCTCCTACCGATGCTCCATGTCTTCCTCTGCGGATTTCTCCGATGAAGATGATTTCAGCCAGAAATCTGGCTCTGTGTCTCCGGCACCGGGGGACACACTGCCCTGGAACCTGCCGAAACATGAGAGATCGAAACGGAAAATTCAAGGCGGCTCCGTGCTGGACCCAGCCGAGAGAGCGGTGCTTAGGATAGCCGGTAAGAGCAGGCTCTAGTGAGAGCCAACCCGCGTGTGCCCACCTCGTGGGCTTGCATGGGAGAGATCCTGGCAAAGATTCATGTCTTGGGGGAGGGGAGAAGGGCTTGTTCATTGGCTTTGTGAATATAGCCTGTTCAAAAACCCTGCCGGTCCGTGGAGTGGTGACTAAGCTATTTGGCCATGTTTGCTAGTCGGATGAATTAATGCCTGTGGGAAAGGAGAAGAGATGAAATATGTGCAGGTGCGCCCATTAAACTTTCATGTGAAAACCCATTAGCAGCGAGAGGCTCATTAGCAGGCACTCTGGGGATTTCACATTGTCTCTGCAGCTCGGGCGGCGGCGCGCACACAGGCCGAGAGGGCGCTCGGGTTTCTCTTCTGTGGCTAAATGGGAGAGGCGGCGTTCAGCCTGGGCTCCGATCTCCTGCTTTTGGAGAACAGCGCTTTGTCCGTCCATCGGGGGGCGCCGCTTGCGGGCTCCTCGGCTGAATCATGTAGGCGAGGCACCCGGGTGGTCTGAGTGTCACGTAGACGGGCATCGGGACGGGGCAGGTACCTGGTTCTCCCCCTCTGAAAGCGGACAGCACCGTGTGCCTAAATCCCTGCAGTGGGGTTATTTGTGTGTGTCATCCCTCCCCCTTCCCACGCCTTCCTTTCAAAGCTGTGTCCGCCCAAGGGGGGTTATGGGGCTGCGGTGGCACCCTCGCTGGGCAATCGCTGCCATTGGCCGGCGGCTCAATGCAGAGCCTCCATCTGAATGAGCGAGGCGCCTCCGTGTGGGATCCCTGCGGCTGGTACCCGGAGCCGGCAGCGGGGAGCTGGGGACCAGGCAGCCAGGGGCATCCGCGGGGCTCTCTGCGGAGCGCTCGGAAACGCGCTGCCGGGTGGCCAGGCGAGCGGGGGGCAGAGCCGGCCCAAGGGGGCGGTGAGCGCGAGGCAGGGATGGTGTGGGCCGGCTGTGTGTTTCTGCCAGGCTGGGGGCGGGCTGCAGCCGGGAGGACGCGTGTGCCGGGGGCGTTGCACTGCCGGCTCAGGCACAGGCAGGGGCCCGGGCTTTGCGGCGGCTGGGAGGAAGAGCTCTGGCCGGGAGGACAGGCGCGAGAGGCCCGGCTGTAGGACAGAAAGACAGACAGAGAGGAGCCGGGGCCGCACTGGTGCAAGTAGAGATTCTCCCCAACCGGCGCGGCTCGTCCCGGGGGCGCAGGCGGAGCAGCTTGCTGACACCCCCGCCCCCCCCCCCCGGCTGTCTGAGCCCGGGAGGCGCTGGAAGCCCCCTTGGGTTTGCATGGCACTCGCCGCCCATTGACCCAGTCGCCAGCCGGGGCTGAGCGCGGGGAGGGATCCAGGCAGCTGGCGGGGCGAGGCCTTAGCACGATGCTGCTAGGTGCTGGATAGGAGCCGGGCCAGGGCAGCCAAGCCCAGCAGCTAAACCGGAGCGGGGCAGGGAGCCAGCTGAGCGGGCCCGGGAATGAGGGGTGGGCACACGAGGGCGATCCTCCTCCCGTGCGCTTGCACAAGTAGGTCCTGCGGCAGAATCGGGACCCACGTGATCCCCAGGAGCGATTTCACTGTCACGAGGGGAGAAATGTCTCCGTGAAGACGTGGGGAAGCAGCCGGACCGGAGGTCACCCCCCAGGGCCGGGCTGCGGCGCCCAGGCTGCTGTCCTGGAGCTGCGGCAGCTCTGGCTGCCTTCCTGCTCGCTCTCAGGCCGTGAGCCGGGAGCAGAGATTTGCTGCTAATGAAATCGGAGAGGAAGCCCTTACGATTGGAGCCACACACATGCTCACACGCCGCTAGGGAGGGGGGGTATGGGCGTTTCCTCCGACCGCTCTCTCAGCGCCCCCTCCTCCCTTCCTAGCCTTTTTTGCAGTTCCCAAGGCTTCGTGCTGTCTGCAGCCTTGCCGTGAACTGGTCAGTGTTACCCTCCAGCCATGGCTGGTTACCTCTCCCCTGGTGCTTACCGCTATGCCGAAGAACAGGAGTACCTACAGGCTTACGAAGATGTCCTGGAGAGATACAAAGGTACTGTAGATAAGTCCTGCGCCATGGGTTTATGGGGGACGTGCAGTGTAGGGCTTCTCCTAAATAGCGCTGGTAGCTGCAAGTAAACAAGCACCCATGGTCAAGATCAGGTCCTCTGTGCTGTTTCGGTTCACTACCAAGAAGCGTGTACAAGTCTAAGGTACAGAAACACCCTTCGACAAGATCCATTGCCTCCTGGAGGGGTCATTTCTTACTGAGCACTCTGTTGCGTTCTTTCACTAAAGCGCTTAAGTCACACGGTCCTTTTCTCGTTGGGTGTGAGGGCACCGCTGACATCTCAATGAGATTACTGTAAGACTCTACTGCCTGATGTTTGTCTGGGATGAGAACTGTTGTCTGTTAGTTTTGCAATAAATAAAACTATTCGGTGATCCTAATAAATCCAGTGAAATACGTGTTTTTATTTTTATTGCAAAGGTTGGCTTTAAATAATAAAACTGTAATGTATTTTATTCTATTAGAAATGTTAATTGTATTATTTCCTTATCCTGGGTGGTATGGAAGATTATATAGGATACATGATTCATTATTTTGTATTTCAGGGTATTGTTAATATTTAACATTATTTTGATCTAGTGTTTAAGGTCTGATCTTAATTAACAGGAGATGGAAATAAACGTATTGAATCTTCATCCTGAAAATAGTCTTTATGTGCATGCTGCAATGTATTTGGTATTTGCTGTTTGTAATCCTGGACACAAGGTAGACTAGGTGGTTTCAGTTTTAGATGAAAAAGTCTTGATTTTGTGACTTAAAGACACCCCAAAAGTTGTAAGGGTATTAGCTAAGGAATTCCCCTGTGATTTTAATGGGAGTGGCATAGTTAAATCAGTTTTATTTGAAGATGTCTGCGTTGATTTTATTCCATCCTGGTTGTTAATTACATTTTTGTTTTTAAATTTGGCCATTATCTTCAAATGAGATTTATCAGATCTGAGTGTACTTTATACCTGTTTCACTTGCAAATCATGTATCACTAACAACTATTGACTAATGATCCTTTGTGTCTGTAGTCTCTTATGTCAATGCTTCTAGAGAGCATGTACCCTATCTTTGTACTGAAATGCATTAGAACATTTTAAAGGAGAAATTATCATTGAGTGATTTATACATATTTCAAAGTCATTTTTTTCCAAATACTGTATTAATTTTTGAAGCTAGCAGGCTGTGTTCAAATTCTCATATCAGAAATGTTAAAAACCCTAAAGTGTATTTATTTTTCTCTGCTGTGATTTAAAATTTATCTGAATGGATTTAAATTAAATTTGGTGAAAAAGCAAATTTCCTCCCAGAGAGAGATGTATATTAGGTTTCAGTCTAGAATGAGCTTGTATCAGGAAAATTCGTAATAAATATATTATTTTAGGGCTTTATCCAACAGGTCTAACTTTCCTGATTTCAATGGGAGTTCTGCCTGATTAAGGCCTAGAAGATTGGATCCTTATCTGTGGCAGAACTAGTGGGTGCTGTTAGAACATATTTAACATACTTATTTGAGATATATTTTTAGTATATTTTCTAATTGTTGAAGTTTGTTACTGTATCTGTGGAGTGGGGGATAGGGCACATTCATATTGCATTTTCAAAGATGGCAGGCAGTTTAAAATGTTTCAGTAAATAGCCACAGAAACTAGTATATATCCAGTTTCTTTTGCTTTTATTTTTTGGTGGCATTTGTACCTCAAACTGCCACAGACAATATACTGATGAGCTATGTTCCATTGAATCACAGGGAAAAAGGGTAAAGATCTTAGCTTGTTTAAATAATAAAGCATTGGAAAACTGGAAAATACATTATTTTCCAGGGTGTTTTCAAGCCAGTTATGATTTCCCATCAGAATCCCAATAGTATGACTTCACTACAGTGATTGTTATCCTGATGACTTGCTATGGGAGCTGATCTAATCAGAAAAGAATTACTGGAATATATGCTTTAAACAGGGAGTGCCATTTCACCAAACTCTGAAAGAAACTGCTTTTGTTTATTTTGATATCTAATAACTTCCATTTTTTTTTGCTTTATCAAAGTGAAAAGTCTTAATCACTTATTATAATTCAAACATTTTTTATAGTTTACAGAATATTCTTGTGTTCATCCGGGACATTATAAGGGTGCCAAATTATCTATGCCCCAGCTGTTGAATACTGTAACTAGCAAGAGTCAGCTGTAGAAAATTCACTGCCTGTCTTGGAAGGCGTGGAATCACATGATGCTCTATCATTAAGAAATTCTGGCTGTTTGATTTAGAAAAAGAGAAAGAGTTGCTGTGATGTTTTAATCTTCACCTTTTTATATAACTAGGATAGACCACAGTTCTGGAAGACCTTTTACAAACAAGAACTTGATTGCTTTAACAGTTGAAGTCAAGGTATCTTGTGTGTCTGCAAAGCTGCTGCTGACCATGCCTTAATATGCATCAGTAAATAACTGGGCAACTGTTCACTAAATCCGAGGTAGCACAGAAGAGCTGTTTGCTATGGACGAAAAGGGTGTTGTGTTCTGATTCTTGGTCAGTCTCTGAGAAGTCAGTTGTTCGACCATCCTTTTATTTATTTATTTATTTGCTTGATCCTTATAAAGCTGATACACAGCAGAATTACTAAGGCCTTTCTGATGAAAAAACACAATACCGCAGCTGATACAGAAATCATATTGAATAAAGACACTTATTCATGGGAAAAAATGCTTCTTTGTTAGTAGTTCCACTAGAAATGGTCAAAGGCAAAGCCTTTGTTGCAATAAGGGATATAAAATATCCAGTACATTTTATATGGAAACATATATTTGCCTTGTTTGGGATTTAACATGGAAGAGGCAGAATGATAGAGTATATGTACTGATTAACAAAATTATTTATAGGTATGGGCTTTATCCTACAATCCAGCATTGATTTAGTGGGTGGTTCTTATGCAGAGACGTTGCAAAAGTGGTCTTTTTTTTTTTTTTAATCTTTTACATTATCTAACCAACGTATCTGAAAACAAAGATTAATCAGATTCATCATCTAGTACATCAATCCGAATCATACACAGTTAACATTTGCCATGGTGGTGATTTTACCTGTTTCACTCTATTGTTTGTTTTTTTTTAGTGAGAAACATAGCAATCTATATTTCCTATATATTTCATTTTACTTTACCAGGCAGTGTATCAGTGTGAATTATGGGGATGGATTTTTCATTCAGCAAAAGTCCCTTTAAAATGAAATCTGTGTCCCTAAACACATTGCTTTCAATAGAGTTACTTGGTGTAAAATTGGAGTAATGCAACAGATGGTCAGGCCCTACCTTTGTAATCCCTCATATTTTATTATCTTTTAAGTGTCTTTCACTCTTCCTTTCCATATATGTTAATTATAATCATCTAATAAAAATGAATTTAGTTTAGTTTTTACAGCTGTGTAGGAAAGTTTCCTCTCATATCATTATTGAGTCGATGTCATCTAACAGCTATTGTGTTCTGACATAAAGAGAAAATTCTTAGGGTTAAACATTCATAATACATTATAAATATAAATGAACATTTTTGTAATGATACGTGTTATTTAAATATACACTGCTTTCTGGGCTATGTAGACTCCAGAATCCCATGATCTTGACTCAAAAGGAAGCTACTCTGACAGAAAATTCAACTTGACATGGCCACCCATAGAAAAAATAGTTCTGCTGCTCTGGGACTGGAATTTGCTGAGTTGTGGTGGTGTCATGTAAATAAAATCTTGAGGCCCTCAGCATTTAATTACTGCTTCTTTTAAAATTGTTGTAAATATCTGTGGAGAAAATGGATTATTCTCATTTTAAACTGCAGCGTCTGTATAACGGAGGGGACTCATGGTGGGGAAGAGGACGGCAGAATTTAGAACATCCTCCAGTAGTTTTGGTTGTTTGAAAAATTAAATTATATATATTTGGAGTATTTGCATTACCTCCATCTCCTTTGAAATAAATATTCAGGCCTTACACACTACTACCCACCTTTTCTGCTGTTTTGTGGCAGGGATGTAATTCCTGTTGTCAGAATCATAGATTTGGACCCAGACCATCTAGTTCATGCTGTTACCTGTGTAGGACTGCACCCTAATGTAATTTATATTTTGAATGCCTTGTTCACTATAATTTTAAGTGTCTCAAAGAATGCTGCTGATTTGTGGGATCCATAGGCTACTATTTCCCAGTCATTTCCAGGGAAAGTAGATGCCAATGGCTGTCACAGCCAGTTCTTGCTGGCTGACTTTTGGAAGACACTTCTCAGCTAAGAGAAGCTTTTAGACATTTCATTGGGAAGAATCTGCCCTATTTTAGGCTGTTTTGAGTAGAATCCCTAAGCACGTTTAGCAAAGAAAGTGTCAGGACACTGTTCCCCAGGGAGTGATAACCATTTATGGAAAGAAAACTGGCATCTTCATTCTTAACTTTTGTTTTGTATCACAACATTATAATTTATTTAGGAATAATTGTTAATTGATACTGTTGTTTGTATTCCTTTGATACAGATGGGGTGAATCTCCCCATTTCTGGAAGTTTTAAAATGTATATCATCCAAAATATGGACCAAATCCTGTTTAACTAGTTCATGAGTACTTCTGTTGAATTAAATGGAGTAATTTTTAAGTTAGGGCCAAATTATGAGATCCAGGACACATGCAAATTTGGTGGGACTCTGTGTGAGTGAGGACTTCAAAATTTGACCCACAGATTGGAGCATCTGAAGTCATTGGAGCTATGACAGGTTACACCAGCTAAGGAGCTGGCTTTTTGTCTTTATATGCATTATTACAACTGTTTGAAATCTTGGTTGTTGATGAGCATTCAGTGCATGAATATTTCAGAGGGCCTAGACTACCAAGTGTTATCAAGGTCAAAGCTGTCATCAAACAATTGTCACAAGAAAAGGCACCTAGCTTAGATGGAATGCCACCAGAAGTCTGTACGGATGGTGGTTATCACATCTCTTGAATGCTCAAATGGCTTTTCAGCACCATCTGGAAGCTGTAGACCATGCCTCAAGATTTCAAAGATGCCTCAGTTGTGCATATAGAGAGAAATACAAAGGTGATGAAACAGTCTGCGACAATTCTTTCCATTGCTGGGAAGATTTTGTTTTATGTCTTGTTCAGTAGAGTCTCCACCATCACTGATATCTTCACAGAGAGGCAGTGTGGCTTTCGCATGGGTTGCAGAACACTCAATATGACTTTTGCTGCCCTCCAAATACAGGAAATTGTTGTGAACAAAACAGTAACATCTATATGTGGCATTCTTAGACCTGATGAAGATTTTTGACAAGGTTAGTTGGAAGAATCTCTGGTGGATCTTGCACCATGTTGGGTATCTGCACAAATTCATCACCATTGTGTGCTCGTTCCATGTTGGCTAGAGTGCTGGAAAATGGTGCTTCATCAGAGATTTCTTTGTCACTAACAGCAGGAAGCATGGTTGTGTGCTTTTCCCTACCCTGTTTAGCATTCTTTTTGTTGCTATACTGCTAGATTTTTTTTTCAGTGAATGTGACCAGAGTTGTAACACTGGCAGCCCAGATGCTGACTCATGCCAAGGCCTCTGGATTTCAACTGAACGCTGACAGATACATAGCTGGAACCAGTCTGGCTCACCTGTTGTTAATACTGTTATAATAGGTATTAGACTTTTAAAAATGTGCTTAGTGTTTTAAACTTTATGGAATGCTTGTAAACTGCTGCATGCATTAATCTTATTGATAACATCCATATCCCATCTTATAAGGTAGTATTTGTGTTTGCTTTTTGTAACTGTAAATCTCCAGACAGGAGAGAAGCATTATCAGGAGAGAAATACTAGTTTGCCGCTGGAGGTGTTATCTCCTGTCCAACAAAAGAAGGCCCATCAACACCATGTGAACCATTGTGGAACATCAGAGGACAAAAGAATCTGTTGATTGTTCTCAGTCCTCCCTCCTTGAAGGGGAGATGTGCAACTGAATTCTTCTCAGAAGCTGAATAGGCAACTCAAAGCAAAACTGGGAAAGGAATAAAAAGCCCTGATTGACGGCTTGTCTGCAATGGCACTTATGTCAGCAAAATATTTGTCAGTCAGAGGTGTGAAAAAAACACTCCGTTGAGCAAAATAAATTTTACTGGCATAAGTGTAAGCTGTGTTATGTTGGCAGGAATGAGCTCTCATGCTAACATAGTGCTGTCTACATCAGTGCTTATGCCAGCAAAACTTATGTCACTTAGCGGGGTGTTCTTTTCACCCCTCAGTGACAAGTTTTGCCAGCATAAGCCTCAGTATAGAGAAGCCCTAACAAGAAGAAACTGGGCCTTTTATGTTCCTTGGCATCGGAAGGGCCAGGATTACTAAGCATAAGCAAAAGATCCCCTGGCTTGAGTTTGGGACATACAGAGCTGGCTTGTTATAGATGCTTCTATTACTTTTTGAAACTTAAGATTAGAAATGATTTGTGTGTATATATGTTTACGTCCTTTAACCTTGTAATATGTGTTAGGGCTAGGGGGTTAGGGTTGATAATTTATATCTTCTGTCTTGTAATATATCTTTAGATAGTTATGGTTTATTATGGGATTGGCTACAAGAGCTGTCTCTTGTGTGAGATCTAAGGGGCAACTGGGGTAAGTGGCTGGCCCTTTAGGAATGTGAGTAATTTGACCATTGCTGTGATCTTTGGGGTATGGAACCATCTGTCACAGAAGTAAGCTAACCTACATGGCAAGATAGATTGGAGTAACCAAGGGGGATTGAATGGGACTCCGTTAAGGCTGTGTTATAGTGCGAAGAAGTTCATGCTTGAAAATTAAGAACATAAGAATGGCCATAATGGGTCAGACCAAGGATCCATCTAGCCCAGTATCTTGTCTCCTGACAGTGATCAATGGCAGGTGCTTCAGAGGGGATGAACAGAAAGGGTAATCATCAGGTGATCCATCCTATCGCCGTCCCCAGCCTTTGGCAAAGAACAGTCTCTGTCTATCCTAATTAATAGCCATTGATGGACCTATCCTCCAGGAATTTATCTAGTTCTTTTTTGAGCCTCGTTTTAAACTTTCATAACATTCTCTGGCAAGGAGTGCCACAGGTTGACTGTGCGTTGTGCAAAGAAATACTTAACTTTTGTTGGTTTTAAACTTGCTGCGTATTAATTTCATTTGGTGACCTGTTAGTTTTTGTGTTGTGAGAAGGTTTAAATAACACTTCCTTATTGACTTTCTCCAGAACAATCATGATTTTCTAGACCTCTCTCATATTCTGCCTTAGTCAACTCTTTTTCTAGCTGAAAGGTCTCAGTCTTATTAACCTTTCCTCATGTGAAAGCTATTTTATACCCCTAATCAGCCCTGTTAAGAACTGTTCTCTGTGGCTGTAAACATGGTACTTGAAGCAATTAGAACATTTTCACATGCATTGTCTGCATGTCACCTGTAATATCAAGTAGTCAGACAAAAAAACAAACTTTAAAGTCCTGGGCCAGTACTCTATGACTAGTACTGAATCCCTAATCATATAGGCTCAACTTTCCTGGTTGGGCACCTCTTAAGACTGGCTGATACGCAACTCCCCAAAGCTATATGTTATGGACAGTGGAAAATGGATGCTGGAGGACCAGTGAAAACAATACAAGGGTACTGTCAAAGCCCACCTAAACGTTGGCCAAATCCACTCAGATACATGGGAAGCTGCTGCTGCTGCTGACAGTTCAGGTTGGTGGCAGACTTGTTGGCCTGTGGTTAAAGTCGTATAGTAAAATGGCAAAAGTCAAAGAGAAGTGTGAACAAAGAAAGCACTCTGTGCAAAGAATATGAGGTCATGTCTGCCTGACATGCAAATGCATCTGCGGATCCCTTACCAGTTTACATTCACACAAGATGATGTGGTGGAACAAACTGACTCTCATATGTCGGCTATGTCAGAAGACTTTCAACTTACATACTTAGATGTATGAGAAAGGTAATCAGAGTTTGGCCCTTTATTTAAATATCTTTGGAATATAAATAGGGCTGGTGAATTAAAAAAAAAAGTCTCTCATAGGTTTTCTGGGACTTTCCAATTTCAGCTAGGTCAAAAGTACTAAAAATATTTCATTGTCTTCTGCTTGTGGTCAAAAACAGGAGAGGGAGCGGTATGTGAAAAAAGAAAAATAACTTAATCGTAATTCCTCTTAAAAGATTTGGTTTGGGCTCAGTCACACTTTGGGTGACAGTTTTGGCTGTTTCTTTATAGGACTAGTTCATTGATCATTAATGATAACATTTCTTTCCTTTTCATACAACCCTTAATTATGGATTGTTTTCTTTCAATTTACGTTGGTTAAAGCACGTGCATAAATTTCAGTATGATCTCGCGTCCCATTACTTTTTATTGTGCATAAAGTTATGCACATGCTTAAGTATGTTACTGAGTAAGACTTCTTAAAATTAAATTCCACTATTTGGTTGAATGGCCTTAAAGAATATTTTTTTCTAAATGTCAAATATGAATGCAGCCTTATTGTTGCATGCCTGAAATGTTTCTTGAAAAGACTCATTAGTGGCTTATAATTTAACAAAGCCTTGATTTTTCTGTAGTGGGTGAAAATATTCATCTATGAATGCTTGTAGTCAACCAAGCTTTCAGACAGGTGGAATAATGGTTACAGATATATTACAGTCTTCAAGTAAAATCCTGAAGTTCATGTCAAGAGCCAGATCCTGTAAGCTGATCTGTGCACACAGACTCCTGTACCTGTAGGAAGACCCCAGGGTCTTCAGAAATCCATCTGTGCAGATCATCTTTCAGATTAGGGCCTAAATTAGTACACGAGTCCTTATTCGTAAAAACCCTTTGAAATTACTTGTCCTCAGGATATTGGAATTTGACCCTAACTGAATTAAACATACATTAATAACTCTAGCATTACTGATAATATTATTTAATAATAATAGCATTTGTATACAAGTCTTTTTGTCTTTTGATAAGTAATGAAGCAATTTTTTAAATCCTGTGCATATTAAGTACAAATACAGTTTCATTGATCACAATTAGAACTAAGTTATTTAAAGGAAAAATATGTTAAGGGTTACATTCTGCTCACTGTAGTCACACAAGTAGTTTCATTGATATCATTTCAACTGTAGGAATAAGATGAGCAGGATTAGGCTTCTGATGGGGCATTTTATCTATCTGGAATTTGAACAGAGTGGGCCTAAATCAGCTGTTGCCCCCTATTGAACTTGAAATTTTGTTGTCAGTATATTATAATAGCTCCATTTCATAGTCTATATCCAAAAGTAACTGTTTTGCAGTCATGTAATATACACATTGAAATAGGACAGCAATCAGCTGTGCTTCGGGTTTAGTACTCTAACTGTGTTAGCAGACTTCATTGCTCTAGACTGAGATTCAGGTAGCCAGTTATCTGCCAGCTGGCACTTTTCACTACTTAGGTCTAAAATTAGTAGATGTCCTCTATATTGGGATTAGGAGAATTGTGTATGTTACAGTTCGCAAACTAGGTAAAAAACAGACTTTTCCATACATGCTTGAACTCTCCCTTCAAACAAATGACATTTGAACATACAGTAGAACAGAAAAGGGCATAAAAGGAGGAGAAGCGAAATGAGTACACTTTCATTCCATTTGTGATCTTTTGCTGTGGCTGATCGGGTTACAGTCTAAATGTCCCTCGTGATCGGATCTCTTCAGCAGAGCAGAAACAGCTAAACATTGACCAGTGTCTGTGATATTTTGGACACACATTTTAAAATAATAACACAACCCAAAAAGCATGACCATAACAACTTCAGTGAAGCAAATGGCAGTCCTGACCTGCAGTCTGTAGTCAGGCAAAAGTCTGATTTCAGTGGGAGAAAGGATTGCAAGACGGGGCCCCTGACTTTTAAATCAATGTTTCATGCTTTTTAATTCTCAGGTTTTCAGGCAAAATTTTAATCTACAGATTGGCAATTCACATATATACTGGAAATTAGGGAGTGCCTGAACATTCATCTTCAAAGTCACTGCACTGTAGTCACCCCATATTTATGGGGGTGAAGTATTTTTGCCAAGATAACTCTAGTAACACTGGTGAATATATTCAAATGTACAAATATCAGTTAGGGGCCTTCATTTACTTTGAGTAGGAGTCAGGCTCTTAACTGCCTCCAGAGAGGATACATAGTTCAGATTAGAATTTAATGTTTGAAAACATCTTACATTCTGCTTTGCTGATTAATTCTGCAATTTAAGGCTAAGTTTGTTGGATGGTTTTTAATTTGAAGTTTCCTTTTGGAGGAAAATTCATGAGCATTTCCAAAAGGATGGTAGATTTCATAAGGAAAAATGATTTTAAAAACTCTCCTTGGTGTTTAGAGCAAACATTTTTCTCATTTCATGACTTTATGAATTCTATCCACTTGCTACATTTTCAACAAAATAGTTAACTGTGGAGAAACATATTTTTGCTTATATGTAGTTCCACTGGCATATTTATGCTAGGATGAAAGCAGGATTTAGCTTAGTATGTGTAGAAGAAAAGGAGGAATGGGCAAAGCTAGTTTTATTGGAAGAAGATCAAAATGGATTAGGTACCTTGATAAAATTATCTGATAATATTGTTCATTGTTGTTCTTCAGTTCCAATTTTCATATTTAACATTTAGTATAAAAAAAATCCATGCTTGAGATTTTCAAAGCTGACTAGCTACACAACTGTAATTAATTTAGCGTGTGGTCTTTGAAAATTTCAACCCATACACATTTTCAATACTGATTTTAGCTCTATTTTTTGTTAAGAGTTCAATTACTGAGAAACAGTTACATGTTTCTTCATGTAATCCTTCTATATTTATATTTAATGTGTATAGTAGTTTTTGCTTTTACATTAATATGCATGGTTGTGCTTCAAGGCTTATATTGAATTGAAAGATATAAACTGTTGCAGTCGTAAAACAATCCAGTATGCTGACATTGATTCAGAGTGGGTTTACAATCACATGTTGGACAATTGATAGCTACTTTACATATCAGGCATTTTTTTTCATTTGTAAAGATTACATTAGCGTGCCTAAAACAATGCATTGTTTATATGGTCTGACATTTAGAGTGTCAAACTGAAAAGTTTGCTGAGGTTGGTAACCAAGTAATACCCAAGGGGACTTAAGGAATGCAGTTTTTTACTTAGGAGTAAATTTATGTCCACATTGACTTGGAACCTGATATCAGATGTATGGATTAAATCAAATAACATGAAAAAATAAGAGAGATTCTTAATTTTAACCATGAAAGCTTTCTAAATTTGGGGGATTAAGTATCAGAAATGTACTGCTGGGGCATCCTTGGCTTTATATAATAACTTATGAATACAATATTATAAAGAGCCTTTTGAAGATTTGAACATCTAACTTTAAAATGTCAGTGGATCTTTGCCTATTTTAAGGATAGTGACGTTTTTGCTTACATTTCTGCCAAACAACATATGCTTCTCCATGATTTACTCTGGCAGGCCTCCATTCTCTTGTCTTCAAAACTTCTTCGTGAAGCCTGTGTACTTTAGTCCTCTCTTCTTAGAAATCATTTATACAAAATGTGGATTAATAATAAAATTAAAAAAACCCAAACACAAACAAAGAACCCTGAAAAGCAACAAATAAACAAGGCTCTGGACCTTGATAATCTGTATTTAAGATACAGTGTTATACCTCATTACCACCATTCTCCTGCACTTTTCCTTCCACCCAGGTCTGGGATAATTTCAAGTTAAATTTGGGTGGATTTTTCACTGGCCCCTCAAGTGCATTGAAAGAGGCAAACTCAGTCAGGATTCCCCTTGATAGCTTCCAGCTGGTACCACGGATAAGGAACTGGGAATAAGGAACCAATTTCAGCCTTATCTGTTGGAGAGTGTGTAGCATATCTTTCCTCTGCACTGGTGGTTGGTAGGGAAAGCAGCAAGACCCAGGATTATACCCTTGCCCTGCCTTTGCCTGCCCATTGTAAGACATATAGAAGGTGGGAATGCTAGGAGAGAACAGAAACTACACTTCTATCGAAATTCTGGACAATCTCTGGATAGTGGGTCCAGCAGTAGAAGCAGCATTTAACCTCTTCCCTGTCTCTTGTGCCTCCGCAGAAGGACTGGCCACAATCCAGTTAACTCAGCAGCTTAAGTTCCTTGGATCAGATTTTGATTTCAGTTACATGGGTGTAAAACTGGAGTAACTCAATGGGCTTCAGTGAAATTGTGCTGCATCTATCCTTGTCCAGTTGTATCAACATCTAGTTTGTCATTTAAGCACTGTAAAAATTTCTGGAACTATACGAAGAATTAGAATAAAAACACAAACAAAAAAACTGTGTTGGAATGTGAAAAGTTGTAAAGTCAAACATTCAAAAGTTAAATTCCAAAGGGGTAGCCGTGTTAGTCTATTGTAGAAAGACAACAGAGTCTTGTGGCACTTTTAAAGACTAACAGATTTATTAATTGCATGAGCTTTCGTGGGAGAAAATCCCACTTCGCGTCTGACGAAGTGGGATTTTCTCCCACAAAAGCTCATGCAATTAATAAATCTGTTAGTCTTTAAAAGTGCCACAAGACTCTGTTGTCATTCAAAAGTTAGAAAATGTTGGGTTTAAAGATGCCTGTGCAACTTTAATTCAGACCCTTTGTGTATTTGGCTTATGATATAGCTTTAATCCTTAATCACATACAGTTTTTTTGCTGCAGGACCTTGCCTCACTCGCTGAATGAATAATTATTAAGTATTTCTTTTTATCCTCATTCACTGTGAGGCCTCATGTCTTATTTACTGCACACCGTTCAAACTGTGTACTGAATACAAAATTATTAGCCTCCTGGGTGTATCTATAGTCATTTTCAGCATAATATCAGTGTTTTGCAAATATTAAAACATTTATCTTCACAACATGTCTGTGAGATTAGATGATATTATCCTTATTTTACAGCTGTGAATAGAGGCACAGAAAAATTAAGGCCACAATTATCAAAATGTGTCCACAAATTTTGAGTGCCCAACTTGAGATACGTAGAGCCTGATTTTCCAAAGTACTTAGCATATTTATAGTATCTTACATGTTCAAATCACAGCTCTAGATGTTTTCAAGGTGTAGTTGTGAGTGCTCAGCTCTTCTGCAAAACTGTCCTTTGACCTACTGGGCACCCAGAAGATGAAGAACTCACAATTTGGATGTGTCTGCACTTCTGAATTGATGCAAGTTACAATGATCATAAACTGTTAATTACATTGTTTGTGCATGTTCATTCGATTCTGTGTGTTGGCAGAGCCCGCCCACAGTTGGTGCTCTAGCATTGACAGAGAGACCGTGCAATGTGGGCAGCTATCTTGCTGTGCAACTCACCACCTTTAGAAGCTAGGTGTTGTGGGAATGGGGACCCCTTGCAGTGCACCATGGGTGTGGGCTCAACATCCTTTGATGCAGTTTTTTCTATCCTTTCATTCCATGGGCTATTTATTAAATTTCACTGCATTTTTCAAAAGCCTCTGTAAATGGTTTGCCCGCCATCTGTACCTGAAAACATGGCTTCTGCTCTACTCTCTAGTGTTGTGGTTTATGTTATGAACACAAGGCTGTTGGTCATGTAGTATTTTGTGAGCTGTGATTCTGAATAGGAATCTGTGGTGTCTGCTGTGCTATGTAAAGAAGCAATTCCAGGTTACTTCATTGCTACTGGTCAATTGCAAGTCAGTTTGGAGTTGGGAAGTCGACCGTGGGGTTTGCATTCATGAAGGTGGGCAGGGCCATTAATCACATCCTGCTACATAAGGACTGTGACCCTGGGAAATGTGTGTAAAATAGTGGTTAGCTTTATGGCAATGGGGTTCCCTAACTGTGGTGGGGCAACAGATGGTACATATATCCTCACTTTGGCCCCAGATCATCATGTGACAGAATACATCAACAGAAAGGGATACTTCTCTGTGGTACTGTGGATCACTGTTGTCATTTCACTGATACTAATGTGCGGTGATCAGGGAAGGTTCATGAGGCACACATCTTCAGATTCACTAGCCTGTACAGAAAGCTGCAAGTAGGGACTTTTTTCCAGACCCAAAGATTCTAGTGGGGGTTGCTGAAATGCCCATAGTGATTGTAAGTGGAGACCTAAAGTACCCTTTCCTCAATGAGGAAAGTATTCCCATGGTCATAGCAGCCTGCTTCGTGCTGCATAACATTTATGATGCTCAGTGTGAAAAGTTTCCCTGGGGTGAAGCATGGAGATGGATTGCCTGCCAGTTGATTTTGAGCAGCCAGAGACAAGGGCTATTAGATGGGCACAATGAGAGGCTATTTTAATCAGAGCAGCTTTGAGACGCTATTTTGACAATGAACACCAATAATGTGTTTTTATAAGGCATTCTGCCACGTTTTATTAACTTGTTGCCTTGAATTAAAATTTTGACGATTGCTTTCTGACTGTGATTTGTAGTTTGCAAAGGTGCCAGTTGCCACTGTGCATTAATTCCAGCAGCAACCACCACGTAGAGTAGACAAATAAAGATTGATTTTCTTTCAGAGCGTATATTTTTATTAAACAGCAAAAACCAACACACAGAAAACACTTTCTTAAAAGAGACAAAACACTGAGAGGATCACTCTCTTGTTGGAGGTTCTCATAGCTTTATGGGTGTCATTGTGAAATCTGTCTGAAGGGGTGGAGTGAATAGGGCACTGCGTTGGGCCAGGAAGAGGCAAGGAATGTGTGGGTGGAATTTGGGGAGGATGTGAGAAGCAGTTTCTGTATGGGCTGCAAGGGAAGGGGGAGAGCATGCATGTGTTCAGTCTGCAGCACGATTAGGGACTTCAGCATCTCTATTTGGCCCTTATGGCAAACTGAGCGCACTCAGTCCCTGTGGGTCCTGCGCTTCATGTAGTGGCACAGTTCTCCCACCTCCGAACGCCCAGCGCTATGAATCCTCAGTCCCTCCTACCCCTAGGCTTAGCTTTCCACTCCACAAGCCGTTGAGCCTGGGGCCCTAGGGCCCATATGGGCAAACTTGCCCTGGCTGCCTGGACCTCCTAGGTGCTATCAGTAACAGCTACTGGCCAGCTCTCCTCCATTCTTCTTTGTTCCGTTCTCCTGCCGCACACCAAAATCTGCTCCTACCTCCACCTCCAAACAACCTGCCCGAACTCCCTCACTGCCTGGCTGCGACAGGGGCCTTTTAAACTGCTACTCTTAATTGGTGTCATCTGCTCCAACTGACCCTCCATCACTTTTATCATTTGTTCCTGGCTCTCCTAAATTCACTCTTGGCCCTGCTTCCTCTCCTGGCTGTCTATTTTAAGTTTTTCATTTATTGTCTCTCTCCATGCCTTGTGTCCTTGATCTCCAGCCTTAGAGGATTGGAGCACCTCCTGAAACATGTCCTCCTTGTTCCTCCTGGGTCACTTCCTTTTCTGGCAGAGGTGCTCCACCTGTGTGTAAGGTGTTTCCTTCAAGGACACCTTTGCAGAAGCGCATGAAACAATAAACAGAGACCTGATTGCTAGTGCACTCACAGCATTGAATCATAATAGTAACATATACCTCTTTCTTACCATCCCTTGGCAAGCAGATGGTTCGGCAAACACCTTAAACATTTGGTCTGGTGTTGGTCTGATTTTTAAGGGGATTATTGCAGCAACTAGCAACAACATTGTAAATTCTTCCATCATTTTCCACAGGCAGGGGTCATTGAAGATGACATCTCATTCCTGAGGATAAGGATGGGTGTATCTCCTGCATGCATAAGGTTTCTAACTGGGTCCCTATGCCTCTCATTTGTGTTCCACTTTGGTTTTGGACAAGAGATTGCCAATTGACACAGGAAAGTTTCCTACAGTGGGGGAAGCAATACATTAACTTTCCAAGGAACCTTCAGCAGAGCATTAGCGAGTACCCCCATGTATGTTTCCTAGAGATCTCTCTGAAGGACTTCCATGCAATTTCAGTGTACACTAACACACTTTTCTACAGTATATCTGCTGTATAGGTGATTGAGAAGGACAGCTAATATTCAGAAGGGTAGCTGTGTTAGTCTATTTCAGAAAAACTAACCTGGTACATTTCTATTCCTTAACCTACTTCGAGTGTGTAATAAAGCAAAGGACAGTTCTACCGCATATAACTGAGCAGTATCAAATCAAAATGAGCACTTACCAGAGCTCACCTCTCCTGCATCATTTGTGCTGGAGTTAGAGTGCTGGGATTGGCTTGAACCCTGTGGGGTTGAGAAGAGGTCCTTCCTTGCTATAGACAGGACGACCCTGTCACCTGTTCCATCTCATCCTTCAACTCTGCTTCCTTGTGCACCATTTCGTCCTTAGGATTGAGTCCACTGATCACTGTCTCCATCTCCCCCTCCTCAAAGAATCCATTGAGCTCTTGACGGGGGAGGTGGGGTCACCACCAAAGATAAAGTCCAGCTCCTTATGTAAGCGACAGGTCTTCAGCGCAGCATTAGAGCAACATTTTGAGTTTACTGGTCATCTTGTACATCTGCCTCAGCTCATTTCTGATATTTTGCTGGCACTGATGGATGTGCTGTTTGTAGCCCTTGTTCAACATGCCACAAGAAGTCTTCCTGTAGGTATTGAAGTTCCTATGGCTGAAACATAGTTGGGACTGCACAGCCTCCTCTCCCCACAGACCAGCAGATCCAACAACTCCATTGTATGCTGCACAGGAGGTCATTTAATGCAGTGGTTTTCAGTTTTTTTCTCGGGACCCAGTTGAAAAAAATCATTTATGTCTGCGACCCAGCAATTACATCTTTGAGCAATGCATTTCAGTCTTTTGGCAGTGGTGGCAGGGGGCTCTGTGTCTCAGGACTTGAGGGTCTGCGACCCAGTACTGGTTTCTGACGCATAGTTTGAAAACCGCTGGTTTAATGCAGTGAGCTGCCATGGTCAGCTGGAAAGATGCGATGTGAGCAGTCCATGCTGAGCAAACAGAAATTGGAATTTCAAAAATTCCTAGTCCTTTAAAGGGGGAGGGACAGATGCCTATGTACCTGAACGCAGGACAGTGAAATTCGAACTGCTGACCAGAGCAGTCAGGATGGGCATTGTGGGATAACACTGCTTAGCGTAGTCCAGGCCTTAGTGTTTAAATGAACATTTTAAGTGAATTGCCAACTATCACACAGAAGCAGAGGTAGAATTCAGTTCTTTAGGAATGCCTTCAATTGCCTTATCCCTAGTTAAATTGAATACAATATTCCAAGCATTATTATTTTATAACATAACACAATAGTATTGTCTTTAGTATTTTAAAATCCTTTTGGAATATATTCAAATATCATATTTGCTTTTTGCATCATTAGCTTTACAGATCTAGATGCAAATATTAGATACCTTTCCAGTCAGGACACTGTTAGTTTAGAGACTATCGATTTGACTGAGCAACAAGGCGAATGAGATAATACTTTTATGGGACCAGCTACTGTTGATAAAAGAGACAAGTTTTTTATTTTAGACAGAGCTCTTCTTCAAGTATGGAAAAAGATACTCAGAGAGTCACTGATAAATATAAGGTGGAACAAATCATTAAGAATACGAAGCTAACACGTGGCATGATATCATATAAGGTGAAACAACGTTAATATCTCAGCAATCATAGGCCAAAACAGAGTTAGTGGATTACAGGTAGTTGAAATGAGCCTTAAATCTAGTGTTTTTATTGAGCCTGTGATTTTTAATGTCTAGTAAAGTTATAAATTTTAGCACCCACGCTCACCTTTTGAAGGTATCCGTGCTGTTTCTTTTGAGGATGAAGACTGAGAAGTCAATTATAGAGTGATTGTTTTGTGAAAAATGTTTGCCCATGAGTGATACGGTGTTTTTCTGTCCTTTTTCTGTGTGAATTCATTTAGGAGTGTAATGATTGTCTGGTTCACCCACCTAGTTGTTACTGGGGCATTTAGTGCACTGGGTGAGGTACACCACATGTTGTGGTAGGCTTGGTAAGACCCATGGATTTTAAAAGGTACGTTGTGCAGGGTATTGATCATTGTAGCAGTAGAAATATGCCTGCAAATCTTACATATCTTGTTCTAGCTGGGTCCTAGAATCATAGAATCTTAGGGTTGGAAGGGACCTCATGAGGTCATCTAGTCCAGCCCCCTGCTAAAAGCAGGACCACTCCCACTAAATCATCCCAGCCAGGGTTTTATCTAACCAAACCTTAAATATCTCCAAAGACGGAGATTCCACCACCTCCCTAGGTAACCCATTCCAATGCTTCACCACCCTCCTGGTGAGAAAGTTTTTCCTAATATCCAACTTCGACCTCCCCAGCTGTAACTTGAAACCATTGCTCCTTGTTCTGTCCTCTGTTACTGCCGAGAACAGCCTAGCTCCCTCCTCTTTGGAGCACCCGTTCAAGTAGTTGAAGGTTTCTATCAAATTCCCCCTTAGTCTGCAGACTAAATAAGTCTAGTCCCTTTAGTCTCTCCTTGTAAGCCATGTGCCCCAGCCACCTATCATTTTCATTGCCCTCTGCTGACTCTTTCTATCTTGTCAACATCCTTTCTGCGGTGGGGAGCCCAAAACTGGACACACTATTCCAGATGTGGCCTCACCAGTGCTGAATAGAGCGGAATAATCACATCCCTCGATCTGCTGGCAACACTCCTACTGATGCAGCCCAATATGCCATTGGCCTTTTTGGCATACAAGAGCATACATATCCAGCGTCCCATCCACCATAACCCCCAGGTCCTTTTCTACAGTGCTGCTACTTAGCCGATTGGTCCCCATCTGTGGCAGGACATGGGATTTTTCCATCCTAAGTGCAGGATTTTGCACTTGTCCTTGTTGAACCTCATGAGATTTCTTTTGGCCCAATGCTCCAATTTGTCTAGATCTACCTTAATCCTATCCCTGCCCTCCAGCGTGTCTACCATTCCCCCCAGCTTGGTGTCATCTTCAAATTTACTGAGTGTGCAATCTATCCCGTCATCCGGATAATTAATGAAGATGTTGAACAGAACCGGCCCCAGGACTGACCCCTGGGCACTCCACTCATTACTGGTTGCCAGCTAGACATTGAGCCATTGATCCCTACCTGTGGTGCTTGATGATCTAGCTAATTTTCTATCCACCTTATAGTTCATTCATTCAACCCGTACTTCCTTAACTTGGCTGATAAAAATGCGGTGGGAAACAATATCAAAAGCTTTGCTAAAGTTGAGGTATATCACGTTGATGGTTCCTCCCACATCCACAAATCCAGTCATCTCATCATAGAAGGCAGTCAGGTTGGTGAGGCATGATTTGCCCTTGGTGAATCCATGCTGAATGTTCCTGATCACTCTTATTTTCCTCCAAGTGTTTCAGAACGGATTCTTCGAGGACCTGCTCCATGATTTTTCCAGGGATTGAGATGAGGCTGTTTGGTCTGTAGTTCCCCGGATCCTACTTTTTCCCTTTCTTGAAGATAGGTACTATATTTGCCTTTTCCCAGTCATCCGGGACCTCCCCCGTTTGCTGCGAGTTTTCAAAGATAATGGCCAGAGGCTCTGCAATCACATTGACCAACTCCCTCAGCACCCTCAGATGCAGTTCATCCAGCCCATCGACTTGCACACATCCAACTTCTCTAAGTAGTCCCTAACCTGACCTTCCATCACCGAGGGCCGCTCTTCTTCTCTCCATTCTGTGCTACTCAGTGTAGTAGCCTGGGAGCTGACTCTGCCTGTGAAGACTGAGGTAAAAAAAGCATTGAGTACTTCAGCCTTTTCCACATCATCCACCACGAGGATAACTGCCCCATTCAGTCAGGGACCTACATCATCCCTGAACCTCTTCTTGTTACTGACATACTTGTAGAAACCCCTCCTGTTATCGTTCACATCCCTTGCTAGCTGCAATTCCAATTGCCCTTTGGCCTTTCTGATTTTATCTCTGCAGGCCTGAGCAATATCTTTATATACCTCCCTAGTCTTCTGTCCAAGCTTCCACTTCTTGTAAGCTTCCCTTTTATGTTTCAGCTCCCCGCAGAGTTCCCTGCTAAGCCACGCTGGTCGCCGTCCACATTTGCTGTTCTTTCTGCACATCGGAATGGTATCTTCCTGTGCCCTTAGTAGGATTTCTTTAAAATAGCCAGCTCTCTTGTACGCCTTTCCTCTTCAGATTAGCCTCCTAAGGGATCCTGCCCATCAGTTCCTTGAGGGAGCCAAAATCTGCTTTTCTGAAGTCTAGGGTCTGTGTTCTGCTTCTTTCCTTTCTTCCTTTGATCAGGACCCTGAACTCTACGATCTCATGGTCGCTGCTGCCCAGGTTGCCATTCACTTGTACTTCCCTGATTATTTTTTCTCAGTTTGTGAGCAGCAGGTCAAGAGGTGCAAGGCCCCTAGTTGGTTCCTCCAGCATTTGTACCAGGATTGCCTGTGCACTGCTGTATTGCCCTCCCAGCAGATGTCAGGCTAATTGAAGTCCCCCATGAGAATCAGGGCCTGTGATCTGGAGACTTCTGCTAGTTGTCCACAGAATGCCTAATCTGCCTCCTCCTTCTGATCTGGCAGTCTATAATAGACACCCACGATGACATCCGCCTTGTTGCACTCTCCTCTAAACTTAACCCAGAGACTTTCAACAGGCTTGTCTCCACTTTCATAATGGAGCTCCGAGCAGTCATACAGCTCTTTTACATATAGCGCTACTCCTCCACCTCTTCTTCCCTGACTGTCCTTCCTGAACAGTTTATACCCATCCATGGCAGTGCTCCAGTCATGCAAGCTATCCCACCACATCTCTGTTATTCCAATTACATCATAGTTCCTTGTCTGTGCCAGTATTACCAATTCTTCCTCCTTGTTTCCAGGCTCCTTGCATTTGTGTACAGGCATTTAAGATACCGGGCCGATTGTCCTACTGTCCCCTGTTGATTGTCTCTCCTATTGCATCTTCCTCCTCACATTTTCTCCCAGTGTCCTCCTTCCCCACTCACCTCAGGTATTAGAAGTTCATTAGGACACCTAAGACATTGATTTGATTTCCCTCTCCCCCAGTTCTGACAACCCTCTTTTTTATCCCTGCTGTTACAGCCCTGGCACCCCCCAGGTTCCATCCCTTCCCCCAGGTCTCCCTCATCGTGACTTACCTGTGGGCTTTGGTCACCTTCCCTCTTCAAACCTAGTTTGAAGTCCTCCTCATTAGGTTAGCCAGTCTACGTCCAAATATGCTCTTCTCCTTCCTCAGTAGGTGGAATCCTTCTCTGCCTAGCAGTCTTCCTTCCTGGAACAGCACCACATGATCGAGGAAGCCAAAGTCCTCCTGGTAACACCATCTTCGCAGTCAGGCATTCACCTCCTGGATGCATCTGTCTCTGCTCAGGCCCCTACCCTTGACTGGAAGGATCGAACAGAATCCTACTGCACACCAAACTCCTTTACCTGTGTTCCTGGAGCCCTATAGTCACTTTTGATCTGCTGAGGGTCGCATCTTGCAGTGTCATTGGTTCCCACATGGATGAGTACCATGAGGTAGTAGTAAGAGGGGCGGATGATTCTTGACAATCCCACCGTAACTTCTCAGATACGGGCCCCCGGCAGGCAGCATACCTCCCGGGACGCTATGTCAGGGTGACAGATGGGTGCCTCCGTCCCCTTAGAAGAGAGTCCCCAACTACCACTACTCTACGTTTCCTCCTGGGTGTGGTGGTTGGGATCCTCCGAGCCTCGGGGGTGCATGGCTTCTCCTCCTCCACCTCATCTCCTGTTGCTAGGGCTGTATAATGGTTCTACATCACTATGGTGGGGAATGGGGGGCAGGAGCAGGAGCAGGGGTGGAGCACTGCCTACTGCCAGAAGCAACTAACTGCCAGTGTCCTCTCTGTGACAGAGCCATCTGCTCCTTCCCCGATGGTGTGACAGCAGCAGTCCTCCGTAGATGAGTAGCTTCCTTGGCCTCATGGGCGCGGATGCTTCTGAGCCTAGCCACCTCCTCCTGGAGCTCTCCCACCTGCTTCCTGAAAGATTCCACCAGAAGGCACATTTCGCACTGGGTGATCCCCCCCAGCCTGCTTATCTATGAGTGGAAAATGCAGGCCACAATCTCTGCAAATCCACACCAGGATCTGGGTAGAGATATCCATGGTCAGGTTGTCTGTCTGGATGCAGGTGCTGGTGGAGGAGACAGAAGCAGTGCTGGCACAAGCGGTGTGGCTCTTCTTCACCATAGCGGCACCACAAACCACAAACTCCCCTGTTCGCAGTCCTCTGTTTGCGAGCTCCCCCTGGTCGCTTAGCCTCTGGCTGTTTCGTCTTGTGCTGCTTGGAATTGATGTGTTGGGAGCTTGCTTTTGATGAGCTTGACAAGAATGGAGTGTTGTTTAGAAACCAGAAGAGAGGGTTGGATGTCTTTCAGTACGTGGTCCCCACTGAGGGTGGGTTATCATTGTTTATGGTACCCTACGTGGGTTTGAGTTTATATGAGTAATTTAGATTATTTCCAAGACTGCTTACTTTGCATTTAAATTAAATTTCATCTGCAGCGTGGCGGCCCAATCCTCCAGTTTGGGCAAATCCTTTTAGACTAGAGTCTTATCAGTCCTTCACAGTTCATATTTTCCCAATATGATTTTTTTTTTGTCACCTGCAAATTTTACCGCCTCATTGTTTACTTCCTTCAAATCATTAATATAGATGGGTCTGGGATACCTCAGCTTTCTTTCCACAACAAGAAGCAGCCATGGCTTTGTTTTCTGCCCTGTGAATTATAACCCTACCCCTTCATTACTTATTTTTATTGATAGGTTGTCAAAGCTTTTAGAAATACAAGCAAATTATATATAACAGGTTCTTCCTTCATTCATTATTTTTAACTCTTTCAAAGAAATCTAATTGGTGAGAGAAGCTTGATTTACCATCACAGAAACTGTGAGGATTTGATCTTAGATTAATATTTGTTCAAATGTTTTATTATTCTATCTTTCATTACAGTTTCAAAACAGAGAAAAATAGAGTCCCCGTTTCATGTAAAACAGTTTCCCTTGTTAGCCATATTGACTGTGTTCAAAAATTTTTATATAATGTAAACATAAGATAAATGGGAGCAAAGTTATTTTACTTTTAGTTTGTTTATTATTTTATAAGTGACACTTCATTTCTACTATATATTATGCGGTTGTGCTGCAAGTTCATCTGTTTTGGCTTAGTGTTAAAATAAGCAATTTATAGACAAAAAAGTTTGGCCTGTTGAAATTCAACACCACTTTTTTTGCTCTTTGGTAACTAGTTCTCTTAAGGTTTCAACTTGATTGTCGTGTGGTCGCTAATGCCCTGTGGCTGCCTCACACTCAAATCTCCTAAACCAGTTTTAAGATTCCACCCAAGATTAAGTAAAAAACATCCTATTAATGTGCTGCAAAATTAACTGTTCCAGAATCAATCATTTCCGTTATGAACTATAAACAATGGCTTGGTTAAAGTCAATCGTTGTTTTGTTATGTCAATAAACTTTGTGGGACACATCTTGAAACGATTTGACGCTAAAGTCTGAATAAAAACTGAATAAGGATTTCAGGATTGGCCCATAAAGATTAGTAAAATTCTTTTATTACTCTTTTGATTTGGAAGCCTGTAGTGTAACACAGTATTTGCATTTTTATTACATGCAATGGACTATACCTGCTGAATTGTATATTTCATTAAATATGACATTCTCTTATGACCTAACCTGTACACCAGGAATTTCTGTATCTTATTAATTGTTGTTACATGAAGTCATGAAAATATAGTATTTGATTTCTTATCTACCAGCCAAGCTTTTTGCCTCACCCATTTGGGCATTTAAGCTTGTAGCATTAGTGAAAAAAACATCTGAACACTATTCCTACTGTTGCTATTAAGTTCATTTTGTCTGGTCCTGATTTTGTAGTATTTAGTTCCTGAATGTCTTTTCAGCTACTAATTAATTCCTTTGTTTTGGCCTCTTATTTCATGCACAGTAGCCTTTAGCTGCGTATTAGAGTGCATTTCAGCACCTGCTGGCTTTCTGCCAATTCACACTTTCAAGGCATGCCTTCCTCTAAGAGTAGTTGTCCTTTATCAGCTCCTGTTTAAAGTCAGCTGTCTGCTGAAACTATTTTTTTCCTTCTGTAGTTGAAAGGCTGTTTTTTGCAAAAACAATATTCATTTTGGATCATGTGAAAAGAATATATTTTAGAAGCAGTTTCTGTAAATATGAAATGCAGCATATTGTTTAGAATAGTATAAAATTTCAACGGAGTCCTGTTGCACTTTTAAAGACTAACAGATTTATTT
Source organism: Pelusios castaneus (assembly GCA_007922175.1). Lineage (NCBI taxonomy): Eukaryota > Metazoa > Chordata > Testudines > Pelomedusidae > Pelusios > Pelusios castaneus. Next base: position 1,543,231 of record ML685779.1, read on the forward strand.
ATCGCATGAGCTTTCATGGGAGAAAATCCCACTTCATCAGATGCTTTGAAGACTCACAGTAAGTGGAATTTTCTCCCACGAAAGCTCATTTGATAAATAAATCTGTTAGTCTTTAAAAGTGCCACAGGACTCTGTTGTTTTTCTGCAATAGACTAATACGGCTACCCCTTTGGAACATAAAATTTCAAGACACGTTGATTGAAATTTTATTATAAACAACTGGATAGTATCTTCTGGATTAGGTTATGGAGAGATTTCAATTTTGGGGGGAAAAAACCCTTTTCATTTCTCTTTTCTTTTAATCTGTTATTCAGGAAGCAGTATTGGAGATGTTATCCATAAGACTGGACAGATTATATTCTCAGATAATATACTTAAGGACATTTGCATGGTTAGTCCCTGGAGAAAATGTATCCACAAATAACTCTTTTATCATTTGACCAGTTTTATAGAGGATCAGATAATATCAACCAGATAAACTAATCATCATGTTTTTTATTAGTCAAATACATTTATGGGTATGGTTTTGCATTGCTTAGCCATCTCTAGTTAGTATGTTTATATACCTATGACCTCACAAAGGCTAGGTACAATAATGATTTGCCATATTAAACAAACAAGTAATTTTTCTTTTAAAAGCATAGTGGACAGCTGTTCCCATTTTCTTGTCTGGTGTGGAGTGCAGTTGCATTAAACAGCTCTTGTGGTTTTTGAATTTTTAGGTTTTGGGGCACAGGAGTTTCCTGAATGCTAAACCTGATTCATTAAAATACATTTATATTTTTGTGTGTTACGGAGTGAAAAAACACAGCATTAATGAAGTGTTTCATTCAGGAGTCTTAGATCTATGGAGATGTACTTAGAATATATGTAAGGCAATCAAAGTGTAGGAGGAAATACAAAATTGTGACAAAGCACAGTCTGCAGTGCCTAAAGTGCCCCTGTACTGTTGATCTTACCCCACAGCATTGAAATTTCTCAGGGGACTCTTAAATGCTTGCCCACTTGCTTCTGTCTGGGGTCGCAATTTAATCCTCCTGAGCCTTCTAGAGCTTCCATTTGACCCTTTCAAAATGTTCCATTCCCACCCCACTCTGAAGTCTGCCTTCCTGGCGGCTGTCACTTCAGCCAGGAGAGTGAATGAGCTAGAGGTTAGATGGGTGAACCCCACACCAGGAAGTTCTATAGGAACAAGGTAATGGTGAGGCCTCCCCTGAAGTTCATTCCCAGGGTGGTCTCAGACTTCCAGCTAACACATTCAGTTTGTCTTCTTCCAAAAATCAGACTCGGTGCTAGAGGAAAAGAAACGAAACACACTCAGTGTTTCCAGGGTTTTGGTTTGTTATTGTCAGTACCAAAATATTCAGACTATCATCCCATCTCTTTCTAGCCATATCTAGACATTCTAAAAGCCAATCATGTCCTCGCAAAGAATATCTAAAGGGATATCTCATTCTCCGTGTTACCATCTGGCATATATACTTCTGCCACTGAATCCAAGACTCACTCCACCAGAGACCAGACAACATAGAATCATAGGGATGGAAGGGACCTCACGAGGTCATCTAGTCCGTCCCCCTGCTAAAAAGCAGGACCACTCCCACTAAATCACCCCAGCCAGGGTTTTGTCTAACCAGGCCTTAAAAATCTCAAAAGATGGAGAGTCTACCACCTCCCTAGTAGCCCATTCCAATGCTTCACCACCCTCCTAGTGAGAAAGTTTTTCCTAATATCCAACCTTGACCTCCCCAGCTGTAATTTGAAACCATTGCTCCTTGTTCTGTCCTCTGTTACCCTCGAGAACAGCCTACCTCCCTCTTCTTTGTAGCACCCCTTCAAGTAGTTGAAGGTTGCTATCAAATCTCCCCTCAGTCTTCTCTTCTGTAGACTAAATAAGCCTAGTTCCTTCAGTCTCTCCTCATAAGTCATGTGCTCCAGCCCCCTAATCATTTTTGTTGCCCTCTGCTGGACTCTTTCTCATTTGTCCACATCCTTTCTGTAGTGGGGAGCCCAAAACTGGACACAGTATTCCAGGTGTGGCCTCACATCCTTTGCCTGGTTCAGGAACGTGCCAGTATCAGTATCAGAAATCTGTAAGATGACAACATGGCAAGCTCCAAAATCCGCCCATGACCAGTTTCTTATCTTATACTATCTATAATTACTTCTCTTACACACTTAGAGACAGGCAGTATGATGTCCTATAATCTGCCATCTGTCCTTACTCTTCAGAATCCTCAGCTGGGCTTTTCAGAATCCTCTATGGGCTTCTAATTATGAAGGAGCTGATGGAAGGTCGCAGCCAATCTGCACTTCAGGCCCTTGTACAGTAGCACAAGGAGGCATAGTCTGCATTCAGTTGTCACTGCTGCTCAAAAAAATATGATCTTGTCCTCATGAGATGCGTTCTTGCCTATGTTGAGATCGACATTGACTGCATCATCTCAAAGAACCACTGTAGAGTAAGGAACCATTCTTTGCTGTTTCAGATTGTGTTAGACATCATTGGCTATGTCTACACTGGCAAGTTGGTTTGAATTAAGGAGGCTTAATTCGAACTAACTAAAGCCATGGCTACACTAGGCTTTAGTTAGTTCGAATTAAGGGCTTTCTTAATTCGAACTAATAAGTTTGAATAGGGTATTCGAAGTAAGCGGTTAACGCAAACTAACTAGTTCGAATTAACCAATGTGGCCATGTTAATTCGAACTAATTTCTTAGTTCGAATTAACCGGCCATTGAAATGAATGGGGATCGCTAATTCAAACTAAGGAAGTGCTTGCTTAGTTCGAACTAACATTCCAGTGTGGCTATGCTAGTTCGAATTAAGCTAATTCGAACTAACTAAAATTAGTTCGAACTAATTCGAACTAATTTTAATAAGTGTAGACATAGCCATTGAAACTGGCAGGGGTGGAATAATAGAGTATGTGAAAGTCTTCATAGTGTTTTGAAAGCAGGATTATCAGGCATGGTTCAGAAGCTGATCATATATATAGCATCTTCTTGCCAGTAGAACATCAGTATTAGGATATCATAGGGATTATGGATGGACATTCAGTTTTTATTCTGGTTAATTAATCAGTCAATCTGTCTAACTGCTAATACCGAAATTAAAAGTTTCTGATTTGTAAATGGAGCAAAACAATATTGTCAGATACAAAAAGAACTAAAAGTTTCTGTTTTGGAAACCAAGTTTTGGAAAAACATTTCCAAGTCAGTAATATGATTTTATTCATTGTGTATAACTGAGAAAACACCATGTTTTTCTCACTTCTGATGCACAGGAGATCTCTGAATATGGTGTTCTTTATACTTTTGAATTCAGTCTAGCTATAGATATGGTCCCTTGAGAGTATTCTACTGCATGTCTATACCAACCTCTGTACAAATGGAAAAGTATTGCAGTATGAAGATGCTATAAATAACTGGTATCATGGCATTACTGCAAACTCTGTGTAATACATAAATAATAAACCAATCAATATGTAATCATTTAGAAAAAAAATGGCTTGATGAATGAGAGTTAGCCTTAGAGCATGAGGAGTAGCTCATGTCAAACAAAAGTGATAGGTTTCTTTAAAGTTTCAGGTTTAATAGGCACCGGACATAATTATATAGATTTTAATAAGATTTTTCTGTTGTCAGTAATTTAAAATCTACAAGGAATTTGAAATAATGATGGTTATGTGCGGTACAAAATTGGCTAGCAGGCCAGAAGAAGAGAGAAATAATTCATGATCTAGCTAAGTTCCCTTTCCCACAGATAATTAGTGCTAAAAGCAGTACAATTTAGTAACAGTTGGGAAAAAACATAAAATGGTTATCAGTCAGATATGCGCATACCACTAAGGTCCATATCCTTTCGTGAGATCCACAGGATCAGTGCTAGTGAAGCAACAGATAAGTTTACTTATCTTGATGGTTATACAGAAATGCAACTTCTTCACATGCCACAAGCAGAGGTTTTTGCAGTCTGAAGAATACACGTACTTTAGCCCAAGCTGATCTCCAAATAGGGCCATTGTGTGGACATAAGAGGAGATTTTAGTCCACTGCCTAATCGATAAAAGATCCTGCTTTTCCAAAACTGCTGAAAATGGAATGTTAATCCTTTGCCCTTATAACAGAATAACTGCTGATCAAAGACGCAGAGAAACTAGGCACTTAATCATATGGCTGCACACCCAGCCACTCTCCTGTGCCATATTAAAGTCAGTAAGTAAATTGCTTCATCCTTAAACCTAGTTAATTTAACAGAGGGCAAAAAAGTAACCTCAGGTACTATACACTTGCCCTTAATCCTCCTGTCTAATTCTGCAAAATGATTTCCTCTCTCTTGTTGCTGTGTAGAGGAGGAACCTTTCTAACTAATTAACTGTACAGGGGAAGTAGTGAAAATGATTATACTCAAAGTGCTGCCTAATGCATAATGAACATACACACATTCTATATATTACATATAAATCTTCCAGGTATAGTATCTTTGAAGTTGTAACAACAGTAAATTAAAAAAAAAAAGATGAAAATGTGATTTTTAATTTGTTGGTCACCTATAAACAGTCAACATTAAATTGATGGTCGCATTTACTGTTCTCCAATACCTTTCCCCTCTTCTCTCTCCCCTACCTCCAAAAATCATTTTGGTTGCTTGAGAAAATACAATTACAGTTCCTGTGTATCTCATGCTAAATTGCAGTAAAATAAACTTTTGTTCTTATCACTGGCACCCTGAAATACTCAGTTACTTACCTCTCAATATACAGTGGTGCAGAGCTATAGATGAAAATGACTGTGCATCATCAGTGAAATATTCACACTCTAGTGAGGAGCCAAATAGGGACAGAAGCTTATTTTCAGTAACTCTTTTCAGAGTTACCCCCTGCTACCACAAAGACTATTGGTAATATGGCAGTTTCTGAAGGGAATGTGCCATGCATGCCAGTGAACACAAAGAAATAGTAACACACATGAAATATGGCTTTCCTTGCCCTGTAAACTGTTACTTTCACCAAGTCGTGTCCAAGTTGTAGAATGCAAAATCTTGGTCAGCATACTGCAAACTGAAATCACACATTTCCAGTCAGTGATGCACTGCGTAACACATATTACTATTCTTAGCAGGAGACTCATAGATCGTTTTATAAGCTGCAGTATGTTTGTGTTTAAAAGCATTGTTACCCTCTGAAAGTATCAAACGTTCAGTGAAGAAATACTTTGAGACATATTCACAGAGAAACACAGTGTTTCCTAAAGCAGTGAGAATGACCCTGTCGTTTTAAAGAGACCTGATATTATAATGATACTGTTTTCAACCATGTGTTGAAAAATATCTGCTGTGTGTTTTGGATAGACTCTGAATTCCAGAAGAATTTAAAATAGCTGTAATTAACTATAGAAATGGTGTGGCTTGCACTTTGTATGATGTATCTGTAATGATTGGTATCTTTGGGGAGCATCTTTGCTGCCAAATTAATTTTTTTTAAATGAAATAGCATTATATGGAGCATGCACATGTATGTGTGTGTACCCATATAAAATTGAAGACTGAATTAGAATTGGTTCTTTTCTTTGGCACAGAGCCTTGCTGATATGTGTTGGGGCAAATGGTCGCTTCCTGTGTTATGATGGTATTAGTTTATCTGAACAGTGTTACTTGATTTATGAGGTACACAATAGGTTTGACCATTTTTTAAAATTATGCACAATAATTAGTGTGTGCCAGCTTTTCACCTATTAGATCTAAATGTTTGGGGCCAGTATTTGTACCAGATAGAGCAAAATGGTACTTTCGAATTATATTTGCCTAATCTGGAGTAAAAGATGTGTAGGTCTTCTTTATAATGACATCACACTATATATTTCTAACTGTGCTTGCTGACTCTCTTATTTAACAACAAGTAACTTGTGTTTTAGGTGTATGTAAGCTATGTCTTCACTGTGGAGTTAACTTGGGTACACTCACATTAATTCCTGTTGGGTTAATCTAGTTCAAATGAGAGTGGCCATACTGCAGAATAATACTTGAGCTACACAGAATTCACAGTGATTGTGTTTGCACCTGAGGAGTTGTGCTAAACTCCTGTATCCTTCACCTGTTGACAGACCCATCAACTTGAATTAACTGTACCACCATGTTTGAGTGAAGAGTTTTTGTGTGTGGATGGGATTTAGGGTTAGGGCAAACCTTGAGTTAGAACTCAAGTTAATCCTGCAGTGAAGAAAGCTATTAATTGAGTGTGGGGGAATAGTAACTAAACAGTACATAATAGATATGTGTGCTGACTAAAACACAGTACCTGTATCTGAAAAAAGTTTAAAAATTACTTCCAGATTGTTGACTAACTTTGGTTTGAATTCTAATCCCCTGGCAGCCTAGGAAAGACTTGGACTCACTTCTCCAGCCCTGCTGCTGCACAGCGATTTCACTGTCTTTTGCAAGATCTGTAGGCTGATTTTCCCGTGAAGAGGCTAAAGCCCTAAATTAGAAGGAATTATCACTGCTGTGGAAAATGTACAGGAATTGCAAAATGGACAAGATCCAATTTAGATAAATGTTAAATTAATGCTTTTGAGGAGAATAAATATGAAGCAGAAGTTCAAAATGAGAGAATGCATTTAAGAGAGCAACAGGGGAGAAAAGAGAAGGATTTGAGAGTTACTGTGGGTATAGAGATATGAGCTAATAGTACCTTGTCCACAAAAAAGGCTAATACTATTCAGGTATGTATTTATAGAAGTGTACCTAGTAGGAGCAGGAAAATATTTTACCAGAGTTCTGTTACGGTTGTATTTGGAGTACTGCAGACATTAATAAATTGAAAAATCCAAAAGAATGAAACACACTGTAGCTCAGCCTAATGCATCTTTGCTTTTATGGATTTTCTGTTTCAGCATAGTTAATTTTTCATCAATAATTCTGTATTTTCAGAAAGGACAGTAAATATCTGTGAGAAATGTATCAGAGAGGGCATCCCCTTGCAGAAATACTGAGATTACACAAATGCTTAGTTCCTCTTTTCCCCAGAATGCTGCTTCAGAACTATACAGTTTAACTAGAGTTTATAACAGATATGAACCAAATGAGATGTCCTCACAATAGAGAGGACACAGTAATTTCCTGTATGTGCCCTCTGGTTTGTTACTTAGGATTGTCCCTCTAAATATGAATAATATGTTCACTGATCAGTTAATATCTGCTTCTTAAAACAAAATATCTGAAAAAAAAATTTTATGTAACAATAACAGGAAACCAACAGAACAGAAAAAGCATAAAACTTCATGCAATTTAGTGACTACTCATTTGATGAAATGATTTAAATCCCCTTCTATATAAGTTACATACGTCAGTAGACATATCCAGTCATTTCTGTCTGACTTTGGTCTCTTTGGGAGTTACACACAGTTAGGTGCTTAACTGAGAAATCTCCTTGTCATGTTCAGTGCATGTTGCATATAGAAGAGGCTCATTGAACTATCAAAAAATAGGCTGAGCATACTTGATGATTATGCATAGAGATTATTGTTTTGAAAAAGAAACAAATGCCTATCTGTGCATCTAGCACACTCACTCACTCACGCACACACACATATCTATAAAAGATACATTAAAATATGTAAAGCTAATATGATATAATGAAACACAGTAGCTTTCCAGAAAAAGGAATAAAATGTGAGAAATATGCAGAAGTTTATTTTTATTTTAGAATTAGAAATTGGTCTAACGGTTTACATTAGAAATGAAGTGTTGCAGTATTAACCTTATCACAATATGAACCAATACTTTTTTATTCCTAAACATAATATCACAGTGAGCAGATATCAAAACAGCTATATCAGTATTTCCTTTATAAGGTAAACCGCTGAACTTATATTATTTATAGAGTACCATAAGAGTGCACAGTGTTTTTAAAAAATAAATAAATGCAAAGGCCTGTTTCTGAGAACTTCCATACTGTATAACGTTAGACAAGAGACAGAGCAGGTGGCAGACATGGAGGAATGTGTGCAGGACAGCAGATACTAAGAGGAGGTGGGGATAGCACTTGATGGCATAGTTATCAGCAATGAGTGAGAGGCAACTTGGTGGCAACTTCAATTTTATATTATTTAATATTATTTTATTATGGTATTTTAGAGTAAGACACAGGGAGATCTTTATATAACTGGATGGTCTGAGATGATGGTTTTTCGCCTTCCTCTGTAGCACAGGGCATGGCTCACTTGCTGGTGAATTCTTTGTATCTTAAAAGCCCTTAAATCATGATTCGAGGAGGTAAATAACTCTGTCATAGGTTGGAGGCTTATTGTTGGAGTGAGTGGGTGAGGTCAGGAGGTCAGACTAGATGATCATATTGGTCCCTTCTGACCTTAGAGTCTATGAGTCTATAGTATGCTTGGCAGAAAAGGTTCATTTTAAGGAGAGTTGTACATTGTATTGGGTAACAGTTTTCATGCACTTATTGAATGCAAGTCTGATTTACTGCTTGTTCCTTAAGAGCATTTTAATGGATGTACAGAGCTTTTACATTGAGGATTTTGAAAGCAATTGGAATATTTTCCCTATTTATTATTATTGTTGTAAACCCTAGAAGGCATGAGTGGAATCACAGTCCTGTTATGCAGGTGCTGTCCAAATAGAAATAGACACGGGCCCTACCCTACAGAGCTTGCAGTCTAAAAAGATGGGCACTAGTCAGATAATTGGAGAGAGGGAGACTATCATATCCATATAAATATTGATATAATTTTAATATACATTAAAATATTTGTGGTTAAATAAGTAGATAATGATCAGCTTTTCTCAGCTGCACCTCAGCTGCGTGCTTCAGTGGCTCCCAGCCTAGCTACTGAAATGTTGGCTGGTATCTTGTAGGCATTATGGCAGCAGTGGATTTTGAAATGAGTGTTCCTAGTTAATGTTTGAGCTTGAGAAAGTATGTTTGCTTGTCTTTGGTATTTCTTTGCAGTAAGTTACTATGGCAGGTGCCAAGGTCTAAGCTGTTTTCAGAATTGCTGTAGGCATATTCCATAAAACCCAGTTATCGTCAGTTCAGTTTTGTTTGTGCTCCTCCACATCTATGTACAGTTTTTCTGGGGCAAAGTAAAGAGCTATGTTTGTATAAATGAATTTCAAAGTTATGTATGTTAAAAGATTACAACGGAGATGTCGATAGCCTTTAAAGGTCTCTACTCAGAATAAATAAAACAGTGAGCAGTGTTTCAGACCTAGAATTGTAGTAAGTCTTTTTGCTACTTGTTATAGAAAAATCAATAATAAATAATTCCACTGCACACTTCTTCCCAAAACAACTAGATTTATTTTTACACTGCCTCTTAAAATAAACCTAGGTACTTCCGGAGAGTCTTTTTTATTTATAATAACCATTACAAGTTTAGCTGGTAGTTTTGCTGTCTTGATATTAAGGAATTTCATTTAAGAAACATACAGAGTAGCAGAGATAGAAGATCAAATCCCACATGGAAAAAATATTAAGGTGGAAAATTCCAACACCTTTAGCCCACAGGGTTTTCTTCAAAATATCCTCTTGGGATGGGTGGATAGGTTTGTCGCCTAGCCCACTGAGCAGGTGAGGTATAAAGCCTTTTTAATCAGTGGCTGTTTTGAGGACCATGGGGAAATCACAAAGTTGTCAGGGCTTATGCAGAGGATTAGGGTATTTGCATAATGGTCCAGTGTCTCCAAGTTATTTTCCAACTCCCATACAACATTTAGGCTTTTATGCGAGCCATGAGCTTGCTGATTTTCCCTGCATATTTAGGTCCATGCTTCTCCTTTGGGAGAGTTTTGTTTGGGAGCATGGAGTACAATACAGACAAAGATGGCATTCGATTACAGGGGGGAACAATAGCGTGAGTTTGGAGGCAGGTGATGTGACAAACAGCAACGCTTCTCTGTTTCAACTTCCTTCGTGGGCCTTCCCCCAAAATGATGGTGCCTCAAACACAGATTTTAGAATTTGAGTCTTTACAGAAGTCTCTTGCATAACTAATAGGCTTAGTGCTTTAATGGGCTTGTCAAAGAATACGTGGTTAGAGTGTGCTGGTAACCATGTAAAATAACAGCATGTATTTTGAACAAATGATATAATGTGGCAGTTAGGTTATTTATCTCTGGGAAGCGTGGTTATGGAAACAGCAGAAAGAAAGATTAAATGTAATGTTTTCACAATTATTCACCAGAGAATCATGGATTTAGAGAATAGGATCCAGGGTGAGAAAGTGGTAGTACAATTTAAGCACAGGAAGCAGCTGATATCTTAAAAGCTTCTAGTTATTTATTGTGGAAACTTAATATCAGAGGAAGCAAATCATTAACACACCAAGCTCCAACCCCCAAAACCTCATGATGCCTTCTGCCATCCTTGCTGTCCTAAAGGAGTAGATTCAGTCCCTTCCTCAGAAGTAACTTTTTCTCACCACTGACTTCTCTGTCCATTTATAGGACTTTTAAAAATGTTCTTTCTAATAGCTTGTCCTTTAAATTTGTGGGAGAAAAGCAGCTGCAGTCCTACAGTGGCCATGTTACTACTGGCTTCTGTAGACTGCAGATCTCTTTTCCAGCTGCCCAGTGTTTTTAACTGCACTTTGTTTTCTCATTTTCACATTCCCTTTTTCTTGAGGAAATATCACATCCTCACAAGGCTTTTCAGTGAGGTTTTCTGTTCACAGTATATTAACTTCCTAAAGCATCTATGAAAACTGAGGTGCTATAATCAACTGTCTGAATTTGTCTGCCAAATATTATTGCAATATATTGAATAAGGCTTGAAAATCGACTTTTGTTATGTCCAAATATTCTGAAAATTCCTCCAGAAAAACATGGAGAGGTGGTGAACCTTTGAGAGGAGGTGAATTTTCATTTAGTGGAACAATTTTATTCTTATTACGTATATTTAGTCACTTTTGAAGCCTTGACATTGTACTGATGTTAACTGGTGGTAGAAATTGGCTCCATATCTTTGGGCACATACCTTGCCATCAGTTAAAAATAGTGGTAGATTGCAGAAGAACGTGCGGGATCTTCCAGTCTCACAATAATTGTCAATCCAAAATTCTTTTTTTTACAAGCTCCCTTCACTTTTGATTGTTGCTCCGTATGTTTAAGATCTTCTGCATTGAGAAACAACTTCAGGATTAGCACACACAGGATTGGTCATTAGTTTGGACAAATCTATTTTGGAGGAGAGCCACTCTCCCCTAAAGCTGACTAGAGTTGCCTGAAATATTTACTCCCAGGTGATTGTGCCCTTTCATCAGTAGAAGGAAAGTGGTTTGTGGAAAATAACTTGACATAAAATTGGATTCTGGAATGCAATATCTTCCATCTGTAATAAGGCACAGTAATTCATGCAAAAGTTTATGAGGAATTCTATAACTGGGAATTTTCCTTGTGATGTGAGAAAGTGTGCTTCCAAAAGAAAGGGTTTTACATTCTGAGATTTGTCACTGCCTTCTGACACCACGGCATCTCAAGGGAATGTAGGAGGCAAATAGCTTATGTGGGCCAGAATGCTTCCCTCTGGCAGTGATGTGTCAGGAATATTTGAAGAAGGAGCTCCCACAACATTTTCCCCTACTAGCTTGTCATTAAATTATGCTTGTGCAGGTGCTTGTACACTGAGAGGCAGCATAGGAGACTGGGGGTAGGGGGGAACTACTTGCTTGTTTTTCCATTTAAACAAAATCAATTTCTAATAATCATAGTCAAGGAAGAAGGTGGCACTGTCAGACCAACAAATGTGTATTAAGTGCACTCTTTTTTAAAAAAAAAACTTGATGCTTTTGGTATCTGTCAGGAAAGCATGTAGGTATCTGTTTACTTTTAAGCACATGCTTGACACCCATTGACATTGCAGTAGGAATTAAGAACAGTTGGACAAGGCCTATCGTTTTTTCCTGTGTTTGTACTGTGCCTAGCACAATAAGCTCCTGGATCATGGCTAGGCCCCTCATTGAAGTTAATAGAGCTACTCACATTTAAATGCTTTGTTGGAGTGGGGCTGGAATGCTGAACAGCTTGCAGCATCAAGGCCTAAATTATTATAGTCTACAGTATTATTAATATTCAGGACAAATAGCTGCACATTAGAAGAAGTGAACATAACTCATACATAATAAAAACATACCATTGAGTAACTTGTATTCAATACACACAAATTGCTTCAGGCATAAGCGTTCGTGGGCTTCAATCCACTTAGTCAGATTGCATCTGAAGTGTGTTGGAGCCCATGAAAGCTTATGCCCAAAGAAATGTGTTAGTCTTTAAGGTGCCACAGGACTCTCATTTTTGCTGTACACAGACTAACATGGCTACCCCTCTGGATATTCAATACACAAATACGCTTTTATTAGGATACTGATAATACTGTCAGCTTTATTAAGAGCTCTCTGTTTTTCATGTTTCCCTGTTTTCCCAGAATTTTGTTTCCTTTTTGGGAAGATGCCCCCCCCCCAAAAAAAAAATGCTACAAGCACATTTGTGACTTTATACTGATTATGTAACTCCAATTAAACAATGATAGCTTAAACCACTAAATAGTTTTGAGGGATCCCAGAAAACAGAGGCCAGATTTTTGCCCTAAATTCTCAGTGGAGGCACATTGTGCTTTCCCTTTTTAAAAAATCTCTTCTTTTCTCCTAGCAGCCAGAATACCAGTGCTAAATCTTCTCTACCATTCTAACATGATTTTGTTTTGTTCCTGACTTCACTAATAGTGATAACCACTGTCTCATTTATTTTCAGAAATAAGCAGGATATTTACTAATTCCTTGCTTTATACAGATTTCCAGGGTTAATATGGAAGACAACAGCCTTAAATCCTTCTGGTTTTCCACCCTGCTTTGTCTTCACTAGGAGCTCTCTGACTTGCATCAGTCAGAAAGACTTTTTGACACCTTCTACATGTAACTTAAGATAATGCTCATTCAGCAAATATGACACCACTTGTCTCACACGGAGTTTCAGGTTCAACTGGTAGCAGACATTACTTTTCTTAATAACAAGTCTTTGATTAAAAGTTTACATATTTCAGGAGCAGGACTTGAAAATGTTTAGCTGTTTGAAGTGTACACTTGACAGCCAAAGGCATATCGTGAGAGAAAATATCTTGAGCATTTCAGAGAAGTTAAACAAGCACCTCTTCAACATTTGTCTTCTCTATTGCATTTTATAACAAAAATATTTAGTTAAGCATTGTAATATTTGGTGTTATGAATTGCAGCATGCAGATGGCAGAATTTCAAAGAGAAGCTAGTAACATTCTAGCCAGTATATAGCGTAAGTCGTTTAGTTCCATCACAAATTGTATGGAGAAAGAGAGTATTATGTTTTGTGTAGGAGACTGTGCTCCCTGTCAGTGGAAGTGAGATCAGGCCCTAATAGGAAACATAATATGAAGGTCAAGAAGAGGGAGAAAGATTGAGGGAGTTTGAAACTATGTGCATAATTGAATTGGTGTGGTGTGTGGGAGTATATCGTGCTTTAGGACTATTTCCAAACTTAAATTATAGCTAATGTGATCTCCCATTTTTGGAATGGCCTCTGTTTTATGCCAAGTTCTGGGCTTGTCCCTGGATCAGGAGAGTTTAAGAGTTCTCGTCCTCTGGAGAGTGTAGTTTAACAGGCCAAGAAGACTTGTCTGTAATTGCTTAAATGGAAATTTTTCAGTGACTTCAGTTAAGATTAATAGCGTAGCACCTAAGATGAATGTGTAATAAGTAGTGTTTATATTGCACTTTGAGATTTCACAAATCCTCAGAAACGGTTTCACCTTCCATAGAACTGTGCAGGTTTAGGACAACTGCTAAATTCACCTGACAGAAATAAACTTTACTCTGTAGTCAGAGAGAGAAAGTCATAGAAGATTAGGGTTGGATGGGACCTCAGGAGGACATCTAGTCAAACTCCCTGCTCAGAGCAGGACAAATCCCAACTAACTCATCCCACCCAGGGCTTTGACAAGCCACACCTTAAAAACCTCTAAGGATGGAGAGTCCACCACCTCCCTCGCCACCCTCCTAGTGAAAAATAAACTGACTAACAGAATGTGTACCAATCACAACTGACAATCTTTTTGAAACAGGATCTCAATTACCCTGGAATAAACAAACAGCCAAAATACTGCTCAGTACATGAGTCTTGTGTCAAAGCCACAATTAACCCGTTAAAAGTTAAATCTAAAGTAGACTTGGTAGCCTTTTGTGTGCATTATTATCCACTTCACTGTTTATTTTCCCATCATGTATACTTAAATACAATATAGAAAAAAGGACACCTATAAAACTTGTGTCTGATTTGCCTTAACAATAGCTTTCTACTTTCACCAAACATAGAAATTATCCAATTAGAGAAGAAAATTGCAGAGGTTATGTGAAGGAAGGAAAAAATCATGTAAATTAAAAGTAGTACACATAGTTTAAAATTTTAAACTCTAGTAAAAGGAAAATGCCATTTTCTAGTGGTCATTAATTCTCTGTTACGTGTTATCGAGATACTCAGTGAATGTTTTTACAGCAGCTGTACTCTAAAATTATGTTACCATAGGGCAAATACTAAATGAGGCATAGTGTCTGTCAGAAAGATGTATTATGATTTTACATTTTAGAATCTGATTTTTGACCTTTTAAAATCTGGATTTCATTGTAAAAATGAAGTTTCTCAACACTGGGTTGGCAGAGAGTCAGGGTAGCAGGCAACAGAAAAAGTAAGATTTTTCTCTTTTCTAGTGAGAAAAGAGATGGCATCACTTTAAAAGAATATTCTCGTAGGCTGATATTTTGAAAGATAGCTTTCTAATAGGAAGTCAAGATAGTGCAGTAAATTCAGAGACTATGGACTACACTGACCTAGTTAGTCTGTATGTCATTGGATTGTAGAATTAAAGAATATCATCCAGGATTATCATAAACACAAAGACTATTTGTGTTTTTTTCTTTTCTTTTACTTTTCTTTTTAAAGTATGTTTTTAATAACATTTCAGTGCTATAGTTGGGAGCTTGAAAAATATTCTTCTTTTGGAATAAAAATAGAAAAAAAAATCCATAAACCCCATACTGGGTCTGGAGGGGTTATAGGATAATAGGTAACTTTGTTCTTCTAAATCTGCAGAGTGCTAGTCTTCACTGATGGTGGCAAATTCACTGCCATTAGTTCAAACTTCTTGACTGACTGTTTGGGTCTGTGAAGACCTGCTCAGCCGATCAGGAAGTTGATCTCTAAACATCACCCCAGCCTCTCCCTTTGACTCTGCACAGTGGACGTGCCTGGCGTAGGGAGGTTGGAAGACAGATACACAAATTATTTTAAGTAACTTGCATATCTCCGTTTGGCTGCCACCGAAAAGGGCAGGCAGTGTTGGCCTTCCCAGAGTATATTTCAACTGGAGAGGAAGCTATAAAAGAGAGCAACTCACCTCAGAAGGGTGAGGAAGACAGAACTACTTTGAGGGCTATTGAACTAAGGGGCTGAAGAAGGCTCTGTATGCAGAAGAAAACTGCCTAGGTTTGATTGGGGCTGAAGATCTAGTTGTCTTTTTTCTTTCGTTATCTTATCTTAGCCTTGGAGCAGTGGGGGGAGATAGATGGTAGGAAGTGACCCAGGGAGGCCACTCCTGGGTGCAGGACACTGGTGGCTGGCATAGGGTCAGAGCATGGTAGAGTGAGAGGCCCAAGCTCCCCTTGATGCAGGAGAGACCTAACTTTCACACCACTGTCTTTCTTATAAGGAGAGGGAAGAACATTCAAAACCCTGAGGTGAAGCTAAGCCCATACAAGGGTTAGGAACTGGATTGAAAGCCCTTCCCTCTGGGAGGTGAGGCTGCAAAGTGAGTTCACTACTCACTCGGCCCTCTGGCCCCCTAAGGATTCCATCAGACTGTTTTACAAACTACTTTTGGAAGGATTTATGCAACGTTCTTGACGTGAAGGCGGAATTACATTGTCCAGATCCAGACATAATGACTGGCTCTGACAATGCTCCCCATTCCTGACACACTACACCAGGGGTTGGCTCGGCAGCCCCTGGCATGCGTGCCAAAGATGGCATACATGCCCATTCTGAGCAGCACGCAGGGCTCCCGGCTCTGCGGAGCTGCTCAGCACGGCTGTGAGTGCACTGTGGCTGTTCCCCCTTGCTAGCCCCACCTCTCTAGCGAGGCTTGGGTCTGCAAGCAAGAGGCACACATGCGGTGGCTTCTCTCTCCTGGTGGCCCTGCTCCTCAGTGGGGCCTGGGACTGCAAGAGCCACACACACACAGCAGTTCTCTCACCTGCTGGCCCTGCCTCCCCGGCACCTGCTGAGGGTTGGGGGAGAGGGGCTGGCCCAAGGACCAGCAAAGGTCGCTGACTCCTGCACTACACCCTTGCTGTTCTAACTCTGAAGATCTCATTAATGGTTGCTGCCAATCCTACAGAGTTGTGTGGTGCTTTTCAGGAGGACAGATGACTACTGGAGCCAGAATGAGACCACCAACCATGCGTTCACATCATTCATAAGATCTTATTAGAATAATAACAAATCTCTCTATGTGAGAGAGTCAGTTCATTTTCTTTGTTCTCCCCCTCCTCACTGATGGTGGTATGCTTCTATATAAATTCATATTTCAATGGAGTATTTAAAAGTAGAAAATATTAGAAGCTTCATGTAGAGAAACTGCTGTGTGATTGCTCAATAATTGTACCAATCATTGTTAATAATCCAATTCCCAAATGAGTTTTTCCATTATAAACTTCATTTTGGTTAAATATTCCCCAAAGAATGGCAACTGTCTAGTTCCCAACTTCCATTAAATGGAGGTAAATAGGTGAATATCTTGTGAGAAATGGCACATTTAAAAAATACATCTTTTTTCTTTTTTTCCTTTTTGACAGTGTAATTTGGGAAATGGGTTGTTTAACTCTGGATCCCATGCAACTTTAGCAAAATGATAAAGATCATTATCTGCATATATCATTTGCTATATATAGAAGTAGTAAATGGACTGAACATTTTGTGGGCAAAGAGGAAGGACGTTAAAGCTCTAAATTCCTGTCATGCTTTCCTGGGGTAGTGATTTTTCAATACACTCATGAAAAATTTAGGAATATTGGAAGGCAGAAGCTGGCAGTTAGTTATAAGGGCAAATTTATTTTGGTCTTACACGTGGCTGAAAGAGAGATCTTTAAAACTGGAAAGCAGACAGATTGCCAGATACAGCTTCTTGGCAAGCAGAAATGGCCTATTTCCCTACCCTTGGAGAAAGCACTTTGTAGACTAGATGCAAGACAGAGGACTTTTACTGTATCAGAGAAACCATTTATAGGCTATTACCATCGATCTGAGATTCAGAAATTTCATCTCCTGCACCCGATTTCCATCTTACCCAACGTACAATAAATGAAACTCACATAAAAAGCCATGATCAATAATAATTTTTTGTGATGAGTTTAAGCATTACATACTAATCTATACAAGTTTTATACCATGTTCATCAGTACAGCATCTGAGTGCCTTCCAGTGCTGTACATGTCACGTGTTGCTGTTTGTTCTCTTATATTCAGAATTAAAATGTAGCCTGAAGTGACTGTTGACGTTAACCTTCTCTTGGTATTGTTGTTTCTAATACAACAGTCCATAAAGGATCCAGCCAAGATTAGGGCCCATTGTACTTTGTTCTGTACAGCCACAGTCAGAGACAGTCCCTGCTTGTCATGGGGTTTCTCAAACAGATTTTTAAAAAATAATACAAGCTAAAATGCAGAATGCAATTTTTGAAATTCCTATTTTCAGAGGGCACCCTTACCTTCCTAAGAGGTATCTCTTTCCTCTCAAGTTGCTTTTCTATGAGTAATTCTATATGCAAAGTGATTTTATTAATCTCAATCATGTTGTTTTACCACCATCTTCAGTCACAGAAGCATAGTAGACTAAGGTTGAAAGGGACCTCTTAGGTCATCTAGTCTTTAGATGCTATTAATGACATATACAAAGGGTGTGACCTTTGGGCCATTGAAGTGATTCTCTTATTATTTTAATTGTAATTGGGCCATTTTACTTGGATGGCATAAAACCAGGCCCAGAGTAAAATATAGACCACTGGATGTAAGCACATTGCTCTCCAGATAGTCTTAGATCAAACACATTCAGAAAACAGAAGCATACAAATGTATGGCTACTTGGCAGTAATATGCTTTTCTACAGTGATCTGTTATTCAGATAAAGTAACTAGGAAAAACTATTCTGGTATAGTTTCATGGTGACGTGTTGGGATTTATACATTTTGCACCTTTGTGTTTGCATGAGTATTAATTTAATGAATCTTGCTCAGCATACATTTCTGAACACAAAGTACTGGCAATTAGTTAGTCCCGAGCAAAAGTATTTTTCATCATCTGTACTTTTATCCTGCTAGCCACACATTTTACTGACTTATGGCTAACTCATTACCAACGGTAATATCCCCTCTTTTAACATTCTCACCTTCTCAACTATAGTTCTTTAAACCAACATACACACTGTCTGACTCAAAACAACTTGTTTGGTTTGCTGAAATAGACTAACAGACTGCCCTTCTGGAAGTGTTTGAACTGACCCTGTGACTTACCCTTCTCTGCATGTTTATATTTCACCTAACACATTACAGTTTCCATTTCATGCATCTGATGAAGTGGGATTATACCCACAAAAGCTTTATGCCATAAATAAATTTGTTTGTCTTTAAAAGTGCCACAGGACTCCTTATTTGTTTTACCCACTTAATATTATTCTAAATTAAATTAATATGGCTATTTAAAAGTTTAGAGAACAGCTTTGGGAACTCATACGGGTCTAAGAATTTGCAACTGTAGTTTTGTTTTACCCACAAGTGAGGTATAGTAGAAAAACAGTCCTCAGACTTCCTACATTAGGCTGAATTCCTCCTTCTGTTTATTTTAGGTTGAATCTCTTCTCTTGAGGTAATATTTAATTGCCTTGTGATGTGAACTGTCATTTTATTTAGCCAACCTGAAACATGGGGCTCATTTGTAGTGACTGAGATATTGGGGGTCTGAATTAGTGGTCAGAGTGGGAGTATGGCGCCGGGCTGGGTCTGAATGTCAGGAGACTGGAATCTGAGCCTGGACAGAAGGCAGAGTAGGAGTCAGGTGTCAGATTATTCAGAGATCAGAGCCTTAAAAAGGCCAGAGAGCAGACTGGGAATCAGGGCCAAGAGACAGGCTGGATCAGGATACCACGAGGTTGAGTCAGTCAGCAGGTAGCACAAAGGAGGCAGTCTTAAGCAGAGAAATGCCCACAGACAACATCCTGATCCTTTGCTTGTTTTAAAGAGAAGCAGGGAACCAGACCTTGCAGTTTTGTTAGTCAAATCCGAGGACTGGAGTCTTCTGCCAAAGCAGAGCTTTGAGTTTTTTTTAACAGATCCCTGGGGGGTGGATTGGAACATACTGGCTTCAAGGAGCCCTGTAGAATGAGGTTTGAGACCAGGGGCCCCTAACATTATTGCCCTACTGTTCCAAAGAGTGCCCAGGGTTTCTGTTTGTTCCCAGAGGCATGGATCTTTAAAACCATATGTGATTTAGATTATAGTTACCTGAGATTCTGCCTTTTTCTCTATGCACCATCATGACAGATGAGTTCAGCTGATTTGCTTATGGTTCCAGTCCCTAGGCTTGAGTGTATGGGGGCCGCTGGCTGGGAATTGTTTAGGCAGATCTCTGGAAGTTGCTTCCTCCCCATTCTGACAGATCCGGAGTCTGTTGACCTTCTGGGCGAAGTGTAAAGCCCAGCTATTCTCTTTAGACTTTTGTCTGTGGGGGTGAAGGTGGGTTATGTTTATGCTTCAAAGCTAAATAATGCAGATGAACCTATTTTGGTTTTTGTTAACATTGTTCAATTTTTATCTGTATCGTATTGTGGCTGAAACTTGATTAATGGTTACTTGCAAAGGATTTTTTAAAAAATGTATTTGTGTTCTTTCTTTACACTGTATGAAGATGGTCTCAAAGGTTTTTTTCCTGCTTGCATTTTTATTTTAATCTCAGAGACATCAGGTCTGTCAGGTCTGGTCACCTCTAGTTTTACTGAAAGACTTCTTGGAGGTCTCAGAAATGCTCATCGTGAGATTTAACTCCTTAGTGAGATGGAGTAGAGGTGTGTTATCTGTAACAAAGATATCCCTTCTTCCTAGGCATTAGAGGATATGAATTATTAGCAAAAAAAAGAACACAGAGTTTTAAAGTATCTGACTAAAAAATCCCTTCTTTGAGTTGATCAGCTTTCAATCAATTGTAATGGCATTTTGTTAGTTCTTCACACACAATAGACAAGACCCGAATCTCTAATGGAAAAATAAGTAGAAATTCCATATTCCCCTCGTCTTTCCCACTGTTTTTTTTTCTGTTTCCATGACGTGAACCCTACAGTTCTTTGGTGGGAAATGGGCTGTGTGGAGTTTTGGGGTCAGAGGTAGAGGTTTTCAGAGTGTGGAGCAGGTGAACTGCCAAGTTAGTAACATATATATATATAGCAATTTTATCCATTGCTGCTGCTGTACGGCCAGACAGATTCCACCAATGACAGTGAGCTTCGAGTAGGACTTCTGCTGCCTTCTGTGAGCTCTGTTGCTTCCAGGCCCCTCCCCTTTAGTCGAACGCACGATGTTAGGTAACTACATAGTCATTTCAGATATTTTTTTCAAAGGAGTGGATGAACGAAATCGCAGTGACTTTGTAGTGTTGTGTTTCTATTGCATTCAGTAAGTGTGTTATCTTTGCTGACTCCGTTTTTCTCTTGAGCATGCATCCTGTACTCTGGTGATACTGCTTCATATATGACTGAAGCTGCTCAGATTAGATTCCCGAACAGGGGATCATTCCCATTCTCTGGCTGTTTCGGTATTCCTTCCATCAGCATGTACCATGTCAGCCAATGCCAGGTTTTCACTAGACTAAAACTTTTATATTTTATAATAATATTAACCTTCCTCCCCCATCTGAACTTTCTACATCACAAATACTCAGCAGCATTTCTCGTAAGTCATTTACAAAAATCTAAACCAAAGGCAGTGAACTGAATATAAAGCTTGTAAATGGCAGCAGGTTGTGGTTTCCTTTGTAAATGTTCTTGCCATTTTTATTTTTTCACTAAGCCTTTTCAATATGAAATAGATTTGGTGCACACTAATAAAAAGTCTGCCATAAATACAAACTTTGTAAGGAGACAAGGGAAGAAGGGCTGAGTCTTTTGTCCAGGACTTGAAACATTTGAAAGATGAATAGTATAGAAGTTAAAAAAGAGAAGATGATTTCATTCAGTGAGAATATTTTTGATCACTATTTCACAAGAATGTTTTATACTAGGGAAATTCCACTTAAAGAATTACTAAAATTTAAGCATCACTTTAAGATCTGATTTTTCCATTGGGTTTTAGCTACCTACCTCTTTATTTTCCTAGTAGACCACAGGCCTAATTCTGCTTTCCTTTTGCATCCAAAAATACGGTTGGAAATAATTGGAGATTTAGGTGTGCAAGCATTGAATCCAAAATAGAAAGCTCAAAGAATGCAGAATTAAAGACTAAACCATTCAAGATTGCTTGGAAATACATTAAATCTTTCTTTAGCACCACAGTAGGTTCTGTTTGTTTCTGTGTTATTTGTTTATTAAAATTTATGCATTTTTTTGTGCATTTATGTAAAGATAGTATTTGATAATGTTCAGTCAATTGAGACAATCTGATTCAGGTATTCTTTGCTTCCTGGCTGCTATCCAACAAACAAAAGGTAGGTAGAGTGACTTACATTAATAGTCTGAAATGGGCAACTGTACAATTACTCTGTTGTATTTTCATTTGTTTGAGATTTCTACTTGTGGTAGACCCATATGTGCTCATCTGCTAAAGTCAGACCCAGTGCAAAGTGAAGGGAGTGGGAGCTGTGTAGCATACTTCCATCTCACCCCTTGATATCAGATATACCTATCGGATCTCACTCTATGCATCTGTAAAGAGAGGGGATATCTAGCTGGATTGTATTTGTGGAATGACAGAGGATGATTATTTTTCAAGCCATTGTTCTCTTACAAATGCTTGGGGATTTCCTTATGGAACATAATCCAGAAATAAGAGGTCAACAGTTTTGCCAGGGATAACTCTCAAAATAAATAGGGTATTTGGGGCCAGCAGATGCATATGCAAGAGTGAGAAAAGGAGGGGCTGGGCAGTGTGGAACAGAGCTCCAATGCTCCCCTAACCTGAAGTCCTTGCATCTCTAACTTACCTCCCTGCAGCTCTAACTTCCACAAGGGCTGGGTGACTCAAGAGAAGAGAGCCATAATTGGCTCCCTGCATGGTCCTTACCCTCAGGTGGGCAGCCTTACAAAGATCAGTGGTAATATAAAAAGCATTTCTCATTTTCACCTTCCGTATTCTGCTGTAAGAACATACTTGTAAGGAACATGCTCTTTAAATACAAATTTGAATGTCATTGCTGCATTGTATACTTGTCACTACTTTGGAAAGGTTTTCA
Source organism: Pelusios castaneus (assembly GCA_007922175.1). NCBI lineage: Eukaryota > Metazoa > Chordata > Testudines > Pelomedusidae > Pelusios > Pelusios castaneus. The sequence goes on from ML685779.1 coordinate 1,565,755, forward strand.
CCTTCCTCTGAAGCATGGGGCATGAGTCATTTGCTTGTGAATTTTCTGTAGCTTGAAGTCTTTAAATAATTATTTATTCTTTGGACTTCAATAAGTCCATTTTAGGTCAGGGGTGTCTGTTACAGGTGTGGCTGAGTGAGCTTCTGTGTTGTGCAGGCGGTCAGGGTAGATGATTCTAATTGTCCATTCTGAACTTAGAGCAGTGGTCCCCAACAAGTAGATTGCGATCCACTTCTGAAGGACAGTTGCCATTGAAACCTATCTGCTGGCGAAAGTTTGGAGACCGCTTCCTTAGATAAGTCTGAGTCTTGTCTGAACCCAGTTTTCCAGCAGCTTCAAAAAGGTTTATTGTCTGTTCATCACTAAAAATATAATTGATACTCTTATCTTTTACTTCATATGTGATGACTGATCTAAAAGAGATAAGGTGGGTGAGGTGGGGTCCATATTTTACTGGACCAACTTCTGTTGGTGAGAGAGAAGCTTTTGAGCTGCACAGAACTCTGAGCTCTTTTTCAGGTTGGGGAAAGGTACTCTGACAGCCCAATACAAGGTGGAACAGATTGTTTAGTATAAGTACTAAAGGGGTAACATGTTAGTCTAGTTCAGCAACACAAACAAGAAGTCTGTAAGGCTATGTCTACACTAGCAATTTAGGTCGACTTAAGGAGGCTTAAGTCAACCTAAATTACTCTACGTCTACACCAGACTTTCATTGTCAACTTAAGAAATTCCTTAAGTCAACTTACTGAAAGCTTAAGTCAACTTACTAAGAACCACCGAGTAGGTTGACCTAACCCTCCTTAGGTCGACCTAACCCTTCTTTAGGTCGACCTAAGCCAGTGTGGACGCTTAAGTCCACTTTGTTAAGTTGACCTAAGGGCAGTTAGGTCGACTTAACAAAGTGGACTTAGTCCACGTCCATGGACACCACTTTGTTAAGTTGACTTAACGAAGTCGACCTAACTTTTTGTAGTGTAGAGATAGTCTAAAAGTGCCACCAGACTCCTTACAATAGACTAACACGGCTACCCCTTTGGAATTTGACCAGATTCCTTGTTTGTTTTAGTATAAGTAGTTAACACAAACTCTAAGGGACCGTTTAAGGTGAAGTGGCTCATTAGCACCTGTGTAGTCATTGGGCAAAAAAATGGAAGTTAGTGGATTGACAGTTGATGTAATAAAGCATAAATGCAGTGTTTTTATCAAGAACATAGTTTTCAGGGTCTAGCAAAGTTATAAATTTAAGCTCCCAGGCTCGATCTAACGCAGTTAATAATTGTCACAATATGCTTTTTCTATTTCTTGTTACTAAAAGGATACTTTTCTGTCTTCTTTATTTTGACAACAGAAACAGAATCCCTGGAGTGATACTGAGCTTCTGCTCATGTTGGAGAGTTCCTTCTATTCCTCTGTCTCTTCATTCAGCAGAGCCAGGTCCTTTCAAAAGCTGCTAGGAGACCAGTATCTTTGGCTCATTTGAAAATGTCTCACTATTAGGTCTTGTCTACTCTAGAAAGTTAATTATTACAGTGGTGCATTTGCACACTATCTTCATTTGGTCAGTGATGTGTATCTCACCAGGAGCACTTCCACCGACCTAAGAGAGGCAGTTTGCAGAGCTGAGAAACTGGTTTTTCAGCCTCTTTGGCCGCTCTCTGCTGGGAGATTGGCTGTCCCATAGGTGGGCTGCCCTCCTCCCTCACTCTCTGTTCCCTGTTGGAAGCAGGGAGAAACTGCCCAGGGCTTCTCCCCTCCCTTTTCTTCACCAGGAGCTGAAGGAAGCCACCCCTGGCTTCTCATCCCCAGAGAGCAGGTGTCCAGCTACCCCTGCTTCTTGCTCCCCCTCTCCACCAGGATCTGGGCAGCCTTGAGCTGAGCTGTGAAATTGACAAGCTTGCCAAACAGGGCCAGATTATCAAAGGGGCTTTAGGGGCTTAAGCCCCGGGCCCTGGCAAAATGGGGGCCCCAGGCTCAAGCCCCTAAAACCCCTTGGATAATCCAGAGATGACCATACTCAGTGCTGGCAGAGCAGGAGTGCAGAGAGCAATCCTTGCCCAGCCAGTGCTGTGGGGAGGAGGGCTCTGCACTCTGCTCCTGGGCCAGCTGGTCCGCCCCAGGGACAGGTGGGCAGAGCCCGCTTGCTCCACCCAGGGGTGGGGTCAGCTGGCATGGCCTGTGGCTGCGCTCCTCCAGCTCGGCACGCCACTCTCCAGGGCCTGGTGCTGCACTACGCTGTCCACCATCCGCCCCTCTGGCAGACTGGCCTTAGTGGGGCCGAGGTTGGAGTGCCCTGGCGCCCCAGCCCCCCCTTCTTCCCAATGACGGGGGTGGGTGGAGTGAGGGTCTGGCCCCTGTGATGGGCCCCTCGGTTAATCTGGCCCTGCAGAGAAGCTGCCTTTGGCTTCTCCCCTCCTTGCTTTCAGCTGGGAGCTGGGGGAAGCTTCCTGGGACTGCTTTCCTCCTAGCTCCCAGCCAGGAGCAGGGGTCCAGCCACCTCCGGTTTTCTTGCCTTGCCTGTTCCCAGACTGGAGCAGGGCAGGGTCCAGCTGTCATTCTTGTCAACCTAAAGGCTCCAAAAATGACAAGAACTACAATTTATCAGCTGATGTAAGTCTACACCAACACTGCATCACCCTATTTATGCCAACATATGCCCTACACCTCTTGTTGAGGGGATTCTGTTGTTGGCATAGCAAGGGAGTTATATCGGTGGGAGGAGCATTTGAATGGGTACACCGCCACTGGTTTGTCCACAAAAGCTGACTTTTATCAACAAATCTATGGAGTGTAGTTCTGGCCATAGTGACAGTCATTCAGCAGGGGCAGAATTCGTCTCATTCCTATCATACCAATGGCCATGTAAGCATGGAATTTGCCCTGGGCAGGGTTCAATCTCTGTGGTTATGCAGCTGTCGTCACTGTAAAATGGTAACTTCTCAGTGAGCAGCTTCCATGAGGTCTTTTTCTAAATAGAACAGTTAGGGCCTTGTCCAAATCCAGATGAAGTCGATAGAACCCTTTCCATTGACTTCAGTGGGCTATGCATCAGGGGCTTAATATTTTAAGGAGATAGACTCATAGGAGGGTTTTATTCTCCATATCAGGATTTAAAGGCATCTGTTAATAGCAGAGATGGTATGAATGCTCCTGTTCAGCATTCAGGCTGATAGTGAGGAATGATTTTCCACAGTGTTACAACTGTTTTATATCAGTGTGACGCCACAGAAGTTCAAAGAGTCATTCCAGCATGAAACGGGCATTAACGCAGTGGAGACTCAAGCCCTGAATATTTCATCTTGGTATTTATTGTACTCAGGCAATGAATACTACTGTGGGCAATGAAGAGAAGCTCCTAATTCCTGCGCCACCATTTCAGTTTTTTCACTCATTGTTGCCAACTCTTAAGATTTTATCACAAGTTTCACAATATTTGTTATTTTTCTTAAATCTTGAACTCCTAGAGTGATGTGATTATGGGAGAATGTGAGCTTACGTTTTTAAACAAGTAAGTTTCTAGCCTTCATGGTTGCAGAGAAAAGCCTAAAAATGAACCGTACAGGCTCAAATGCCAGAAGGCAAATAAAAAGAACCCCAAAAATAATATTTTAAAAATCGTATGCCTTTTAAGCCAATTTCTAGGTTTTCTGGGCCTGATTGATAGGTTTGAATGCTTGAGGCTGGTAGTACTGAAGAATCAAAAATGATTCTGAAATGAAAGGAGGGTGAACTTGGGGTGGGGTGGGATGGGATGGGATGAAAGAAAGAGGAGAACTTAGAGGGGAGGGGCAGGGAGGTTCTAAGATGACAGGTCTATGGTTGGAAGGCTTTGCTGTTTTTAGCTATGCCAGTATGGCTTATTTTAGGCCTTCTGAGTGAAATAATTGGATACCTGCAAAACTGCCTCTATAATAGGCACTTTTGCTAGCTTACTTGTGTTGGTCAAGGATCACACCTCGTCATATCTGGACTGATATAATTTTGATGGCCAAAGTGTAGGTTTAGCCTGAGAGAATGCCTGTGTGTATGCAAAATCTGAGATATCTGTGGACCCAGCCTGTTATCTCCATTAACTTTGGGGCCAAGTATTACTCCACTGCGTTTCCCAAACACATAATGAAGAAGTAGAAGAGTTGGCATTGGATTTGGAGATGAATATAAGCAACATAGTGATTTCACCCTCACTGTTATTACTCATTTGTAAAGTGAGAAGGACTATTTAAAAGTTCAATAAATTTACAAAACATCAGATTCTGGGAAAATTTAGGGTAAAAAGAACAATACACAATATAATTTCAGTTAATATATCATTATACATTTATTTAAATCGAAACAGATTACATGAAAAACATTGTATGTTTTAGAAAGCTACAGGTGGTGATGAGAAGACTCATGCTTGTTTCAGTGGGAGCAGGGTTGGCCCATTATCTAGGTGCTAGAATTTTGGGGCATAGTATGAAGTAGTCAAGTTATTAAGCAAAATTAATAGAACTTGTCATTTCACCTATTTAAAACAGGTTCCTATTGGTGTAAGAGCTGGAATAACAGAAAAGATGCCTAATCCTCCAGCAATAACTCTGTGACCAGCTCTTCATCTGTATTGATTGGTACTGAAACCTGGTCTCACTGCAGATGTCCACCTCTAAACTTCAATAGGCTGAATTAATAGCTGTTAGTCACAAGAAATGTCTTCATTCATGTCTTTTAAATCTATAGTATTATCTTGCATGTATATGTTACCATGCACACAGGATATTTCAGGCCAATTTCTGAGTGCATCAACAATACATGAGTCTCTATTGCTTGTATGTGCCCCTCCTTTACATTTTATGGAGGGGAGCAAATGGATGCAGACAAAATGAAAAAAGAGCTAAGGAAGAACTGACTGAGAATAAAGATAACAAGATGGTGTCAGTTTATACATAGTATAGCTGCCACCAGCTGCTTTGCAAAATTCATGTGCCAAAGGTGCAACACATAACAACATGGTGCAACACATAACAATTACACATACCAACAACCATACCAGATCAGACCAATGGTCCATCTAGTCCATGATCCTATCTTCCAACGGTGGCTGCTGCCAGATGCTTCAGAGGGAATGAACAGAACAGAGCAAGTATCAAATGATCTATCCTCTGTCATCCAATCCCAGCTTCTGGCAGTCAGAAGTTTAGGGATACCCATATAAAGGGATTTCATCCCTGACCATTTTGACTAATAGCTATTAATGAACCTATCCTCCATGAATGTATTTAATTTTTTTAAACCTAGTTATATTTTTGGCCTTCACAGTGTCTCCTGGCAACATGTTCCACAGATTGACTGTGTGTAGTTTGAAAAAGTACTTCTTTATGTTTGTCTTAAACCTGCCGCCTACTAATTTTATTGGGTGACCCGTTTCTTGTGTTATGTCAAGAGGTGAATAATACTTCCTTAGGCTATGTCTGCATTACCATTTATGTCCCCCAAATTTTGTCACACAGGGGTGTGAGAAAAACAGCCCCCTGAGAGACACAAGTTTTGCCTGCCTAAGCTCTCATTCACAGCGCTGTGTCCAAAGGAGACGCTGTCCCGCTGACCTACCTACTGCTGCTTGTTGAACTGATTTTATTATGTTAATGGGAGAACTCTCTCTTGTTGGCATAATGTGGTTACACAGGTGCTCTTTCAGCGACCCAAGTTATTAGTAACTATAGACATGGCCATAGTCACTTCCTCCACAGCCTCCATGATTTTATAGATTTCTATCATATCCCCACTTACTCCTCTCTTTTCGAAGATGAACTTTCCAAAGTCTTTTTAAGCTTTTCTCATATGGAAGCTGTCTCATGCCCCTAACCATTTTCATTACCTTTCTCAGTAACTTTTCAGTTCTAATATATTTTTGTGAGATGTGGTGACCAGAACGGCAAACAGTGCTCAAAGTGTGGGTGTGCCATCACATCCTCTGCAGTGAAGACTAATGCAGATAACTCATTTTGCATCTCCACAATGGCCTCATCTTCCTTGAGTGAACTTTTTGCACTTTGCTCATCCAGTGACCCCACAGATTGGTTGGTAGGCTTCTTCCTTCTGATATACTTCAAATGTGTTTTGCTGTTAGTTTTTGTGCTTGTTACTTTACATTCTTTTTCGGCCTGTCTAATGATATTTTCACCCTTGACTTGCTAGAGTTTATGCTTCTTCCAATTGATTGGATTGAGCTTCCAGTTTATAAAGGATACCTTTTATGCTTCTACCCCTTTCTTTTATTCTGTGGTCTAGCCAGGGTAGCATTTTTTTGGTCCTCTCACTGTTGTTTTTCTTTTGGGGGTTGGGGTGGAGAGGGGATTAGCCTCTATTACAATGTTTTTTCAATAGTTTCCATGCAGCTTGCAGGCATCTCACTCTTGTGACTTCCCTTTTAATTTTCTGTTTTACTAGCTTCCTCATTTTTGTGTAGCTCTCTTTTTTGAAGTTACATGCCAATGTACTGGCTTTCTTTGGCACGATCCCTTCTGCAGGGGTGTTAAATTTAATTACATTATGGTTGCTGTTACCAAGCAGTGGAGCTATATTTACCTCTTGGATCAGATCCTGTGCTTCACTGAAGACTAAATAAAAAATTGCTTCTGCCCTGTGGATTCTAGGACTAGCTGCTCCAAGAAGCAGCCATTAATGGTATCTAGAAATTTTATCTCTGCATCCTGACAGGAGTTGACATGTACCCAGCCAATAATTAGAATCCCCAATTATTACTGATTTTGTAGCCTCTCTAATGTCTATGTGCATTTCAGTCACCACCACCATCCTGGTCAGGTGGTTGGAAGTATGTTTCTACTGCTATAATCTCATTCTTCAAGCATGGAATTTCTATCCATACAGATTCTACAGTACAGTTTGATTCATTTAAAATTCTTTTATTGCGTTTTTCTCTATGCTTTCTTTCCTACACAGTGCCACTTACCCACCCATGTAGCCTACTCTGTCATTCCTTTATATTTTGTACCCTTGAATCATGGGTGTTGCTTTTCGTATGGGGGATGATGATATATGGCATGTTTATCACATGCAAAGCTGCTACATTATATAGGAAATAGGTGCAGAAGCTGCCACTGCTGAGAGGAGCAATATTTTCCCCATGCGCTCTCTTTGAACTTGGTCAAAAAGTTCATGAGTGATTCTGCCATTGGGGAGCCATTGGAAATTCCACAAACGAGTCAGATTCTGCTAATGCAGATGGGTGTAAAGAAAGCCTGGGATGTAAGGAGGTGTAACAGTCTGAAATACACATCTGACCTATGTGTATTTGTATGCCAGAACCCCCTGCTCCATAGATATACCCACTGCATGGATCTATCACCAAAGAGCTGAGGAAGCACAAGACAGAAACATCAAGGATTTTGTTGGGGTTTTTGGAAGCACTATCCCCTTCCTTGGATTTCTATACTGAGAAAAGCATGTTATTTTATTTTATTTTATTTTACGTATTACAGTTGTGCCTATGGGTATAGTCGTGGACCAGATGTTATGTGCTTACTGGGCATGATTTACTACTTTGTTACTTCAAAGTCATGCTGATGTAACTCCATTGAGATAAGAAGAGTTTCAACTGTGAAAAACTATGGTGAATCAGACCCATAGTTATTACTTGTAAATATTTCTATTACAGTAGCATTTAGAGGTCTTCATTGTACTAGATGCTATAAAAACAGACATGAAGACATGGCTGAAGAGCTTACAAATTTACTCCTCCTTGGATGGAAGTGGAAATTGAAACTTTGCAAACACTCTAGCTGTACAATATTCCTTTTATATACCCAACTTTTTTTCTTCCATTTTATCATAATGTACTATTTAATACATTCCAGGAGTTCTTGTGTGCTAACCCATTTCATCTGTTACATAAAGATGAAAATTTCTTCATTTGGGTAATGTAAGACACATATAAATACTGCATTTCAGTCACTGATGTATATGTATGAACTATAGTGAAGGTCATCACGTATTTTGTATTGCAGCTTGAATTATATCTCAGAAGGTATTTGGCATTTTGATATGACAAATAACTAGGGCATACCACCACAAACAAAGAAAATAAGCTGTTGTATTATTTGTATTATAAACTGTGGTGAACTATGTTTCCTTTTATATGTTTGTGATAATTACACTATTCCTGTGATCAGTGGAAGGTTGTTTATTAACCATGAAGTTTGGAAGCCATTATGAATAGCTTTGTGACATGTAAATTCGTACAAAGGTCATGTAACACATGGTTTTGTTTTCATACTTTAAAAACTGATTCAGCTGGACTTGTATTTTTTTTAAACAGCCATATATATACATTCATTGTTCAGTTTTAAGCACAATCACTGTGCACATTGCATTTTACTGTTGCCATTTAAATGTCCAAATTTTTAAGTCAGAACTGATTAATCAAAGATTTGCTGTCATTTTTCACCCTAGTCCTGCGATCTCGATTTAGGCAAAACTGCATAGGGAATGCAACAGGCAATTAGCTTGAACAATGACTGAAGGGTCATAGATCTTGTTCCTTTTTTAAGTTTCTTCAGCTCATTCCCCCGTACATTAAGTAAACTATTTGCTGTGTTACTTAGGCCACATCTATACTGGCCACAGATTACAGCAGCAGTTGAAGGGAGATACTTGAACTATGTAAAATGGCTTGAGTATCTCCCTTCAACTTCCTAATGCTTACTCGTGGTGGTGTCTCCATTGTGCTGAGTTGACGGGAAATGCCCTCCCATTGACTCAGCGCTATTCTTCTTGAGGGGGTGGTCTTAATTGCATCAACTTCCGGATTGATTGAGTGGGTCTTCACTGACTGCTCCATGTATCTGGAAAGATTGAACTGACAGCGGCAAATTTGTAGTCCACAGTGTATAATATAAGCCCACATTCTCACATGTTCTTAACTTTTTAAAACAGTCACCTTGCAGTATGCATTTTGGATGAATAGTTGTGTGTGGTACAATTCATGATACTTTCTGGATTCATGGAGAGGTTCAGGAATGCCCATTGCTTCTCTGAGTACCTGACAGCTGGAGCCCTGCTGCGGATTCCCTCAAGCTGCTCGGTTTCCTGGCAGAGAGCCAGGAAACCGAGCAGCTTGAGGGAATCCCTGTAGCAGTGGGGCTGCAGCTGCCATGATTGCTAGCACTCACGGGAGCTCCCCTCCTACTTGTCAATTTCACTGCTCTGCTAGAGCAGTGAACTTGACAAGTATGACAGCTCTGGTGTGCCAGAGTGGCCTCGATTGGCAGTCTGGGACATTTCTGGAGGCTGTCTAACCCGCAGTGAGTATACACACATGCTCTATTGCGGGACAGATGATCTGTGGTAAGCATTACCACGCTCGTCTAGGTGATTTACCTGCTGCGTGGGAAGAGGGCTGTTGCTGCGCAACAGGCAACATTGTAGTGTGTACGATCACAGCCTTATCGCGTGGTAAAGCTCCTTACCGCGTGATACAGGTGTAGTGTGTACAAACTCTAAGAGTAAAATACTACTCACTTTGAGTAGGGCTGGCAGAATCTGGCCTCGTATGAAGATCACTTTAATGAAGTATTATTACCCCATTTTACAATTAGGGAATCTGAGAAATAAAGAAGTAAATCAATTGACCACAGTCACAAAGTCTGCCAATAAAACTATTATCCCTATGAAATAACAGCTATCTCCTGCCATTTGAAACCTGATGCTTCTGCCTTAATCTCTATTTAAGAGCCGTGTGTCAACAAGAAGTTACATTCAAGAACTTCCAATAAACATTACTTAAACCATCTATAGGAAATGGAAAAAGGAAGTGAACAGATGTCAAAATAATGAAAAAAAAGCTTTAAATTGCTTGATGCAATCCCAGAATGCATTGGAACAATGCAAATTGTGCTGTTGCTGGATATAATTACTATTACTGTGCCATAACTAGGCATATTTATTATTAGACTGCTGACAGTTTGCACAGTGTGGTACATAAGAACATTAGAACAGTCATACTTGGTCTCTCTAATTGTCCATCTAGCTTAGCATCCTGTCTTCCAACAGTGGCCAATGTCAGGTGCATCAGAAGGAATGAGTAGGACAGGTAATCAGAAAGTGATCCATCCCATTGCCTGTCCCCAGCTTTTGGCAGACAGCAATCCCTGCCAGTCTGGCTAATAGCAATAGATTGGCCTATCTTCCATGAACTTTTCTACGTCTTTTTTGAACCCCATTATAGTCTTAGCCTTCACAATATCTTATGGCAAGGAGTTCCACAGGTTGACTATGCATTGTGTGAAGAAATAGTTTCTTTGGTTTGTTTTAAATCTGCTGCCTAATAATTTTATTTGGTGACCTCTAGCTCTTGTGCTATGAGAAGGAGTATACAATACTTCCTTATTTACTTTCACCACACACTTGTCATGATTTTATAGCTCTTTCATATCCCCCCTTAGTTGTTTTCAACGTGAAATGTTCTAGTCTTATTAAGCTCTCCTCATACAGAAGCTGGTCCATACCGCTAATCATTTGTGTTTCTCTTTTCTGTACCTTTTCCAATTCTGATATATATATATATATATTTCTTTGAGGTAGGGTGACCTGATCCTCATGCAGTATTCAAAATGTGGGTGTACCATGAATGTATAGAGAGACAATATGATATTTTTGTCTTAGTATCTGTCCTTTTCAAAATGATTTCTAGCACTCTATTAGATTCTTTGGTTTTTGCTCCACCTTGAGTTGATGTTTCCAGACGACTATCCACAATAACTCCAAGATCTCTTGCTTTTGAGTGGTGACAGCTAATTTAGGCCTCGTTATTTTATATGTATAGTTGGGATTATGTTTTTCAATTTGTATTACTTTATATTTATCAACATTAAATTTCTGCCATTTTGTTCCCCAGTCACTCAGTTTTGTGAGATCCCTTTCTGGCTCTTCAGAATTTACTTTGGACTTAACTATCTTGAGTAGTTTTGTATCATCTGCAGATTTTGTCATCTGACTGTTTACCAGTTTTTCCAGTCTTTTATGAATATGTTGAACAGTATTGGTCCCAATACAGACCCCTGGAGTGGGTCATTTACCTCTCTCCATTCTGAAAACAGACCATTTATTTCTACTCTTTGTTTCCTGTCTTTTATCCAGTTAAGGATCCAGGACAGGACCTTCCCCCTTATCCCATGATGGCTTACTTTGCTTAAGAGCCTTTGGCGTGGACTATGTCAAAAGCTTTCTGAAAACTTAAGTACACAATATCCACTGGATCACCTGTGTCCACATGCTTGTTGACTCCGTCAAAGAATTCTAGTAGATTTGTGAGGCATGAGTTCCCTTTATGTAAACCATGTTGACTCTTCCCCACGAATCATATTCATTTACATGTCTGATAATTCTATTCTTTACTATAGTTTCAACCAATTTGCCTTGTACTGAAGTTAGGCTTACCAATCTGAATTGCCAGGATTGCCTGTGAAGCCTTTTTTAAAAATTAGCATCATTTTAGGTATCCCTCAGTCAGCTGATGCAGAGGCTTATTTAAATAAGTTACATTCCACAGTTAGGAGTTTGGCAGTTTCACATTCCTTCAGAATTCTTGTGTGAATACTATTTCATCTTGATGACTGTTTAATTCCATCTGCACAGTGACTAAGTAGGACTTTACCTGCAGTTATGAGTGAAGAGCTACCTTGAGGTCCCCCTGTAACTCAGACTCTGCTGGTTACCTTGCTGCAAGGCAGCGGTTCTTGAGGAATTTTGTGTCGCAATATGGTTGGTGGATTGCACAACCTTGCACAACACAGTGCCTCCGCCACCGCACAACCCTCCCCCCATTGCCAAACAAAGCCAATGAATAAAATCTTGCTGTGGGAAACTGCAGCTGCCGAGAAGCTGCTGCGCTCTGGCTCTGGGTGGCTCCCAGCAACACACTCCCCTGTTCTTCGTGACACACTACTGTGTTGTGACACAGCGGTTGAGAACTGGCGCTGATGGAGGCATGTGGATGTGTGAATGTGGAGTGTATTAAAGAGAGAGCCCACAATTGAACTCAAAAGTGATGACAAGCCCAGAGCCCAAGCATTAGTGATGACAAAACCAGAGCCTGTGTGAGCAGGTCATAGCCACATTCTGGGGATACCAGCAAGTCAAAAATAAATGTGGGACAGTGTCCCGCTGTCTGGAGTTCTTCACAACTGTGAGTGTCAACCTCAGGGCAGACCGTCAAGAAGCAGAGCACAGATCCAGACTGGTTGCATGTTCTAGTATTAGACTGCACCAACGCAGTAACAGAGGTGAACTTCGAAAGCACTGTAATAGTCGTACTATGCAGTCATAGGCAGTCCCCTGGGGCATTCCGATTCACCTTGCTGCCAAGGCAAGATGGACTTAGTGATAGTAGATTTCTGTACACCAAAGATCACAAAATATTCAGGTTTCGCCAAGTCCCTAGACACCAATTACTTCCTCGAGATTAATATGTACCTTAGAATTCTCCCCAAAGACAAACTTGTATCCAATCCTATAGCGAAGTAACTAAAGGTTTATTAACTAAGAAAAATAAATGAGTGTTATCACAAGGTTAAAGTGGGCATAAAAAATGAGTTATAGTCTATAGTTTTAAATGTCAGAGAGTTGTAATCTTTCAGCTCTGAATGTCTTTTAGGGCTAACCAAAGTTGACCATGGGGAAGCTCCTTCTGTTTCATCGCTCCAGCCCTGTAAGAGTCCAAACAGCAAAAGAGAGATGAAAAATTTTTTTGTCGACTGTTTTGATTTCCTCTTCCAGAATTCAAGCTGATGGGAGAGTCCTTTTGCACTTAGCCTCTTCCTGGGTGTGAAGGGGCAATTAACAAAGTCTCTGTATTGTGATGTCCCACAATAGCACATATAGTTTTGATAAGCCTTCTTGATAAACAAGAGATGATTCCTTCTAACCGGGTACACATTCACATTTTTTACAGTTATAAAGCAAACTTAATTATTACCGTATAGCATGTGATTAAGCTGTTAAAGTGAGATTAAAACATGTAGCAATTTACAAGCATTTCATGAAGTTTAAACACTACACACACTGCTGTAAGTTCAATACTCATTTTAACTGTACCAACACACAGGTGCAACAGATTAGTTTCCAGCAATAAATTTGTCAGTGCTCAACTGAAGCCTAAAGCTTGGCAAGAGCTGGTACCTGGTTTTTCAGTGTCGCAGACAGAACAGAAGGATTAAATCAAAACACCTATTTAACAGCATTGCCAGCCACTAGACTCTGGGGTCCGGAGTACCAAACTCATAACATTGGCTTAATTTTTTAAAGTAGATTTAAAAAAAAAAATGAAGGTATATATCTTTGGGTTTCTGAGCTCTTAGACTGCAGTGCTAAATATTTTCAAGTATTTTCAACCATGAGGGCTAGAAATTTCCTTTTACAAGCAATCAAAGCTGAGATTTTCATGCAGTCTCTTGATTTTTGTAGAAAAACATCAAATATTGTGAGACTTGAAATGAAGATTTGCAATACTGATGTTGAGATCTGGTTCAAAAGAAGTGGGTAGAGGTTGATGGAATAAAAATATGTTACATTTTTAACTTTTACTGGGGACAATATAAAAACCTAAAATTAGTCCTTTTGTTTTGTTCTACCTGGTAGAAAGTTTTTTGAAGGTAATGGAGATAATAGATACATTTTTCAAGGCCGATGGGCCAACAGCCAGATTTCTAAAACACTGGAAGTTGTTTTTGTAAGAGTCAGACAAGCCTTCTTCCTGAGCTGATGTAAAACTGTATGAAGACATCCTCAGAGCTGTAAATCTGTAGCTCTTTTACGTAACATAGCCATCAGAGAATATAACATGAAATGATTCCTGTTTATAAGGTTATAAATCTGTGGAGATCAGTACAGGGTTAATGATGAAGTTATGTGAAATAGTACTAGCAAGCTATGCAGGTCTGCAATAGGAATTGGTATAATTAATATTAAGGCCTCTGTTATTATACAGACAGCATTATGTTATATGAGCTGTTGCTGAAGGCATTCTGCCTGCTGACAGCTGAGGTGGTCAGAATGCCTCCAGGAATACTTGTAACAGGAGCTTGGAAGAGGCTCTGACACCTCATTTTGAAGTTGCGTCAGTTGCTTCTTCAGCGGCAGTATCCAACTGTCATGAAGGTCACAGGACGCGGGGCTGTGAGTATGGAGCACCTCTGGCCACGCTGGCTTTTTGCTCTTTACCCTCAATCAACAGTGGCATTTAAAAGGCTTTAAAAAGGGGTTGTGTGCTCAGTATCTCTGGTAATCAGCCAAACAATCAGGCTACTTTCTGTGGGTGCCAGATTTAAAAATCTAGGCTTTTGGGTCAAATGCTATATAGTTCGTAGGCAGGAAAAACCCCTCCCTCACTGCTTGCCGCAGATCTTAATGTGGAAGGCACACTACAGTTACAGGTTTGCTTTCTATGTCTGTGTGATGTCACTAGATAGTGCCAAGATGTTAAAATATACCTCTAGTGTTATGCTTTCTCACTTCGTCTGGCTGTGCTTCATGATATTCCTTTTTACTATGTGACGGATTGCGTGGTGGTTTTGGGATAAGGACCAATGGAGATTAGGAGATGTATTGAGCCTCCTATATTGAGCCTTTCCTTTTGACAGACTTGGCTTGAAGAACCTTGGTTTGTGAACTCATATTTTATCCAAAGGCAAAAAGCTAATTGGGGTGGGAGCAGCCCTGTTGTTCTGTGTTTGCGCACTGCTTAGCACAATAGGAACCTGATCTATTATTGGAGCTCCTAGATGCTACTGCAATACTTAACTAATAATAAGTTTTTTAATAATAACCTTGCTACCTCTGTTCCTCCTTCTTGCTTCTATCCTAACTTAAAAAAAAAGCACCCTCATTAAGTTACATGAAAACAAGTGTTAAAGGAAATATATGCTTTAATGTTCCACAAGACTGAGCCTAACAATGAAACAACAGATGCTGACAAATTAAAGTTGCCATAAAAGAACAATAACAAATGCAGTTGGCATAAATATAGCCAGTATGGTTTCCAGGAAAATGTTCAATGAATTTGTGTGCATGTGTCTGTGCTGTTTGTTTAATTTAATATCAAGTTAATAATAATAAATGAATATTTTATGAGCCTATCATAAATTGTATGAAAGAAGAGAGAATCTCAACATATTTGCTTTCCTCAGTTGTTTGTCAAATAACCTGTCACTTTTTATTCTGCTGAGAAAATATTGTAAAAACATTTATCATAGCCACTAGTTTGTGCTGTTGTACCAGTAGTTTCATACATATTTCGTACTGATGATAGGTAGGATATTTGTTCAGTAAATGGCTATTTTCCTCCAAAATAGTAGATTGATGGCTAAATTATACACTTTATTTCTGACTCTACTCTACTCCGCCTTCCCCCAATTTTCTGTGTTTATTTTGGGTAAAATTATGGTTCCTTTTTAAGGAGAAAACATAGTTTTATATCTATATATATACATCTCCTCCTTAAATATGATCTCTTTGAATTCTCACCACCCAAAACATGAATTTCCAGTGAGCGTAAGGGATTGTTAGCTAGTACTGATTCCTCTCCAGAATTGTTAACATTAAAAAAGTGATAAATTTCAGGTAATTTCTAAGTGTCTAGTTTGTAAACTGCTATTCTCAATTTTTTTGCTTCAGCAGAGTTTCATATTGTTTAATCAAAGTCTGTAAATACTAGTTATATTTTTCTGTAATCCAGAATCTAATCTACTCCTCTTCAGTATTTTAACAGTTTTGTTGTGTTCAAGTTCCACAGCCTATTGCAGAAAAACAACAGAGTCCTATGGCACTTTTAAAGACTAACAGATTTATTTATCGCACGAGCTTTCATGGGATTTTCTCCCACGAAAGCTCATGCGATAAATAAATCTGTCAGTCTTTAAAAGTGCCACAGGACTCTGTTGTTTTTTTGCTGTGCTGTAACTGTTAACACAGTGAGATGCTTTCGCACTATATAAGCAAGGAGGCTTTATGGAGTTGTCCTGTTTAGGATTTGATCACACCTACAGGGACTGGGTGCCCCTGAGAACCAGGAATGTCTGTTTCAGAGGGGTAGCTGTGTTAGTCTGTTTCAGCAAAACAAACAAGGAGTCCTGTGGCACTTTACAGACTATCAAATTTGCAAGCTAAACAACTAGGCATGGAACTTGGAACAGAAATTTGTGAACAGAAAGTTCCACTGTCTGCAAATATAACCCTGGTAACATGGAGTGCTTCTGACTCTTTGGAAATGACTGTGCCCAAATCACTACAAACTAAAGAATTAAATGCATAGATAAGTGGGTCTACTGGCCTTACACTTCCTGAAAGACTTATACTACAGCTTGGCTCCCTCAACTTTTCTCCAAATATTATACAAAAAGCTACGTTTATAGGGTACCCATACTATAAATTATGCAAACCAGAAGCAAGGAAAACTAACATAGCTGCCATTGTAAACTGCATTTCCAAGCCTGCCCTGCTTTTTATGGTCTCAGGACTGCTTTTATGAAACCTGGTCCTCTCTCTCAGTATCCTGTGTCCTGCGTCCTGCAAAGATTTTTGATGCAATCCTGGAATGGAGTTTAATTGCCCTTGTAAAAAGTTCTCCTGATAAGTGTTAAGGGCCCTGTATACCCTGTTACAGTTTCTGTTTTTCTCACCTGCCCTTTAAACCCTCTTAATTTTACAAAAACAGTATTTTTGCCTGGATCTGCAGACTGGCCACCTGAAAGACTGGAAATAAGGTATAAGTTTTTAACGGCTAAGCATGTCTACACAGCAAAACAAAAGAAATCTGTTGCAGCAAGTCTCAGAGCCCAGGTCAACTGACACAGTCATGGGGTTCACAGAATTGCCTACCTCAGCAGTTAAGAAATCAAGAGATTGGCCTAAAATCATGAGATTCTTATGGAAGTTTGAATCATGATTTTTTTAGTCCATATTCTGACTTTTGATCTCCCCCTGCTTATGTGCCCTGTGTATGTGTGATGAGCACAATAGTGCCTTATCGTGCATATTTATTCAAAAGAGAAGGATTTTGGCTCTTGCTGGGTGTAGGAGCTGTCACAATAATGCAAAGAGCTGTTACCTTTATGCAACTATGGAGCTGGGCCTTCAGGTACAACTCCTTGTCCTTTACCCTCTCAGGACCAGGTAGTCACCTGTTCCCATAGCTACCAAAGGTCAGGCAACTCTATGCAGGACATTTTGAAAAAATTCTCCCCTAAATGGTCTCCTGCTACTATTTGTGGTGGAGACAACCACCTTAGGACCATTAAAAGACTTGCTTCCTGATGAGAACCATCATGCATGGAGCTGCACAAAACGTCTCTCCAAAAGTCAATGACTGCGCCCAGACCTTTCGTCGCTCTGTTATTGGTTCATATTCTGCTGCTCTTGTGTGGGAAGTGCTCACTCAGGATTGGCAGGTGCAGAGGAAGATGGTGTAATCTGAACTTTCCCTAGCTCTGGTCAGAAGCAGCAGGAGAATGCAGAGCAGGAAGAAGAACCCTGGGAAATGAGAAGGAGGTGCAAGTGGAAGCTGAGCAATCTTGACAGCACTACACCAAGCAACTGCCAGTACAGCCGTGTCTAATGAAATGTACGGAAGAGACTCCACAAAACAATGTGTGTCTCAAGGCAATGGGAAGAAGTGGGGGGATGGACGGCTGAGCCAGGGCAGTAGGATGACGTGGGAGGGGGCAAAGAAGCTTACTGGACACCAGGAGCCCCATGACTGGGGGAAAAAAACCCCAAACCTTGACATTTCTCTTGTGAGATCATGAGTCAGGTTTAATTTTACCTAGAAATCACATCTCTCAGGATTAATTGATGAGAGTTGGCATGTCTGGGTTCAGGCAGGGGGCTAAAAATAGCAGTGTAGATCTTCAGGTGTGGGTTGGAGAGTGAGACCCGTCCCCCTCACTGGGCTTCTGAGCTGCCTTGTGTCTTTTTTGGCTGGGTGGACATACCCAGTGTGAGTAATTAAACATTGGAACAACTTACCAAGGGTTGTGGGAGATTGCCCACCATTGGCAATGTTCAAAGTCACGACTCGATGTTTTTCTATAAAACATGTTGTAGTTTGGACAGGAATTGTTTCAGGGAGTTCTGTGGCCTGTTATCCAGGAGAGCAAACTGAATGATCTTTCGTCTCAGAACTTACGAAAAGAGATATTGCTGTCCTGCCCTCCCTGAAGCCTCCCACTCTGATCAGGCCTGTCTAACCTCCAGTAGGGAGGTTGGGAGGAGTGGGCGCTATTTTTTCCCTTCCCCTGCTCAGCTGCTAAAACCTGCCTTTATGCCCCTCCCTGATCACATAAAACCCTTGCTCCAAAAACCATCCTCTAGTGCAGGTTTTTACTTGGAAAATCTGGTCAGCCTAAGCATACTCCAACACGGTGGCAGGTCACAAGCCACTCTTGTAGCAGTTGGTCCTATCTGCTTTCTTTACAGAGGCTCAGAAATACCTTGCGTAAGTGTGGATAAAGCATTCTCTTTCCTGACTCATGCCAAACACTCTACTCCACAGTGGTATGTGTAGAGCTAGTACAGAGTCCGTCTCTTTGGCTCCAGCCCTGTGCATGGGCTCTGCCCAAACGGATTCCATGCCTGGTTCATAGGGTCTCTCTCTCAGTGGACGAATTTCACTCTTTATCAAATACTTTTATTTGTATTGGCAGAAAACCTCACTGACGCATGCCGAAGCAGTGATATTGAAACTGCTGCTTCCATGGTATGAACTTTCTAGTAACATAAAAGGGGAAAGGTTCATCCGTGTGAATCTGACTGAGTGAGTGTGAAACAAATAAGTTTTCCTACCAGTTGATTACAAATTCTCCTCTTGTTGAAATTACTGTTTTCGGTCTCAGTTGTAAAGTTTTGAATGTTGCTGATGTGTTCTCTGCACAAAGGTAACAGTACTGTAAAATCAGCCAGTCCATAACTTGTCAACATCTTTTAGCTGAGCAGACTGTAGCTTCTTTGGTTACAGTCATTTCAGACTAATTAATTTGATCCTTTCGTTTCAAACAATAACTATTTGTGGCTTACGGTGCTTTTTTTGTGATGGTACTCAGGGATTCTAAGTACTGGCACCTTTTTTTTTTCACAGCGATACAGACCCAGCTCCTGCCACTGGTGGTTCCAGGGCGCTGGCTGAGTACCGGCAACTTTTATTTTTTAAAAACAAAAATGCACTTTGGTATACAAGCTAAGGTTTGGGCCTTTTGCTGTCTCGTTAAGTAATATTGTCTCTTCCCTTTAAAGGAAGAATCATAGATTCATTGGGCACAATTCTGAATCTCTTTCTCATGTGAGTCAGCTCAGTGAAATCAGTCAGACTGATTAAGGGCTAGATCGTGCATATAGGCCACAGCATTGCATGGGGAATAGAGCGAGGCTGAACGGCCTCAGTGGGTACACTTGGAGACACTGCCTGGGGGAGTTCCTGGTGTGTGTGAGAGCCACACACTGCTTCATCCCTTTAAGGGATTGTGTATATTTCCCCACACATTGCTACCTCACATTTGTGGGTGAAGCCATGGTTCAATTTGTTCCTTGTCCCTCCCCATCCTCTGCTGGCTGAATTGTTCCTGAGCAGTGCCAGCACCATTGTTCCTGATTAGCACCTAAGCAGAAGCTTGACTTCTCCTTCGAGTGATTGCTCACGTCGACTCCAATTAGGTGTGCGCGCGCATCGTGCACGGCTGCCGGAAAGGATTTCCCTAGCATCCCCAGAGGGTCGGCTACAGAGCCCCCTGGAGTCGCGCCTGTATAACGCGCCTTATAAGGGCTCGCCGACCCTTCCCCCGTCAGTTCCTTCTTACCGCAGTGACGGCTAGTCGGACTCTGGGTCTCTCGTTGTAGAGATCCGCCCTAGCACTCTCTATACTCCTTACTTTCGAACTTAGCAAGTCTTTTTCTTCTTCTAGTCTTTCCACCTACTTAATAGTGTTAGTTGCTAAGCCTAGGGGCCGGGGCATGCCTCGAGCCCCAGGCTTTAAACAGTGTGTGGAGTGCAACAAGCCTATGCCCAAGAGCGACCCGCACTCCACCTGTCTAAAGTGCCTCGGCGAAAAGCATTTGGGGGAGAAGTGCAAAATTTGTAGATCGTTCCGGCCCAGGACTCAAAAGGACCGTTCCCAAAGACTCAAGGTACTCCTCATGGAGGCGGCACTTAGACCCTCCCCCAACGCTCCGGCGCCGACTACGATCTCGACGCCGTCGAAGAGTTCCCCGGCACCGGGGCCTTCGAGCCAGGGGAAGGACAATCGGCACCGGGTATCGTCGGCACCGAAACCCGGGCCCCGGCACCGGTCTTCTTCACCGGTGCCGCGGAAAAAACACCGGGCGGACAGAGGTCGGTCACCGACCACTAAGGACGGCGCCAGGGGTAAGGACACCGTGCGACCCGTGTTGGGCCACGTCGCTGCCACCCCAAGGACGCCCAGGTCGTCACCTCCGCCCCGGGACATCGGGAGGTCTAGTCCGGCTCCGGTGATCTCCGTTCAGGAGCTAGTGGAGGATGTGGACATTACAAGATCTCCCTCCACGCCTGAGACATTCGAGGCCGCCAGGGAGCTTATAGAGAGTACGGCACCGCGTAGAGGTGATCCCGACTCTGCGACCGCTACTCCGGCGCCGGGTAAGCCCCGTCAGTCAAGGGGCAAACCCACGCCGCTACCGGCCCCTCACTCTCCAAGGCACCGCTCCCCGAGGTCGAGACCCACGGCACCGCCATGGTCACCCAGGAGCGTATCGCCTTCGGAGTCCGAGGAGGGATCGATCGCGTCCCAACGGAGCCGCTCCCGCTCCTCCTCACGGCACCGCAAGGAGGCGTTTCCGGCACCGTGGGGTCCTGCATGGCAGAACCCTAATAATTGGCCTTTCTGGACGCCCTGGGCATATCATCAGTCCAAGGGGACGCATTCATCTCGTTCCCTCTCTACGGCACCGACTTTTCACAGACCACGTAGTCGATCCGAGACAATTTCCCGCCCAGACTCGGTACCGGAAGGGGACCGGCACCGTCCACCTAGCACGGCACCGCGTGGGACCGGCACCGTGCCTCCACCCGAGGAGACCGGCACCGCTGCCGAAGCCTCGACGCCGCACGATACCCTTGAAGAGGAAGACTGCTCCCTTGTCAAGGGTTCCTCGTCTTCGTCACCAGACGAGGCAGTAGCAGGCTCTGCACCGGCCCCACCATCGGAGGATGGCAGGGCGCACCAGGACCTCCTTAGAAGGGTTGCCCTCAACTTGGGCATTCAAGCCCAGGAGGTCATTGAGGACACAGAGGACCCCATGACAGACATTCTGACCTCTTCAGTTCCCTCGAGGGTGGCTCTACCCCTAATAAAGACTATTGATAGAACCATGAGGTCTATCTGGCAGACCCCCTCTTCAGTGTCGCCCACTCCGAAGAGAGTGGAGAGGAAATACTTTGTGCCTCCCAAGGGGTATGAGTACCTTTATACTCACCCAACTCCAGGGTCACTCGTCGTGGCGGCTGCCAACGACAAGGAGAGGCAGGGGGCACAGGCACCAACGCCAAAGGCCAAGGATGCTAAGAGACTGGACATTTATGGCAGAAAGGTGTACTCCACAGGAGGTTTACAACTCAGGGTGGCAAACCAGCAGGCCATCCTGAGTAGGTACACTTTTAACTCTTGGTCCTCGGTTGAGAAATATGCCACCGCATTGCCGCCGGACTCCAAGAAGGAGTTTACGGCAATGACAAATGAGGGCAAAGAGGTGGCCAAAGCCTCCCTCCAGTCGGCCCTAGATGCGGCAGACGCAGCTGCACGGGTCATGGCTTCGGGTATCTCAATGTGTCGCAGCTCGTGGCTGCAGGCCTCGGGGCTCCCATACGAGGTCCAGCAGACTGTCCAAGACCTCCCTTTCGAGGGCCAATCCCTCTTCTCGGAGCAGACAGATTCCAAGCTCCATAGCCTCAAGGATTCAAGGGCGACGTTGAAATCCTTGGGAATGCATACACCATCGACGCAAAGGCGTCACTTTAAGCCGCAGCCCCCGCCACGCCCCTACCAACAGCAACAACGGCAGGACTTGGGCCGTAGGAGGGGCAGAACCAACACTGGGGGCCATAACAGAAAGAGGCCTTACCCCTCGTCGGGAAAGCACGATGGCCCCCCGGGCAAATCCCAAGGCCCAAAGCAGGGCTTTTGAAGGACCGCCCGAGGGTGGAATACCAGAACTCCCGGATCCAAACCCACTTTTCAGAGACCGCTTGTCCCATTTCTACCAAGCCTGGGCATCTATTACAACGGACAGATGGGTCCTACGCACGGTAGAGGTGGGATATTCTATCCAATTCCACTCTACCCCCTACCCCCGCCCCCCCAGATCCCCGTCCCTCTTCAGGGACCCCTCTCACGAACATCATCTTCGCAGGGAGGCCCAGCAGCTCCTAAGCCTAGGAGCGGTCGAAGAGGTCCCATTAGCGCTGCAGGGAAGGGGCTTTTATTCAAAGTACTTTCTGATCCCGAAAGCAAAAGGAGGCCTCAGGCCAATCCTGGACCTCAGGGCGCTGAACAGATTTATAAAACGGATCAAATTCCGCATGGTCTCCCTTGCTTCAATCACCCCCTCTTTGGATCCAGGGGACTGGTACGCCACCCTCGACCTCAGGGATGCGTACTTCCACATCTCAATCATCCCGAGGCACCGGAAATTCCTAAGATTTGTGGTCGGAAACGATCACTTCCAGTTTACAGCACTCCCCTTCGGCCTGTCTACGGCACCCAGGGTTTTCACGAAATGTATGGCGGTCGTGGCAGCCTTCCTCAGAAAGAGGAGAGTGCATGTGTTCCCATACCTGGACGATTGGCTGGTGAAAGGGAAGTCCAGTGCACAAGTAAAGGAACACATAGACCTCATCAGACACACCTTCCACACGCTCGGTCTGTTAATAAACTTAAAAAAGTCCACTCTGGTGCCAACACAGAAAATAGAGTTTATTGGGGCAGTAGTGAATTCCATCACCTGCACAATATCCCTCCCACCAACACGCTTCCTCAACATTGGAGCTTTGATAGAGGACCTGTCTTGCCACCCTATGACCACGGCCAGGACATGCCTGAGTCTGTTGGGCCACTTTGCAGCGTGCACCTATGTCGTTCCCCATGCCAGACTACACATGAGACCCATGCAGCTTTGGCTAGCCTCAGTGTATCAACCATCCAGGGATCGGCTAGAAAAGGTAGTAACCATTCCTCCTCACATTCTGACGTCTTTACAGTGGTGGACAGACGCCCATGTGGTGCTCTCGGGAGCCCCCTTCCAGAAACCACAACCAACCTTGACTCTGGTGACAGATGCATCAGACTTGGGTTGGGGGGCCCACCTAGGCCACCTAAAAACTCAGGGCCTATGGACACAACGAGACCTGTCCAGTCACATCAATGTCAGGGAGCTGCGGGCAGTGCTCCTGGCTTGTCGGGCCTTCGAACACCACTTACAGAACCAATGCGTGGCAGTGAAGTCGGACAACATCGCAACCGTCTTCTATATCAACAGGCAAGGGGGGGCCCGCTCCTCCCCCCTATGCAAAGAAGCCCTGGACCTCTGGCGATTTTGTATTCCCCGGAATATCCACTTGGAAGCGTCTTATCTTCCAGGAGTCCAGAACGCCCTGGCAGACTCCTTGAGCCGGGCTATTCAAGTACACGAATGGTCGTTGCACACGGAGGTACTTCACTCCATTTTCCAGTCCTGGGGGACTCCCCATCTAGACCTGTTTGCCACACAGGACAATGCCAAGTGCAGCAGATTCTGCTCCTTCCGGGGGCTGAGTACAGGGTCGCTGGCGGATGCCTTCCAAATCCCATGGAAGACCGGTCTACTCTATGCGTTTCCGCCGTTTCCACTAATCCACCTGGTTCTGTCAAAAATAAAAAAGGACAAGTCATCAGTAATAATGATCGCCCCGGCCTGGCCTCGCCAGCACTGGTTCCCCACCCTACTAGACCTCCTGGTGGCAACACCCATCAACCTCCCACTGTTGCCGGACTTACTCACCCAACAGGCAGGCGTGGTTCGCCACCCGGACCTTCAATCACTCCACCTCATGGCGTGGAAGCTTCATGGCTAAACCAGAAGGAAATGCAATGCTCGAGCCTCGTTCAAGAAATCCTGCTGGAGAGCAGGAAGCCCTCCACCAGGGCAACTTACCTTTCAAAGTGGAAGCGTTTCACCATCTGGTGCGGGGAACGTTCGTTGTCCCCGAGGGAGGCCAGCCTTCCGGACATACTTGATTATCTCCTCTACCTCAAACATGAAGGACTATCCATATCCTCCCTGAAGGTGCACTTAGCGGCCATCTCAGCCCTACACCCTCCGATAGAGGGCTGTTCCCTCTTTTCCAACACTATCGTGGGCCGCTTCCTCAAGGGCATAGCAAAAAGGTTTCCCGACGTAACGGAACCAGTTCAACAATGGGATCTGAACCTAGTCCTTAGAGCTCTCACTAAAGCCCCATTCGAGCCCTTAGCGACATGCTCAGAACTATACCTTTCATGGAAGGTCGCATTCCTCGTGGCAATCACCTCGGCCAGGAGAGTCTCCGAGCTTCGAGCCCTCACGTCAGAGCCGCCGTATACGGTATTTTTCAAGGATAAGGTCCGACTCCGACCACATCCGGCCTTCCTACCTAAGGTAGTCTCGGCCTTCCACACGGGCCAAGATATCTTTCTCCCGGTGTTCTACCCGAGACCTCACGCCTCAGACCGAGAGCGGACCCTACACTCCTTAGATGTACGAAGGGCCCTCGCCTTTTATATCGAAAGGACAAAGGCCTTTAGGAAGTCCCCTCAACTGTTTGTGGCTGTAGCCGACAGGATGAAGGGACATCCAGTCTCTGCACAGACAATCTCCTCATGGATTACATCATGCATAAAGACATGCTACGGGCTAGCCAATAAGCCAGCCCCAAAGATCACGGCCCATTCGACAAGAGCCCAGGCCACGTCGACAGCCTTTGCAGCCTGCGTACCGATCCAGGAAATATGCAGAGCGGCAACCTGGTCCTCAATTCACACGTTCGCAGCCCATTATGCGATCGCCCAACAAGCAGCAGAGGACGCAGCGGTCGGCAGGGCAGTACTGAAGTCCCTAAGAGGCTAATCTCCGACCCCTCCTCCGGTAAGTGCTTGGGAATCACCTAATTGGAGTCGACGTGAGCAATCACTCGAAGGAGAAAAGACGGTTACTAACCTTTTCTGTAACTGTCGTTCTTCGAGATGTGTTGCTCACGTCCACTCCAAACCCGCCCACCTGCCCCTCTGTCGGATCCTTGGCAAGAAGGAACTGACGGGGGAAGGGTCGGTGAGCCCTTATAAGGCGCGCTATGCAGGCGCGACTCCAGGGGGCTCTGTAGCCGACCCTCTGGGGATGCTAGGGAAATCCTTTCCGGCAGCCGTGCACGATGCGCGCGCACACCTAATTGGAGTGGACGTGAGCAACACATCTCGAAGAACGACAGTTACAGAAAAGGTTAGTAACCGTCTTTTCTGGCTGTGCATGGGATGTGCATCTCCTTACACCCTCTCAACACTGCATAACTATATAAGGTCAATCCATAATCAGGATTAAAGTTAGATGAGCTGCAGATCTGAGACCACAGGAAATAGAGTTAAAAAAGATCTATGTGCCCAGACTGCTATCACTAATGTCCGTAGTTGTTTTGCTGCTGATTTCAGGGAGCAGGATCTGACTCTGTCACCGAAAATCATCTTGTCCATCTCTCTGCCTTGTGATTGCTGGTACATCTTATTAACAGCTTTAGTTTGTCCAGTGGTATATTGATGAATAATGGTCCAATCTAATTTTAAATGACCCTAGCTGTGAGGTCTCCACCCCTTGCTCTGGGAGTCAGTTCCACAAGTGACTAAGCCACGTTATTGAGATGTTCTCTCCTGATTTTAAGCTTATTTTTTCACAAGATATTTTTTGCCTCATTGCTCCTTGTTCTACCTCCTCATCACCTTAAGCAATTGTTGTTTTTAACACATCAAATACTTGTAGATAATTACTAAATCCTTGCCTTTTAAACTAGCTATATGGGTTACATTTTGTACATCTTCTCCTCATAAATCTATACCTCCAGCCCCATAATAATTTGTATTGTTCTTTTCTGAAGTCCCTCCACTGGTCAGCTTCTTTTTGGTACTAACAAACTTAGAACTTCTGGAGAACATTGTTGTGTTAGTAACTCACTTGTGAATAGCACCCTCTGTCCCACAAAATACACCCTATGGTAGCAGTATATCTTTAAGCATCTTCTTCAAGATGACCTCACAGCTCAATTGTACTTGCAGCTTCTTTGCTTCACTAGAGTTTTGGAATCAGTCTGTGTTTGCAACACAGTCAGTATACTCCAGAAATATATTTGCTCCATCAGGCACGATGTCGATTCCAGATATACTGCTGATTTTCAGGTGGGAAGATCATATAGACATCCACACCAAAATGAGGCTATTTTCTGTTGCTGCATGTTCTTCTCAATGGGTATCCTCTCCCGTTTAAATCTCATTGGTAAACGGACACTACTTTGGATTTTACTGATGAACTGATGAAAGTTCTTACAAATTTAAGGCCAAATCCCCTTCCCATTGAAGTCCATTGGCATGTTGCTGTGGTCTTCAATTGAAAAAAGATATTTGTGTAAGATTTATCTTAAGTCCACATGAATGTGTTTCCACATGAATGTGTCTGTTCACTGATAGAGTAATAATAAAAGCTATTAGAACAAAATCTACATATAATTCAGTGGTATTTGCAAAGACTAAAAATATATGTTAACTTGGACAGAGATTCAGTTTTGGTCTGACAACCTAGGTCGTAATCAATTTCTCTATCTGAAATAGATTAGTTGCATATATGTGAGTGAATCTGAGCCTGTGACTTTTACCCTGTCTCTTTCACTGTCTATCTGTGTCTTAGAATACATTTGACTGGTGTGGGTTGTATGTCATGCTCTGTAATATGACAAATGCCCATTTACATTATAGGTGTCTAATTTTCAGAGAGCCAAATGGAGCACAAAATAACTGCATTTGTACACAAAATGTACTTGGGCCCTTCGAGTCTTGATTGGGCATCTATCAACCCTAACAGAGTTATGAGGAACAGATAAGACAGCCTTTGCTTAAGTGAAAACAGTAACCTTTATTTAACAACAAGGAAGACAAAACCAGTTAAACACACACCTCAGGAAAACCTTAGGACTGAGCCTTAGGATTAAAAACCCAAGGTACAACACAACAGTATACAACAACACTCCCTGACCGCCCCTCACCCAAAGGGCCCAAACTTTACTGTTTGCCTTCACCTTTCAGGGGGCTAATTACCCGATCGTCTGCTGGAACAAAGATGGGAGGCGGTCAAGTCTCTAGCTCAGGCAAGAGCAACCGTCTGCTTCTTGGTCCTGGTCCGGCGTCCCTCCAGACTTGAATTGTCTGATCCTCTAGGTCTGTGGCCTCCCACAGTTACGTCTGCTTCTGGGTCCTGGTCCGCTGTCCTCCGAGCTTGCCCCGTCCGTCTGGGTCGAGGTCCGGCTTCCCCGCCGGGATCACCCCGTCTGCTTCTGTGTCCACGTCCGCAGTCCCGCGACGCCCCGTCTGCTTCTCTTCCTGGTCCGAAGAGTGATTTCAGCTCAGAGTGATTATCAGCAAAGTTCAGTGATTTCTTCAGCAAAGTCCAGTCCCGAGCACTCTTGACAACCTGGATCCTTCGAACCGAACGAACAGCAACCGAAGAAGAAAGCAGCACACAACCGAACAGAGCCTAGGGCGCAGGGTGCTTTTAAAGAGTTCTCAGTCCAATCAGTGTTCTGGATTTCCCTGCTGCTAGGCACACAGCACAGCAGCTTCTTTGCACCCGGCTCTTGGCTTTTGCACACCACCCGCAACTATGTGGTGTCTCTGGGCAAATTTACAATTGCAACAATGTTTGCCAGTACACCAAACTCTTATGGAGCTGCTGCCAGCCAAACATGCTGACACAGACTCCATCTTGATTTTAAGATTAACATTGAACATAACATGGATTCCTTTACATACACAAATTCCATGTGTAACACATTGTGGTGATAATACTGAGTGATGTCCATAGTCAATGTTAAAGAACAATTTCTGCTCTGAGCTTCTGTTGCTACCTGCTCATAACTTTATGAAATAGTCACCTTTTCCGCTGAAATTTTCTGTTTGTTCTCTGTCTAAAAAGTGCGTTAAGTTCCTATAACTGTTCTGGAGTTATCTGATAGTTAGAAAAGATTTTCTGACCTTATGATATTTTTCTGACCACATTTTCCTCCATGAGGATAATTCAAATAAAATGCAAAGTTTGAAATCTCACAGTTGGGGCACTGTTCTGCTCCCATTGAAATCAATCTTAGGTTTGCTGTTCATTTTGTGGGAACAGACACAGGCCTTTGGCTTTGTGGGAACAGACACTGGCCTTTGGCATGTAACTATTCTAATGAGTGATATATACTTTTAAGGTTGCAATATTGTTTCTAAAACACATGACTGACATTGGGGAGCTGGAATAAAATTTGGGTACAGAAATCTAGAAACTCAGCTGCTGAAGCAGGAGACTATAGGATCCAAGAGGCTTCATAGATTCAGAGCAAGAGGAGGTGGAGCTTGAAATTGTAAACAGCTAGGTAACATCCAAAAAAAGTAGCTTACTTTTCTACTTTGCAAGTGTATTATCTGTGGAAAAGTGGCAGATAATGACTGCCAGAGAAACCATTGGAACTTATTAGCTGTAGATTCAAATAGCTGTACAAAGAAATAGTATTAGTTCTGTGCAGAACTTGTGTACATACTTTGGCTAGATGTATCAGGGAAGCTACCAAAGATATTACTTGAGAAACACAATTAGGTGCAATGAACTGTTTTTGTTTATTTCACTTATTGAGCTGATGCAGTTCATGAACATTGCCAGCTGATTAATGCTACACTAAGTATATCATAAGGTCTGCAATTCTTCTTCTCACTTTCCAGTTCCATGGAACTGAGGAGTGCTGCATGATCCCAGCTTCAGTCAAACCTTGGGACATACACAACCTGTGGATATCAAAGTTTTAGTTAACCAGGGTTCAAATAAGGTCCCTTGGTTAAGTTTTACACAGCTACATGTTTCCTTTTATTTTAAAAAATACCTCAAACAGTAACTAGGGAAATAAACAGAAATACCAGTATTAAAGCAAAATCATTCAGAAGTCAGAAAATTCCTAGTTACTGTTTCTCCTGCACATTAACATGGCCTCCTTTCACAGACGTAGTGTTTCATGTATTTCATCTTGATCCTCTTCATCAATCTGTCTTTCAGCCCTCACATAGCTTGGGAAATGTATTGTGATCAGTGCATTCTTCTCTTATCTTGGCCTTCGTTTTCCATGCATAGCCATGTCTTTTCACAACAAAATCTTCCCATCTCTTTGGAGGTTGGCCAAGTGTTCATTTCAGTTCCCATTGGTAGAACTTGGCCACAGTGAGCCTACATATAAGCCCAGCCCATCACATTTTATTGTATCTGCTTTCAACAACAACAACCTGCATTCCACTCTGTAGTTTGATCACTTCATTAGTGATTTGGTCATGGATTGAAATCCCCAGACTATTCTCTCCATTGTCCATTGCAGACAGTTTTGCTTCTCTGTCTTTGTCAGCGCCCATGGTTTGCTTCCAGTATTGTTGAGTTGGAGAGATTGGTCCATGTTGCCTTATTGATTCTTCCTTGGAAGACATCCTTGATAGAATATATGCACACCAACCAGCTTGCTTTCTTCATGAGAGTTTGCCTTGCTGATTGTGATGCATAGTAATTTCTTGGCCCAAGTACATGCATTGTTTAGTTTCTTCTATTTGTTCTCTTTTAACTGTTATATGGGCTTTTGGCAGGGCATCAGGATACATAAATTTAGTTTTGGAATGGTTCATTTTCATCTGACTTGACTGCTTTTTTCTAAGTTCTTGCAGCATTTTCTGCAATTTGATAGTATTTTGAGTATTGTCCTCAAATCTGAGATGATTTAACTTCTCTCCATTGTCGGTGATTCCACCTTTGCAGTTCACCTACTTCGTTACCATTTTGAGGCAATCTGTGAAGCGTTTCGGTGAAACCATGTCTCTTTGCTTCACACTTTTTAAAATTTAGAATCAGAGAAGAGTGTCAAACAGTTATATCCATAGCACACTCAGAATTTGCATCCTTTAGTAATTTCATGTAATTTGTGTCAATGCTTGCTCTGCAGGAGTTTTCAGCATTGCATTGATCTCAGTGCTGTCAAACACTTTTTCATAGTTGATGAAGCCAATGCCTAAAGGAAATTTGTATTCACATGGGCACTCCAGTAACTGGTTATAGTAAAGATATGGTCCATTGAGCTGAAATTCCTTTGAAAACCTGCCTGTTCTATCAGCTGCTGCTTAGCTGGACTCTGTGATAGTTGGTTTGTTATTATTTTAATGAATAGCTTGTAGATATGTGCAAGCAAGCGTATTGGGTGATAGTTTTTCAGATCTCCATGTTCACCTTTCTTGTGCAGCAGAATGGTGTTAGACTCCTGCTAGCTAGCTAGTATCTTGTGCATTTCCAAGTAGTGCCTGAACTTTTGAGTAAGGGTTTCCCAGAGGTCTTGGCCTCCAGCTCTTATCAAGTCAGTTGTCAACAGAATCTTTTCCTGGAGCCTTTCCTTCCTTCATTTGGTAAACTGCATATCTTAGTGCCAAGGATCAGAAGTACATGTTCGTTGGTCTGTTGAAGTGTTGGTAATGGGACATTTATTTGGGATGCGAACAGTTCATTGTAAAATCCTTTGTAGACCGCTTCCATCTCTATTCTATCGATTACCGCTTTTGCATCCTTGTTCTTCCATGTCTACCTAGACAGCATCAATTCCTATTTGTGATCTTCAGCAGTCTTTAAGAGTCTTTCATTTCAGTACTTCTTGAAGTCCTTCTTTAGCCTTCTTCCTATCAGCTTACAGAGAAGGGAGTACTTGAGTTTGTCATCGTCATTTCACTTCATGTTTCTCTGCTTCTCTAGCAAGTTCCTCATTTCCTCCCAGTTTCTTCCCTTCGCTCTTTTTGGACTTTCTTTCTCAGCTGCTTTCACATGTTGCCTCAGCTTATTAGCAACATTTTTATAGTGCTCTTTGCAGATATCTGTGAGACTCCAGTCTTCTTTCAGAATTACTACGTCAAATGTTTTCAACTGTTATCTCTGATTCGCCATTTATACCACTTTCTTCTCCATATTTTTGTTGAAGTTAAGCCTGGCTCTATGTAAGCAGTGGTCGCTCCTGGTATTAAATATGGCCCTACTGAATGTCTTGTATAATGCAGTGCTTATCAGTCAGAATATAGTAAACCTCGTTCTTGTTCTTTGCATTTGGTGTGATCCATTTCCACCTTCTTTTGGTCTTCTTCTTAAACCAGGTGTTGCCAATGAATATTTTGTTAGTTTCTGCCAAAGTTCCCCATCACTAATCTTGTGGATTCCACTTGCTGGTGCCATATCTTCCAGTTAACTTTTCACCTTTCCCTTTACTGATTTTGACGTTGAAGGGTTTCTTTAAGCTCCTGATAGACTTCTTCCACATCATCAGCTTCCCTTGTGCTTATGGGAGCATAGAGCTGGATAATCTTGAGGTTGCTCTTCTTGTTCATTTGGAAATGTAGCGGTGCAGTGTGCAGTGACAAACTTGTAGGAGATAATTTTTTAAACTATTCCTTGTTAGTGATAAAACTGATTCCTCCAGAGGTTCTCACACTGTCTGCTTTTCCTATCATGATGATATTTCCATCTCTCCACTTCACTTCCATCTCCTTTCTTTGTTGTGTTTCCCATAAACCAAGGACATTATAAACTGTCCTTGCCTCCTCCTACATCAAATGTTGATCGGGTCATTCCTGTTAGTGTTTTGCGGTTGTAAGTACAGACTGTGAGGGCAGTCCTTTTTCTGTCTGGTGGCCTAGCCCCTGAGAGTCTTAGTAACCTTTGGTCAATTGAACTCCAAACCGCCACCATAGAACATGTTGTTTTAGTCATTTCTTCCACCACCACTAGCTATGCTATCAGTAGCATATTTAACTCCTAAGCTTAGCTGGCATTTAGCCTCAAGAAGAAAAACAACTGAACCCATCCTTGGTTGGCAGTATGACACCTTAATAGCATGGTAGAACTTACTGGAGAATACTCTCCATTATCATCACTGTCAGACAGCCCAGAGTCACTGCTGCACCATTTTGAAGTGTTGATGTAGGATTTTGCAGAATGTATTTATTGTTAAATGCAAACGGCAGTTTATTGGCATGTTATTTATTCATGCTATAAAATACATAGGTTGGGCATTGCTTGGAAATAAGGAGACTGGTGATTCCGAATCTGCACAAAGGCATAGAAGGTGGACCATAAAGATAGTCTTGATGTTCTACTCAAATTGAAGGTATTCTTTGAAACCGTATGTTCTCTACCTTCACTGGAACCATTGACAACAACTATTCAAGAGGGGAACTTTCTAAAGAGTCCTCTTTGTTAGAACTGCTTCTGCAGGAGAAAACGATTGGGGTCTAGGATAGACTACTTGCAAAGGCAAAGGTTGTATATCTTGAAAACAAATGTAGGTTCATTTTTCAGACTGTGCTTTGATTTTTACGTCATTGCTTCGTCAGCCATAGTATCACAAGAGAGATCTGGATTTTTTTTTTGGGGGGAAGAGTAGGAATTGAGTTAGTTCAGAAATAACAGTACAAAAATATTAGTCAAAATGACAGTATTGACATTTACCTTAGCCAAATTTTTATGACTCCTGAACTGGAATATATACAGCTTATTTTAGTGAATGACAGCTTGGTTGTGTTACCTGTATACCTCCTAGTTTTTAAACCATATTAGTATTTCAAATGTAACTGTTTCTCTCTTTTAGAAGTTGCTAGTATTAGGCAAATATGGCAGTGAGGATAAATTTTGAGCTTTCTGTGCAGGGAATTTGGTCTTGTAACATTTACATCTTAACAGTTTAACCAAAAATCCTCCCAAATTTAACAAACTAAATGTGTTCTTACTCATCGTTTTTTTTGTTTAAAACAGTAAAATATATTTTTAGAAAACTCCAGGCTTCAATGTAATTTTCTGTATAATTTTTAGTTTGTCATTGAATGTTTTGATGTATGATGATAATAGATTTTTTTTTACTCCATCCGCATCCTCCTTGATTTTACTGCTACTTTTGAAAGTCATTTACACCCTTTTTCTTCTCCCAGTTCTCTTTTTTCCTCACTAGTTGTTTCATCAACTTTTTCTTTTATTGGGACCTCATCCTCCTCCCTGCTTCCCTTTTCTATTGAGTTCAAGCAGCTTTCCATTTTGGGGCCCCCTCCTCTTCTCCCTTTCAATATCTCCAGGTTGTTTCATTCACTGACAACAGCATCATCTGTCATCTCGGTGAAGATGACAGCCACATTTTCACTGATATCTTTGGATGTCTTACAGTCACATGTCAAAACTGAACACCACATCAGATCTTTCCTCTGAACTCCCCAAGATTTCTCCTAATTTTTTCTATATTCCTGACACTGTTGACAACATCCCTCCATCACAACTTATACAACTTGGAATTCCTGAAGTACAGAATAGATATTTAAGTGGAAAAGATTATCTGGTCCACCTGCCTGCTGGAGTAGGGTTTTTTCTTAGAGCATGTTTGTGCTGTGATTTTAATTATGTTGATTTATATTTATTTAATTTTGTAAATGCATGCAGTTTTCTACTGGTTTCACTCAAGGCACCTCTATGACTATATGCTCTCCCGAGCAGACTCACTAATTAGTGACCGTCGTGTTCCTATTGAAGTGTCAATAAATCAGCACTGTCACATTCTGTGTTTATGCCATAACTCGTAAGTGATCATTCCTCAGTCTTCTGGTTAATAATTCACGTATTTGTTCATTCTGCAGCGGCACTTTACCCATTGCCTCAGGATGGCTTTATCAGCTGGTTCCTGTTTAGTGACGAGAGCTAGAAAAATAGTGGATGTATTCTTTGTAAAGTGGATTAAGAGCTTGTAAATACTTTTAGTGAAATAAAAACTGTTTTTGAAACATTTCAAATCAGTGAAAATGTTCACTTTAGTTTTGTGTATAATCAAGAGAAGGCTGAGTGATAAACTAAACTTGCAGTACATTGCATACAAATTTTTATAATAAAATTTGTTCTGCAGGCAGTCTCCTCTGGTAAATTGGACAAGAATAGTTTCTATGTGGACCAGGAATGAATCTTTATCATTCATGTGGTTCTGATCACGGACTGTATGTGCTCTTTGTCTGCCTCTAACATTGAGACAGTCCTAGTATTTATTTTTACATTTCTTTGTAATACAGCAGAATTCTTGATTGTTCATGAAGCTGAGAGAAGAACAAAGAATGAAGTGTGTTGATGGGGATTAGTGCAGCAGGAATAATGTGTCTGTGGGGTAAATGTCAGCTGATAGGATTTTTATGTCCAGTGGCTCTGATTTGTCTCCTATTTATCTTGATACTATATTCTGAAAATAAGTTAAACCTTAATTTCATTGACTGTTGCCTTGGGGCTGTATCCAGCGCTGTCCCGTGGGGGGAGCGGGGCCCAGGGCCAACTGGCCTAGGCGGCCCTCCCCTCCCCCATGCTGGAGGGCAGGCGGGCAGCTCCACCCCCCCAGGGAGCCAGCCTGGGCAGGGAGGCTGAGGCCACCGGCGGGGAGCCGGCTCTGGGCCCGGAAGTGGGGGCCACCGGTGGAGGGAGCCGGCTGCAGCCGGGACCCCAGTCTGCTATGGCCGGTTCCCCAGCCGGGGACCCGGGGCCGCCGCCGCAGAGGCAGGCCCTGGCCACCTGCTCCGCCCTGGAGGCAGGGAGGGCTAGCCCAGTGGCCGAGCTTAGTGCTTCCGGCCCGCAGAGCAGGGAAGAGTGTGGCCGTGGGGGTCCGTGGGGCCTGCATAACTGCGGGGCCCGGGGCAATCGCCCCGTTCGCCCCCCTCCCAGGGACGGCCCTGGCCGTATCATCTCTCTTTGAAGATCAGCAGATCAGGGAGAGATGCAGTGAGGAGAGGCAAGGATCCACTGATTTAGCCAGTGTTAACACCATGGATGTATGGCCTGATCCCTTCTCTTCAAGCCCTGTCACTCTCTTGTCCCTGCTTGCCACATTGTTCCACTCTGCACCTGGCGTGAAAGTCTCATAGTGGTTGTTGTTGTTCTGTGCAAACAGCATTGTAATCTATGCTATTCTGAGAGGGCAACATGCTACACAGGAATCATGGCTGTTCTCCATCTCCTCCCTCCACCTCTGAAGGGTGCTTGGAGGTGAGGACATTAACCATGGACTTGGAAGATTAGAAATTGGCTAATGCATTTGGTGTGGGAACTAGAGCCCTATGCAGATACAGAAATGTGGATCCAGATCCGATAAGCATCAGTATGTGTCCAGTCCACGGTCCGCATGCCAGGCTTTATGTGTGTCTGCATCTGCACTGCCCTCATCTCACAGCAGCTCCTGCTCTGAGCAGAGCATTTGTCTGGATGCCTGCCTGCCATTGCATAACTAAGAAAGGAGGGGCTTACTAAATGAGCCCACACTGCTGGTTTTATTTTAAACATAAATTTGATACAAAGTCATAGGGTCCTAGTGCAAGTGCCATGGATTCTGGGGCGACTGCCTATATCAGCTCTTGGACTGTTAGAGAGTAGCAGCTGCCCCCCAACAACTGACCTCCACTGCTTCTTGGATGGACCCCCAAATAGCTGCAGATCCCACCCCACATCACCTAAACCACTGATGATGGTCAGTTCCCTGCCCCTGCCCTGGATCATTCCGCTGTTGGGTGGCACCGCAAGCTGGCAGCTCCCAATGCATTCAGAGCCTCTTCTGACTCCGATCACTGTTATTCCACCTGAGGTTGGCCCTGGGAAGCTGCGGCTAAGGTCACTGAGCTGTTCAGTGCAGTGGGAGGCAATTGCCATTCAGCTAATTGATGGGATCGCCGGGGTGATTGGTAGCTGGGGAAGGTGAGGAGCAGCTGCCTATCATCATCAGTATGGGACTGGCCACTGAGGCTGAACACAGCTTTGCTGAGCTGAGGCTCACAAAGGGAGAGACGGGAGTTGCTAGCAGCTTCTGATGCAGTTCAGAGTCTCCCTTAGCTCTGCTCTGAACAACCTTTACTCAGGCTATGTACACACGATCAGATTAAAGCGCAACAAGGCAATCGCGCTACAAAATTCACGTGACCTTTATTGCGGGACAACGCGTACACACGTTGCTCCCTGCAACGCAACAAAATTACACGCATTATCGCGGTTGAGCGCAATGACTTCTGG
Source organism: Pelusios castaneus (assembly GCA_007922175.1). Lineage (NCBI taxonomy): Eukaryota > Metazoa > Chordata > Testudines > Pelomedusidae > Pelusios > Pelusios castaneus. The sequence continues at coordinate 1,602,148 of ML685779.1, forward strand.
GCACCTATCCCATCGTTCCATTTTCCCCTAAGTCGGCGCTATGAATCATGGGATGAAGGAAAGGAACGCAAAGCGCCATGGGTAAAGTGTCAGTTTCCCATGGTGCTTTGTGTTCCCCTAGCGTCTTCCTCGTTGCCAATAGCAACTCGCGCCTATTTTCAACATTGCAGTGACGCAACGCACCACTTGCAATCAATCGCAACAGCGACAGCATGGATCCTGCTACGATCTCCATTGTCGCTTTCAACATTCTGAATACATCTCGGCTTGTTGCTCAGTACGCAATGAGCTCTGAGTCAGACGAGGACACTGAGGAGCAGGGGCTGATCGATGCCATGCAGAGCAACAGCACCGCGTTGCTCAGCTCCTTCACCGATCATCTGCACACGGTGCAACGCCGTTTCTGGTCGCGAGAGACGAGCACCGAGTGGTGGGATCGCATTGTTATGCAGCTGTGGGATGACGAGCAGTGGGTACAGAACTTTCGAATGCGGAAAGCAACCTTTCTGGAACTGTGCTCAGAGTTGGCCCCTGCCCTGCGACGGAAAGACACCAACATGAGGTCAGCCCTAAACGTGGAGAAGCGTGTTGCGATTGCTGTATGGAAGATGGCGACTCCCGACTGCTATCGGTCCGTTGCAAACCAGTTTGGAGTCGGGAGGACCACCGTCGGATTAGCCCTCTCACAAGTGTGCGAAGCCATCAATCGCATCCTGCTACGGAGGACAGTGACATTGGGCAATGTTCGAGAGATTGTGGACGGCTTTGCTGCCATGGGATTCCCTAACTGCGGGGGAGCCATAGACGGCACACACATCCCTATTTTGGCTCCAGACCATCTCGCGACGGAGTACATAAACAGGAAGGGCTACTTCTCCATGGTGCTGCAAGCACTCGTGGATCACAAGGGTCGTTTCACGGACATCAATGCTGGGTGGTCGGGAAAGGTGCATGATGCCCGCATTTTCAGGAACACTGGTCTGTACCGGAAGCAGCAAGGGGGCACCTTTTTCCCTGATCAAAAAATAACAGTGGGGGAGGTGGAGATGCCCATAGTCATCCTCGGAGACCCAGCATACCCACTGATGCCATGGCTCATGAAACCCTACACTGGGAACCTTGATCGCAGCAAGGAGCGGTTCAATTACCGATTGAGCCGCTGCAGAATGACTGTGGAGTGTGCCTTCGGCCGTTTAAAAGGGCGCTGGCGCTGTTTGTATGGGAGGCTGGACTTGGCGGAGGACCAGATCCCTGCCGTGATTGCGTCATGTTGTGTCCTCCATAACATTTGTGAAAGTAGGGGAGAAAAGTTTTCCCCTACGTGGGCTACGGAGGCACAGCGCCTCGAGGAAGCATTCGAGCAGCCAGCCACTAGGAGTATTAGGGTGGCACAAGGAGAAGCTGCTCGCATAAGGGAGGCACTCAGGGAGCATTTCAATGATGCCCTTCCCTAGTTAAGTTCCATGACGCATGAGGTGCACCTTAGGATCATTTCAATAATGTGTATAAATAAATGCATTCTTCAAAGTATTTGTTACTGTTTTTATTGAAACCTGAAAGATGGGGGTGGGGTTACAGGTTGGTGTAGCTCCGGGTCTCGTAAAAGTAGCTTGGGGGGGGGGGGGGGCTGGATGTTGTCCTGTACCGGGGTGGAGGGTGGCCTTCAAAGAAATGCTTTGAGGGACTGCGGTGTGTGGGAGGCATACACGGCTGAACTGTCTGGAGTGGAGCCCGGACATTTATCGCCTGGGACTGCAAAGCTATCATGTTCTTTAGCAGTTCTGTTTGCTCCTTCATGACGCTTATCAGTTCGTCCCTGTGTTTCTGCCTCCTCTGCTGGGATTCCTCTCTCCAGGCTCTGTTCTCCCTTGCGGATTCTTGTGTTGCTTTCAGCAGGTCGTTAAACATATCCTCCCTGTTTCTTCGAGAACGCCGCCTAATGTTTCTCATTCGGTCAGCTGGGGTAGACACCGGCCTTGTGAAGCTCAATTCTAATACAAAAATAACAATATAGACATTGTTAACACATAGCATAGATAGCCAATGTAACCTTCCAGTAGCACATTCCACTGGAAGGTACAGGGCGGTCAACACACTACGCTTCGCTGAAGCAGACAAGGTACATTCTAATAGACGGCTTACCGGGGGCTAAGAATCGGAAGAGGGCACACAGATGGAACCCAATATCCCTCTCCTCAGAGTGCCCCTTCCATCTAGAATACATCTCCTACATGCCGCCGGTAGCAGGCCGGGACCGTATGCTGCTGCACTGTGTGCTGCCATGGTTCCCAGGGCTGTGCTTTGCAGCTGGAGAGGCAGAGTGTCCGTCTTTGGTAGCGCAGACACAAACGCTCTCCCATCTAACCTGAGTATTAGGCTCTGGAGGTACATCGAGGAAACCTTTTCTGACCTAAATGCAGATGATTATTTTACAATCACTGCTTGTATTGATGCCCTGCTAATGAATGCAGAGTAAATAGCGTGCACAGCGGGGACCCGCAAGCACCCCCACCCCAGACAATGATATTTTAGCAGGAGCAGAGCTGAATGAAGGAGAAACTTACCTGAACCCCCCTCTGCCGCCTCAGAGAACAAGCTGCAGTTCAAGCCTTGGGTGGACGTCTCAGCGGGGCTGCTGAAGAGCTCCTGGCTACACGCGGTTGCGCTTTCCTCCGTGTCATCCTCCATCTCCTCCTCCTCCTCCTCCTCCTCAACAACGTCCTCATCCTGCTCGGCTCTGGCAATCACCGGACGAGGAGGGGCTGAAGTGTCCACGGGACTTTTGGCAGTGGTTGTGGGGTCCCCACTGAGGTTGGCTTCTATTTCCTTATAGTACCTGCATGTTGCAGGCGCTGATCCGGAACGGCGGTTTCCCTCCTTCGCTCGGTGATAGGTAATTCTGAGCTCCTTCACCTTTGATCTGCACTGCACTGTGTCTCTATCATGCCCTCTCTCTGACATGGCCCGAGAAATTATGCCAAATGTGTCATAATTCCTCCTGCTGCCGCGTAGCTGCGCCTGCACGGCGGACTCTCCCCAGATGCTGATCAGGTCCAGTACCTCTGCCGTGCTCCAAAGGGGTGCGCGTCTTCCACGGCGGGCCGCCATTGGTACTGATGATCGGAGCACAAACACACTCCACGAGGAAGAGAGCAGGAAGTGAAACAGACTTGAAATTTGAAAATCCCGGGAATAAATTCGGGGCAGGGCGGGGACAGTTTCGTCACGGCCACAGAGCGGGTGGGGGGAAGACCAGAGAGGACGACTTGGGAATGCTGGGACAGTTCCGGAGTCCAGTCAATGCGCGGTAAGCGTACACACGAGCTCAAACGCGCAATATATGATCCGCAACAGCTGTTACCACTCTCGTCGGAGTGGTTGTTGGATTGCGCGACAACAAGGCACTTAACGCGCAAGAATCCTGTTGCACGTGTGTACGCCGTTGTTGCTATCGCGCGGTAATGAGCTTTAATGCGCGATAATCTGATCGTGTGTACAAGGCCTTAGTCTCTGCCTAGGCTGTTCAGTGCAGTTGCCATTCACCTGACTGGGTGACTAGCAGAGGGGGAAGGGGGGATTAGCTGCCCATCATCAGCTGATTGGTGGAGTGTGGGGACTGGCCATTGCAGCTGGGCTCTTAGAGTCAGAGGAGGAACAGCTGTGGGCGGGACTAGCTATCCCACCCTGGGCAGATAAAAATAGATTACGCATCCAAGCTCCAATCTGCAATAATGGGTCTGCGGCTATCTGCACCTGCATCCATGGATGCGGATACCTGTGGATCTGCAGGGGTCTAGTGGGGAATACTACTGTGTGATTATTTTTCTTCTCTCATGAGATTTCCATTGATTTCTTGGAATTTAGTCCCCTTCTGCATGGTGAATAAAGAAGAGTGTGAAAAATGGGCCAGGGCATGGTGTAAGGGGATGAAAAGGGTTAGAAATAAGTATCTGAAGTAACAGAAGAGAGAAAAATATGAAGGGAGGGAAAAAGGCTGAAGGGGAAAAAAGGCAGAATAAAGGAATCCAGTCAGAAAAGTGTCTCAGGAAGGTGAGATGAGAGAATGAATCCTTTAGGAATAAACATGCAGAGAAGTAAAGCATAATGAAAAGGAAAAAGTGGATGAACAAACAGAAGAGAATTGCTGGGTCTTATTCAAAGTCACTTAAAAGCCTCCCTTTGACTTGACTACTGGTGTGTGGGATTTGCACCAGAATGACAGAGCAGAATGTGTCCCAATAAATGAAATTGGCTGATTGTTTATGAGCAGTTTAAGTTCAAGTGATTCTAGCAGAGAATTTTAGGTAAATAGGCTCCCTTGTTTATTGTGTGCATAAACTCTTTTTAATTGTACTTAGCCTCTAAGTGTTGATCTTTGTGATTATTTGGCAAGGTGCTATGGGTGCAGTTCAAGAGAAGTATTATTATGCACCCTATCAGAGAAGAATTTTGGTTCCTAGAGTTGACTTTTTTTATCTTAGCCTTGCATGCCTTGTTCTGAAAGTGGTCGGCCTTGACATTTTCACATGGATAAGTCTCTGAACTTATAAGCAGAGTTGAAGTAAAACTGAAAATATCTGAATTTGTTTCTTGGGATCGGGTTTGAAAGCCATTATTTTACACCGGTACGACAGTGGTGCTACTCCAGTGACATCACTGGAGTTTTGCTGATGTGAACCTGGTGTAAAGGAGCAGAGAACAAGGCCTGTTATGCCAAGGAAAGAAGGACAGAGCCTCAATAAGGTATCTGTATCTCCTTTGAAGTTTATGAGCTTTATTAATTTTGTTTACAGAGTATTGTGCTAACACAGCACTTATCTTGTTGTTCTCTAATCTTAAGGTTTGTCTACATTCCTATTCTCAATGCCCCAGTCCACCACACCTGTCCTAGTCCACTTCAGCCTTTCTATGGATAGCTTTTTCCTACCCCTGACATGAAATTTACTAGAAATTTCTGTGTAAATATAATAGTCTTAGTACTTAATGCTTAGATAAAAGTTAGCTACTTGGCACCATTGAATTGCAGTTTGCAATTCTAGAATAGAATAGAATAGAATTGCATCTATCTGGCCAATAGACTTTGATCAGTTTCCAGTGCACATAAGCTATTTCTGAGGAATTGCATGTACCTCTGCCCAGCTTGACAACGTGAGTTCTCACATAGGGACATGCAGTTGTCAAAACTGCAGCCATGTGATTCAGATCAGTATTTGACCCATTGTCAAATTGTGGTTCTGTTGGCTGAGGATCCAGGTAGAATCTTTTGCCTTCATTTTATAGGGCTCACCCTTTTCATACTACATGCATAATTAAGGATCAGTTACTGTAAACCTATTCCCTGTTCAGGGTAGAGCCTGTTCACTTCACTACCACAAACTAGTTCCATTGAAGCTTTTATTATGTATATAGTATGAAAAGTGTTTAAAGGATCAGGAGAAGTGAGAATTTGGTCCAAAATGGATAAACAGAGATAAATACAGTTTCATTTTGGGCCAGATGGGTGTGCAATTAGCAAATATTTTGGAGAGCTTGAATGATTGTATTTCTTGAATTGTGGTTTTATTTCTCCCCTTTACACTGGTGCACGGGATAAAGTGCTCTGTATCCCTTCAAATGCCTAAGAGCAAATTGGTCACTTGGTGGTTTTTGTTTGTTGTATCTCTTCCTTGTACAATTTGTCTTCTTCTTGTTTTGCCTTTTGACAGTAAGGGTGAAATCCTGGTTCTGCTGAGGTCATAGAATCATAGGGCTGGAAGGGACCTCATAAAGTCATCTAGTCCAACCCCCTGCTAAAAGCAGGACCACTCCCACTAAATTATTCCAGCCAGGGTTTTGTCTAACCGGGCCTTAAAAATCTCCAAAGATGGAAATTCTACTACCTGCCTAGGTAGCCCATTCCAATGCTTCACCACCCTCCTAGTGAGAAAGTTTTTCCTAATATCCAACCTCGACCTCCCCAGCTGCAACTTGAAACCATTGCTCCTTGTTCTGTTCTCTTTTACCACCAAGAACAGCCTAGCTCCCTCCTTTTTGGAGCAACCCTTCAAGTAGTTGAAGGTTGCTATCAAATTCCCCCTCAGTCTCCTCTTCTGTAGACTAAATAGGCCTAGATCCTTCAGTCTTTCCTCATAAATCATGTGCCCTAGCCCCCTAATAATTTTTGTTGCCCTCCGCTGGACTCTTTCTAATTTCTCAACATCCTTCCTGTAGTGGGGAGCCCAAAACTGGACACAGTATTCCAGATGTGGCCTCACCAGTGTCGAATAGAGGGGAATAATCACATCCTTCAATCTCCTGGTAACACTCTTACTGATGCAGCCCATTATACCATTGGCCTTTTTGGCAACAAGGGCACACTGTTGACTCATATCCAGCTTCCCAACCACCATAACCCCCAGGTGCTTTTCTACAGCGCTGCTACTTAGCCGATTGGTCCTCATCTGTAGCAGTACATGTGATTTTTCCTTCCTAAGTTCAGGACTTTGCATTCGTCCTTGTTGAACCTCATGAGATTTCTTTTGGCCCAGTACTCCAATTTGTCTAGCTCTCCCTGAATCCTATCCCTGCCCTCCAGCGTGTCTACCGTTCCCCCCAGCTTGGTGTCATCCGCAAACTTACTGAGCGTGCAATCTATCCCATCATCCACATCATTAATGAAGTCAGTGGAAGCTTTTCCATTGAATTCCAGGGAGCCAAGATTTCACCCTAACTCCGTTGGATGAAGGAGTGTGATTTCTTTTGCTTTTAGAGGACCCAGCACATTTTGTAGACAACAGAGAACAAATAACACTGCTGTTTGTACACATACGCAATTCCAATGAGTGTCAGACAGAAGTATAAGTCTTCGTTGACAGCAGACTAGACTTCACAATATGTAATTTAGGACAAGTCTGGGTAATTTGGAGGTCTAACTTACAATCAGAGTGCTAGATCCTAACTGGTGTACATGTATTGAAACCATGCTGATCTACATCAGCTCAGACTCTGGCACTGTTTAAGAATTGATCTTTGAGTAATCAGAATATATACAACTGGTGGGAATGCATGACTGATCTTGAATGTCTTTCTGACTTGTATTTGCTACATTGACTAAATGCTTGAATCCTAATAAGTACATCCAGTCATTTTGTGGTTATAGAAATGAAAGTGTTTTACTTTATAGCTGAGTAACAAATTGCATACTGACTATGACCTGTATTTTACAAAGTATTTTACAACAATAAGTGCCACACTGGACAGGACAGTTCACATACCTCAGGAAACCACCTTATAAATCGAACATTTTTTTCCTATTGCAAAGATATTGTTAAAAGGAAGAAGCAATTAATTTCATGTGCATATTCCACCAGGTGGTGGAGAAGCATTTTTAATAGTGGGGGTGACGTGTTTTGACTACAAAGGATTATGTTTTTGAAAAGCTAAATACTCTGGTAGCAAATCAAAACTTACATTTCTGTAATAAATTAACCTTCTCCCTTTGCAAGTTAAACTGCAACAGAAACCCACTATTTCAGTGACTTTCCTGGGAAGCTGCTGAAGGCAATCATTGACTTCAGAAAACAAGAGGACAAATAGATATTAAAGAAAACTCTGAAGAAAAGATAATACTTTCAAGCCCTATTTGCAGCTTCTTTAGTCCTATTGAATTGATCAGGGGTCCAACACAAGAAGGGGCTGCAAAATAGGGATATAGGAAAGTAATACTAAATAAGAAACTCAAATTGTCTAATTTGTCAGCCCACACATTCCCTTAAAATTGTGTTTTCTGACACAGTAGGTACCTTATGTGAAATTCCATTACTAAAAACCAGGGATTACCTGATGAAATTAATAGGCACAAATCAGAGGAAGTACTTGTTAACGCAACACACAACTGACCTGTGGAAGTCATTACCATGGGCTGTTTGACTACATGGGCTGTTGTGATGACCAAAAGTGTAACTATGTTCAAAAAAGAATTGGATAAAACGATAGGTCCGTCAATGGTTATTAGCCAACGGGACATATCTCCAGGGTTGGGGAAACCCTAAACCTCTCGCTACCAGGCTGGGAGACGTTGGGTCCTTCCATAATTACCCATTCTATACACTTTGCCTTTATCTGTGGTATAGGCCATGTCGGGTACAGGACGGAGGGCCAGATGGACCATGGTCTGAAAAGTATGGATGCTCTTACGGTCTTAGAACATATGAATACCTCAGAATCTTTAATGTATTGTTCTTCATAATACTCCATGTGAGGTAGGGAAGAGCTGTTTTGCCTCCTTTGCATATGGGGAACTGAGGCACAAAAAAAAGAGAGTGACTTGTGCCAGGTCACACAGGAAGTCTGTGGTGCAGCAGGGAATTGAACCCATGTCTACAGGTCCCATACTTGTGACCATTGACTGGTTGTTTTCTTTCTGGAGCTTCTTTGACCAGGTTCCACTCCCCCCTCCCCCCAAAGAATTGGCTGATGCTGTGCTTCAATAAATCTTCCCTGACAGACATTATATTTGTATAGACTTGTTTCTTACTTTCCAATGACTAAGCTATTGAATATATTATAGAGACTTATTATCTTTAGGGTTAGAAACTAATTTGAAAATGTCATGTGGTTCTGTGTTTTCCCGTAATTCTTCCCTCTGAAAACACCTCATTATGCATAGCAAATGTTAATCCTACCCAGAGAGGACACAATCTTGCAACCCTCACATGCTCAATACTTCTTTTTGATGCTGATGAGGTCATTGGATGCTCAGGGCTCCTAATTTATTTTTCAGAAAATAGTTTTGAGCTTTTCCCAAGAAATTTTAGGCCATTGTAAGTTTATTAGATGTGTGAATCCCAGTTTAGCTCAGAATTTACAAATGAGTAAGTATACAATATAGTTTTTGACTTCTGCAAAAATGAACAGGATTTAGGTCCAATGTAGGTTAGAGTAGCACTTTGGCATGGTAAGATTGCATTGCTGCATTGCACAAATATATATTTATTTACTTACTATTCAGTGGTGATTTGAGTTTTAATTTATTTCAAGTTTGTCCAGTTCAGAATAGCAGATGGAAACAAATATGATTCCAGTACTTCATAACTCTGGTGAGCTTAATTGAATCACTTCTTCAGATCTATAGTAAATTTTCAGTCCAAGGAATTGACATACAAGGCATGGAGAAAGGCTGTACGTAATAAACTCCATCCTAGAACTGAGAGTTCTCAGCAAGTGATAATAGGCAGAAATGATTGCTCAGTTTATTGTGTTTTTTCCAACATAAGACCCTGTGTTCAGTTGCTTCTAAGTTTGCCTAACTTTAACTGGCCAAGCTGTAATGGTGTGTAGGGTCACAATGCCAATCCCTCAAATTTGGCTTGTACCCCACCCTTCAGGAGGCTAGACCAATTCTAGATGGCAATGAGAGGCCGAGAACCAGGATCCAGCCAGTCCTGCATGACAGGCACTACTTCAGCCAGGATGGAGGTTTTGTGAGGCAGAGGAGGACAATCCTGGGAAACTTGGGACTGTTGGAAGGTCTGGCCATGGAGATGGGACCAGGAGGAAGGGAAATACTGGGGGGAGAGGGTGAGGCTGGGACTGGTTGGGAAAGAGACTGGATTGGGAAGTGGTGAGGAAATGGTGGAGATTGGCTGGACAAGTAGACAAGGACTAGAAAGCAGTGGAGGGAATGGAGGCAAGAGTAAGGGGAGACAGGTTTGAGGAGGGAAGAGGGAAAGGGTGTAGAGGGAAAGAACTGGGACTGACTGGACAAACAAACTGGGAGAAGGAATCAGGAGGGGGACGGGTTAATGCCAAATAATAGAGTGTCTGTTTTTTCAGTTTGCTTTTTTAAAACCTAGGCTATCACACACACATAAATTACCTGAAAGGAACATTATTAAGGTTGCAAAGTCAAGCACTCAAAGGTTAGGAAATGTCAGTATTCAGATTGCCTGTACAATGTTAATTCAGCCCCTTTGCGTGCCTGGTTCATCAGAGAATCTGTTAATTACAGGATCACATAGTAATTTTTCTGCAGATCCCCTGCCGTAGTCGGTGCACAGAGTAAAGAAGGCAGTTGTTTGGAGGATAGTGTCTCATTTGTTGCAAAGCTACAAGGTGTGTACTATTTATGGATCCTGGGATGGGTGGTCTAGGTCTGCCCAAAGCTATAGGCCTTCTTCATCAACCAAAGAGCCATTGGACCCAGGCTGCATCTGAATACTGCAGACAATAAATTAAAAACTGGGACAGCAGTGAGCTCAAAGGTTGAAAATCAGGGATTCGGAGGGGGACGCTGAGCAGAGGAGCCCCTGACAGCGCCCGTTGCTCCTCAGAGGTATCTAGGATTCAGTGGACAGTGCCCAGAGATACTCTGTCCAGGGCTGTGATTGGCCAAGGGACCTGAAACAGGCCGCACAGTTATAGAAACCACCCACCAAAGCCTCCTCCTGGTAGGATGGATGGCTGTCTTGGCCAGAACCAGAAGGAAGTTGATGTAGGAGTTCCATGACTTCATAGGGGCCATGGAGGAGGGTATGTGCAAATGAGGACATGTGGGGGGAGAAGTGCAGCTAGAATGTCAATAAGAGATTCTGGAGGAAGTGGAATAGGGGCTGCAATCTGACTCATTTTATACAGATGTGTGCCAGGGTCTATTTCTTGCTGCAGAAGGGACATGTATTGTGGGAGTTTATGAACCATACCAGGTACATGCTTATGCTCACTGCTCAGTCGAGGAGCTTTATCCCCCCAAACAGACTTGATGCACTCCCCCTACAGTGGTTCACCTATTTCAGTAACTCATTTGTCTGTTTTGGTAGTTGAAGGGAGATGGCCCACCCTATAGGAGTTGCCAGGGTAATTCCAGGGGTTCCCCTATACTAACCTTCAGAAAACTTCCCAGACCAGACTAGAACTGTTCAGCTTTGGGAGGACACAGGTACAGCCTTCTGCTCAAAAGGATTAACACTCAGGTAGTAATTTTAGAAAACAGAATACGTTTTGTTTAACATACTAATAGTCATTGATTCATTGAACAATAGATCTTAAAATCATAAATCAAGAAACAAATTCTACTGGCTCAGGTTTACACATTGACAATATTGGGGTACTTTATACCAACGGTTCTTAGTCACTGTGTCGAGACACATTATTATGTCACCACACGGCAGTAAATGTGTTGCAGAGAGCCAGGGAGAGGGCTGGATTTGGCCTGTAGGTGCATGGGTTGGTGTGTCCTGCAGGGTCACAATACGCTGACAAGCATGTCGCGACTCACAAAAGGTTGAGAACCACTGCTTTATACAGTTGGAAGTGGCTTAAATGATTTTGTTCTACATGGAATGATCAATCTCATGTAAGGCACTGACAGCAGTTTTGATTTCCAGGGGGCCAGCTGTGTTAGTCTATTCAACAAAATAAAGGAGTTATATGGCACTTTTAAAGACTAACACATTTATTTATCAGCAGATGGACAAAGTGGGATTGTGCCCACAAAAGCTCATGTGATAAATAAATACCAGGTATTAATCTCAGATAAAATATCAGGTACTGGTCTGAAATTGGGCACCCCAAACAAATGGGTACTTTTGACAGTAATCTCTCTGTACCTTAATTCCCTCCCTGTATAATTGGGTAATAATATCCCCTCAGCACACAGGAGTGTTATGAAGATAAATTAAAGTTTATGAAGCATTCAGCTACTACAATGATGAGCACCCGAGAAAAACCTATGTGGACATTAACAATTCTGTGTTCAGAGCAGAGCACTGAATGATGCAGAGGTTCTACGCTGATTGCATAGGCAACCTTAATTCTGGCATTTCCTAACTTCTGGGTGCCTCACCTTGCAACCTTTACAATGTTCTTTTAATATTTTTTGTGTGTTTATGTAATTAGTTAAGGTTGGTATGTGCAGAACAGGTGATGATGTCATATACAAATAAGAAGGAAGAGGGTAAAGAGCTCTTGACATCACTTGGATGAATGCAGAACATCACAATCTCAATCTGAGCATTCTTACAGGTGAGAAAAAAATCAATGGAGCAGCGGACGTGAGCGATTCCAGGAACTCTCTAGGAAGTGATTGGGGTTTTGTTTGTAAATCTGTGACGACTGGAAGGAGCACATGGGTTTCAATCTCTTCACTAGTAGAAAGAAGAAAGAAGTAGAGAAATTCTGCAGCCAATGTTGAAAAATAGAGAAGCACATTTTAGCTATGACCTCCTCACCCTTTCGAATGACAAATTCTTTGAAAATATAAGACACTTCATTTTTATTTGCACCAATCAGACCAGGTTCACAAACCTGCGGTCCCACTTTCAAACTGCTGACCAGGTTGCCCCAGATCCTGGGTCAATATATTATTTGGCCCATCACTGAAAAGGTTGGTGGATAAATTATTACAACCTGTCAGAAAACGTGGCCTGCCATGCAGAAAATGTTGTCTCTTGGGAAAAGCTACCTCCTGCATTAGCTCAAAATCTTCTTCTGATTGGGAAATTTGGCCTTTTTCTATAGCGAGCACTGAGGACGCATTCTGGGATGTGACTGGAAAAGGGTACACAGTGCTATAACATTGTTTATATTGCCTGTTAGTTCAAGCCTGCAGCTCTCCCTCTATTTTCCTCCTGCAGAATATTTATTTCGGGTCAGATCCTTGATTTCTGGCAAGCCCTTTACGTTGCTATAAGACTGTGTTAACATATATGAGAATCATCAGCTGCTTCTTCCTGTGCTGGCATTAGGGGTATTTTGGGAAGAGTCAGGTGGGGGTGAACGTTGGTGGTGGAGTAGCTTCTTGGGAAGTTGCTCGGACTTGCAGTAGGGACTCTAGGCAGCTCCCATAAGGGCTGTGGTGGGGTGAAGAGATAGCAGAAAGCTGCAGTGGTGTATCTGGAGACCTGGCTCATAAATTTTATCAACATGGATTAGTGTATTTGATGATCAGAAATGGATGCCTCTTAACTGCAAAAACTGGGGCTTTTACAGATCTCCTGATGTGAAACCTACCTAGAACAGTGGTATATTGTAGTTTTGGGATAGTTAATGTGGATGTTGGTTCATTCATTCTGTAGATGTCTCTCCTGGAGTTAAGAAGAGAGAAATTGTTAGAACTCATCTTGTGCTGTTGATCTATAGGCCTGATTTTTGAGGGGACATGTAAAAATCTGTCCATCAGAACTGGTGAATTTGCAGAAACTAAGTTTAATTCATTAATTAATTAATTACTATTAACAATATTGTGGTAACTTTCACAAGTTTCTAAGTGCTATTCATAGTACAGGAAGATACAGCCCCTGCTCTGAAGAGCTCAAAACCGATGTCTCATTTGTAATTACAAATTGGAAGTTAAAATAAAATTATATTTAATGCATTGCTTTTATTATGAATGAAATGCAGAGTTCTAGCATTTTTCTTGCTTTAACAGCAGTCAGGATGAATGTTTGCTAATATTTGTTTAAAAAGGGGGAGTTACTACTTTTCCTCTGCCAGGAGGAGCCTCAGTCGTCACTCTGCCTCCTCTTTCCTGCAAAGAAAATACAGAAACCCTTCGACATTCAAAAGTGACGTTTTGGAAATTTATCTGCGAGGTTTCCTAAAGAATGATGGGGCAACTCATTAAACACGGGGAGGAATGGAATACAAAACTGCTGGAACTAATGTGCTGTATGGGTTAGTAATACAGTATATAAAATGGTTTGCATTGTCCAGACTTAACATGTTTGCTTTGGAAAGGAAAGTTGTAAAACCTGCATTAGTTAGCATAGCAGAGCTGTTTCACTCTGAGAAGTCTCTCAGAAATCATGAAAGAGAAAGTGCTGTCACTCTTTAGAGACTTGCATGCAGTAGGTTGGGTTTCATTTCTGATTTTATATGACATTATTTAAACTTGTCATGGGCTTTAATCATTCCAGAGAGCAGCAGTTCTCAGCTACGATGTTGAGACACATACTGTGTTGCCACACAGTGATAAGTGTGTGCTGGCGAGCCAGGGGGGTAGGGTGGGAGACTGGATTCAGATTGGGGGATGGGGTGGGCTGGTGTGTCCTGTAGGGTTGCACATGCCACCAAATGTGTCGTGAGCCAGAAAATGTTGAGAATCACTGCCACAAAGTATGCCTAGTTTGCTATTTATTGCTTTGAGATCTGGCATGTTAAATGCATTTCTGGACAGGTTGGTCTTCACCAAAACTGTGTTAAAGTTGTTTGCCTCTGTCTTTTCCATGTCTTGAAGTTTTTCTGCCACACTACATATTTGCGTTCATCACAGGTGAATTGACAATGCACTGATGTGCAAACTTGCCATTGATTACATTTCCTAAGGAGTGTATTTTACAGGTAGCCGTCTTTTACACATTTTAATGTTGAAAATAGAATTAACAGGCAGTACAGAGTCTAACAAGGAACAAAGTACTTTTCTTGTCTTCTTGTCATGGCAGTGTTGCTGTAAAATATAAACTTTAGTGGTAGTCGTAATTAGCTGATGCAACCAAAACACAGACACATTTTTAATCTGCGAGCTGGACTATTAAATTATATAATCTGAAGAATTTATATTAATTTTTAATACCTATCCATTCTGAAACAGTTAAAACTCTTAATATTTTGGATTTTCTATCATTTCTGAGTCATATAGTCTTTTATACTCCTCACTGACCAAACCAGGGCGTCTTGCTTAATTTGGTAAATCAGGAATGCTGAATCGCTAAATGAAGGTTATAAAAAGCCTTACATGTGGGAAAGAGACTGATTCATTTGCCAAGTTATATTCTCCTGAAATACTGCTTGCTGGGACCCTCACTTTCATCACACATTTGGAGGCCTGTGTTGCCTATCAGGGTTTGGAAAGCTTGAGACCTTTGCGTGAATTCCGCCTATATACTACAGCCACATTGCATTTCAAGCCCCACCATAGTCATCTACATTTAACGGTATCTGTTTCAACACTTGGAATGTTTCATTATCTGGGTTGCCATGGTCCAAATGGAATATTTTGTTTTTCACATGTTCATTAAGTGGTTATATGTCGGCTCTACAGCCAACTGTCAGCATTAGCCCTCTTGATTATGACAGTAGATGAGGAAGAAAGCTCGTCCTGATATCTGGCCTCTCTGCTTCATGCCCTCACACTCGCTATAAATGGTCCCCAATTAATGAAAAAGCAGCACTTCCTTTATACGGGGGGCTCAAGGGAAAGCATTTCTGAAGTTTGCACAGGTGGCATGCATTCCCATGGACTGTGAATATCCTATCTCTGGCAGCCCCTTGCTGTGTTTGATTGTGGATGGGGCTGATGGATCCACTGGTAGCAGATAACGCTGTCCACTGATCTCACATTAAGGCTGAGAAGGATACATTAGCCCCGTGGCTAGATTAGTGGTTGCTGGACAGCTCTACAGTTTTCTTTATGTGGAGAAGGAGTTCTTCACTTTCTGGGTAGGCCATCTCACTAGGACAGCAATTATAAGTAGCATTTGCCTGTAATGAATAAGAACATTTGCAGCTTACATAGGACCTTTCATGTGAAGGTCCCAAAACCCTTTACAAAGGTGGTTAAGTATTATGATTTCCAATACAACCTGACCCTGATGCACACATAGGTAAATGACTTGTTCAGAGTCACATGACGGGTAAGAATTAGAATCCAGGTCTCACGATTTCCATAAAGGATCCATTTTCCCTAGAGCAGAAAATAACTGAGGTGATAATTTACAGGTTGAGGTCTGAACTGTGGAGAAGCTAGACATATCTGATTCCTTGCTTTTCAGTTGTATAGTTAATTATTTTCAGGAAAAAAGGAGATCCTGCTGTTTATATACATTTTATTTTCCCCTGGTTGCAACCAGAGATGAGCACAATACACAACAAAACAAACAAGAGTCCTGTGGCACTTTTAAAGACTAACAAATTTATTTATCACAAGAGCTTTTGTGGGAGAGATCCCACTTCGTCAGTTGCTTGAAAAATGGGACCTCTCCACAAAAGCTCATGTGATAAATTCATTTGTTAGTTTTTAAAAGTGCCATGAGACTCCTTGTTTGTTTTGCTGAACTAAACTAACATGGGGACCCCTCTGGAACTTGTCAACACAATATACAGATTGATTGTGCTGTTATTTATTAGTATATAGCTTTGTTTTCAGAGTTGCTGAGCACTGACAAATCCCATTCATGTCAATGGAAACTAGAGGTGCTCAGCTTCTTTGAAAATCAAGCCAATAATCTCAAATGTCAGACCATGTAATTAAAAGTTATTCAGATCAGCATATCATTTTGTGGCCAGTTGAAGTCAGTGAAATTACTATAGATTTACAATGTCAAAAGTAAAATCAGATCATGCCAAGCTTTGAGTAGGATATGGCGCAGAGCCAATTTACACTAAGGGAAAGGCCGACAGGAGCTAACTGCTATGCAGCCTGCCCCTCCCATGGTAGGCCAGCTCCAGTGATTGATGCAGGAGAGGGCAGCTTCAGTACTTCACCCACCTTTTGGCAGAGGACAGCCACTGCCTGAAAGTTATTACAAGGGCAACAACTGTGTCTTTACGTTGGGCAGGAACTGGGAAAAAAGATAGCAGCTCCAGGAACATTCCTCTGTTTTCCAGGCCAGCTCAGGAACTCTAACCTTAAATTTAGAATAAAGTTATCTAGAAATTAGACTGGGGGTGGGAAAACTTTTTGGCCTGAGGGACACATCTCAAATTGAAATTGCACAGTGGGCTGGACCATATAGAGGGGCTGGACCTGGGGGAAAAGGGGCAGGACTGTATGGGGGAGTGGCTGCCACATGGCGCTGCTTGGGGCCAGGAGTCACACCAGTCAGGGCACCGCTGCGCCTATGTGGTGGGAGAGGAGTGGGAGGGGGAAGTGATGGGGGCAGAAGGAGGGGAGTGGCCACCGTGCTCTGGCGGAAGAAGAGAGTGGGAGCTGTGGTCTGGCCATGATGCCACTGGGCCCACGTGGTGGGAGAGGGGCAGGAAGAAAGGGTGGGGTTGGGTGAGAGGAGTGGCTGCTGTTGCTTGGCTGGAGAGCCTGATGAAAGGCTCAGGTGGGCTATATGCGGCCCATGGGCCATAATTTCCCACCCCGGGATTAGACAATGTGTTTGACTCTGCAATCCATATTAGATTTCTTCTTGGATTTGAATTCTATTTTGTATTGGTTGCTAACGTCAGATTTTTCAGTGATTGAGTATGGAAACCGTATCTTAGAATAGAATCATAGAATAATAGGGTTGGAAGGGACCTCACGAGATCATCTAGTCCAACCCCCTGCTAAAAACAGGACCACTCCCCCTAAATCACCCAAGCCAGGGTTTTGTCTAACCGAGCCTTAAAAATCTCCAAAGATGGAGATTCTACCACCTCCCTAGATAGCCCATTCCAATGCTTCACCACCCTCCTAGTGAGAAAGCTTTTCCTAATATCCAACCTGGACCTCCCCAGCTGTAATCTGAAACCATTGCTCCTTGTTCTGTCCTCTGTTACCTTCGAGAACAGCCTAGCTCCCTCCTCTTTGGAGCACCCCTTCGAGTAGTTGAAGGTTGCTATCAAATCTCCCCTCAGTCTTCTCTTCTGTAGACTAAATAAGCCTAGTTCCTTCAGTCTCTCCTCATAAATCATGTGCCCCAGCCCCCTAATCATTTTTGTTGCCCGCCGCTGGACTCTTTCTAATTTGTCCACATCCTTTCTGTAGTGGGGAGCCCAAAACTGGACACAGTATTCCAGATGCAGTCTGACCAGTGTCGAATAGAGGGGAATTATCACATCCCTCGATCTGCTGGCAATACTCCTACTGATGCAGCCTAATATGCCATTGGCCTTTTTGGCAACAAGGGCACACTGTTGGCTCATATTCATCTTCCCGTCCACCATAACCCCCAGGTCCTTTTCTACAGCGCTGGTACTTAGCCGATTGGTCCCCAGCCTGTAGCAGTGCAGGACTTTGCACTTGTCTTTGTTGAACCTCATGAGGTTTCTTTCGGCCCAGTGTTCCAATTTGTCCAAGTCTCCCTGGATCCTGTCCCTGCCCTCCAGAGTATCTACCATTCCCTCCAACTTGGTGTCATCCGCAAACTTACTAAGCACGCAGTCTATTCCATCATCAAGATCATTAATGAAGATGTTGAATAGAACCGGCCCCAGGACCGACCCCTGGGGCACTCCACTCGTTACCGGTTGCCAACCAGACATCGAGCCATTGATTCCTACCCGCTGAGCCCGTTGATCAAACCAGTTTTCGATCCACCTTACGGTCCACTCGTCCAACCCATACTTCCTTAACTTGCCGACGAGAATGCTGTGGGAAACCGTATCAAAAGCCTTGCTAAAGTCAAGGTATACCACATCAATGGCTCTTCCCGCATCCACAAATCCAGTCATCTTATCATAGAAGGAAATCAGGTTGGTCAGGCACGATTTGCCCTTGGTGAATCCATGTTGACTGTTCCTGATCACTCTATTTTCCTCCAAGTGTTTCAGGATGGATTCCTTGAGGACCTGCTCCATGATTTTCCCAGCGATTGAGGTGAGGCTGACCGGTCTGTAGTTCCCCGGATCCTCCTTTTTCCCTTTCTTAAAGATAGGTACTATATTTGCCTTTTTCCAATCCTCCGGGACCACCCCTGTTCGCCACGAGTTCTCAAAGATAATGGCCAACGGCTCTGCAATCACTTCCCCCAACTCCCTCAGCACCCTCGGATGCAGTTCATCCGGCCCCATGGACCTGTGCACATCCAATTTCATTAAGTGTACCCTAACCTGACTTTCCATCACCGAAGGCCCCTCTTCTCTCCATTCCGCGTTACCCCGTGTAGTAGCCTGGGAGCTGGCCCTCCCTGTGAAAACTGAAGTAAAAAAAGCATTGAGTACTTCAGCCTTTTCCGCATCATCCTTCACGAGGATGCCTGCCCCATTCAGTAAGGGACCTACACCACCTCTGATCCTTTTTTTGTTGCTGATATACTTATAGAACCCCTTTCTGTTATCCTTCACATCTCTTGCTAGCTGCAACTCCAATTGTCCTTTGGCCTTTCTGATTTTATCCCTGCAGTCCTAAGCAATATCTTTATACGCCTCCCTTGTCACCTGTCCAAGCTTCCACTTCTTGTAAGCTTCCCTTTTATGTTTCAGCTCCCCGCAGAGTTCCCTGCTAAGCCACGCTGGTCGCTATCCACATTTGCTGTTCTTTCTGCACATCGGAATGTTATCTTCCTGTGCCTTTAACAGGGTTTCTTTAAAATACAGCCAGCTGTCTTGGACACCTTTCCCCTTCAGATCAGCCTCCCATGGGACCCTGCCCATCAGCTCCCTAAGGGAGCCAAAATCTGCTTTTCTGAAGTCCAGGGTGTGTGTTCTGCTTCTTTCCTTCCTTCCATTGATCATGGTCCTGAATCCTACCATCTCATGGTCGCTGCTGCCCAGGTTGCCATTTACTTCTACTTCCCTGATCAATTCTTCTCTGTTTGTGAGCAATAGGTCTAGAGGTGCTTGCACTTCATGCATAGAGGTAGGAAATCTGTACTGATTAGTGATACGAAAGGGAGCAAACAAAGTGAGATTTGAACAGTTTGTTTTCGCTCTCTATGTTTTTTTAGGAACCCTCTCACCAGCAATATACCTCTTTTCTATTGTGGCTCAATTTAAAAATCCCAATTCTTTAATGTGACCATATAGAGTGCCTATACATGCTTTCCATTGATAGATGGAGCAAATTATCATTGTTTTATTCTATTGCTTCCATCTTGTCTCATCACTCTTTGGGGAAATCTGCTAATATTAATGGCTCACACCTAAAAAAATACCAGCAGTTGCAACTGTGCCTCATGTTAGTAGAGTGAATATCTATACCCACATTTAGGGATGGAAAGAATTCAAGACTACTCCATCTTTAAATATAAGGACCTCTCACTCCTGGATATTGGAGTAGGAGAGTTGACCAAAAATATTAACTGCTCAATGTCTTTCTGTTGGTAAATGGTTTAATGGTTAATTAGATTTTGAAGGATCTAGCCCAAGTGGTCATGGCTCTCATTAAGTGCACCTCAACCCTTTTAGTGGCTCCGTGAGAACAGAAGAGCCAAAGCCTTTGTTTGGGGGAGTGATCTCTCCAATAGTGTTACAAATAGAACAGAAGGAAACATGTAGATTTTACTGAAGAGGAGACTTGACTGTTTTCCATACAAAAAGCTTTAATTTGACTCCGCATAAGTGAATATTTTGTGCTGAAATGAGATGTTGCAATAACATTTGGACACAAAAACAATACTGTTGTATATGGTACCACTTAGATTAGTTCATGTGTGTGTATCACACATTGTTTCTCTCTTCTAACATTGCCAGAGTGCGTATTTGTAAATTTTAATAAAATCAGCCTTGCAGGATCTTTCACAGTGCTGCATTATTTTTGGGGCTATTGAAAACTCTTTTTTCCCTTTTTCCTCCCCCAGATGAACGGGACAAAGTACAAAAGAAAACCTTCACAAAATGGATAAATCAACACCTCATGAAGGTCAGTTTATATTTCCGTCTTGCCAGTAATGTGGAATATTGTATTGGATGAAGGTGGGTTTTACTAAACATTTTATTAGAGACTGCAGAAATGTTGCTTTGGAATAAAGAACTGAAGATAGGGAGAGCCAGAGGTTTTGGTGGGTAATGGAGAAAATGAAGTATTATTGCACTTAACCTTTTTGGTGCCAGCAAATGCATTTGCACTAAGTACTAGAGAGTCTCACAGGACAGGGTGAGTTATGTGCATGTTTGTTTTTGAAATGAAAATGATTCAGATTTCTTTGGCGAAGGAACTAGGCTAATTTGTGAGAAGGGAAGTGACCTTGAAGGTTATGAATCTGCACCAGTCAGGGCCATCAGTATACTGTTCATGGTCATAAACACTTTCTAAAGATTAAAATATTTTTTCAGCAGCTTTTTTGTGGATGGCAGTGAACTCAGCAGCCCCAGGGACAGAGCGTATCATCTTAGCAACATGTGCAGCTTTGAATTGAAGGCTGTGAGTTCACCTTCACAACGTTGCCCTTCAGCTCTAAATTCAATCTGCTGTTTCATGGCCAGCCGTAAAGCCCAGACATTTCTTTGGAGGAACAGACTGTGTGATTGTTTGATGTAGCTTTTAGTCTATGGCAAAGGTTGAATTCATGTGTAAGTTGCATTCAATTCAAATGTATCTGGAAACTGTCGGAACTGAGGTTTAATTATTGAGTGTAAAATTTGAAATACCATTGCAAAAGTTTGCTTAGATTCACATTTTGTGAAAAGTATCACCCACATTTTATTGTGGCCTATTTAATCATATGCTAATCTCTCTTTGTTGTGGCTGCACTAAGGGAGCATTAGGATTGTTTGCCCCAGAATTGGAAGTCTGTTACAAATCTTTGCAAAAGATTCCCTTTACATTTTTTCACTTGGACTCCTTAACTTTTTAGAAGATGCATCTAAAACCAAACCTGCTGGTGTATCTGAAAATGTGACAGAGTTCTGGTTTTTTGTATATACTACAAAAATTGAGCCACATGACTTCCTGCCAAATGAGCAACTAGGAAACTCAGCGGAGTCCAGAGATCCACACTGAAATATGGTCCAAATTCTGTGGAACTGTATCTTTCTTTGCAAGCAGACTTTTCTTCCTTCCAGGCTGATCTGTAAGTCCTTCTGGGCAGCATTACTCCCTCGAGAGCTGTTCTGCCATTAGCTTTTCCACTGCAGTTGTGCACTGCTCCTTCTGAGTAGGGTAGGATAGAAATCATGAAGAGATGGTGAATACTGAACATGCCAGCAGGATCTTCTAGATGGATTTCCTCTTTTTAATATGCTGGACCCCTAGGAAACATGCTATGGATAGCAGCTGCTCTGCTGCTCCCCAGTCACTCTGACACCTCAACCCCCAATGAACATGTGTCCATGGAGAGGGACTTCTGCCAGTTAATGAGAAGGGGCATTATACTGCGGAGTGGTTATTCACGCTTTTGTGAGCTTTTGGGATTTTATTATATATGTGAATGTCTAGAAAACATGTCCATTGTCACAGGGTCTAACCAAATACATGTTAATAAAAAAGAAACCAACATACATTGGTTGGCAACAAAAAGGGAATTCTCAAATTAACCGCCATGCATCTGTCCCTATAATTTTAGATAATTGCGGCCTTGTCTCAGAGGCGTCTAATCTTTTTCCACCCTAGAGCTGCATTTTAAAGATATGGTTTTAATTTGGAGGGGAGTCGGGGGCGGAGCTGGGAAGAGAGTACATATCTGGAGTCTCTCTGAGAGTGCTCTTTAATACAAAATTTCAAGTAATTTCTATATGTATTTACAGTATCTAGTAATCTAAAGTTTATCAGAAATTGTAATTAGATGTATCCCACTGTATCTTCCTGTTTAAATGGCCTCCAAATTGGATTTTGTTAACTTAAAATTTAAATGCCTGAATAGGGTTTTAGTCTAAGACACTATTGCTAGGAATAGTGAAAATAATTTTCTTTCTTTAGCTGAACATTCAAGTGCAGCGTTACGAAGCCTTAAACTACCCTGTCATGAGCGCTGTGCAAGAGAGCCTGGACCCAGTCTAGCTCCCCACATAGAGGGTATGGGGTAGGTTTGCTACTGATTTCAGTGGTGGTAGGTTGGGCCCAGCTGCTGCAAACGAGTAAAATGAGCAGTCCACTTTCATTGTCAAAGTCGGGAGAAATACACAAAATAATCTAATAGCAAACATGATGAAAAGGTAATTGTGGGTTTCAAATATCGTTTCAGTTTTAGTAGTCTGAGATGCCAACAGTAACAAAGTTAGGGGCTGGATTTTTTTAAAAAAATGTATGACTGATATTGAGCTCCATTTAGCACCTGTGCACATCTCTGACTAAGGGTTCTGCAACCCACTGGGAAACATTCTCCTAGTACAAAAACAATATAAAGCTACTGCATGCAGCCCCTCATAGCACAGGAAAGGGTAAGTCAGAGACAGACAAGGGAGTCTTCATAGTCCAGAGCTGGCACTCCCAGAATCAGGTTATAAATCAACTTTTGCTTCCCCATAATACCTGAGCTAGGCCTCTTATGAGAGGCAGCACATGCTCGGTCCCTATGAGTTTTGTTAGCAGGGTCCCGTGAGGGTCATACATATTGCATTCAGTTAAAGCATTTCCTTCTTTCAATGCATGCAGGAACACACGCACCATTGTTGCCAAACATTTCAGTTTTACTTCCTTTTCTGAGACTGCTGGTTACGGTCAGTCCAGAGGGGCATTTAGGCCCTTCCTCGAGCCCAGGTTCCGAGGAAGGCCAAAGTCTCATTTAATCTAGTTCAGGGGAGCCCTAGCTTCGAATGAAGGAGATGGTTAATGGCTTCTGCTGCTGCTCAAGCCATTGCCCAGCCCCCAGACTGGGTGGGCAGGGCAGGCAAAGCGTCTGTAGCCCCGGCCCTTCAACAGTATGAGACCCAGGCAGGAAGGCAACCACTCTGTCCCCGAGGGGCTACAGGTTAGTAGGGAATGGGCACTCGGGGTGGTTCGAAAACGGGGGAGGTGGACAGAGGCCCACCTGACACCACTGCGTCCCAGCACAGGGCCCTAGCAGTGCCAGAGGAGTCAGCTCTGGTGGGCCCCGGTGACGGGTAGTCCATCAAGGTTCTGGTGGGTCTTGGGAAGTCCCTCCCAGTCTGCTGCTCCTGGTATCCCTTCCCAGTCACTAGGGTCGGGTAGACTTGGTAGGCTCTCCAGATTCCTGACCGGTGAAGGTGAGGGTGGCCTAGCAGTGGGGCCTAGGTCTAGCCTAGCTCTCAGCCTGGGGGCAAGAGCATCCTTCGCCTTCTGCATCTTATCCCCCGCTTAGCTGCTGGGCTGGCCTTTTATACTTCCCCTTCCTGTCCTTGTCCCTCCCCTCTGTTTCCAGGGCCTGAGTACTGCAACACCAGCTGGGTCGGTCCAGGGGTGGTGTTCAGGCCCTTCCTTGGGCCCAGGTTCCGAGAAAGGCCAAAGTTCCTTGTTACGCTGTTGTAGTAGTTTTGTAGGAGGAATAGTGACCTGGAGATTTGTAAACTACTTCTTGGGAAGGTAAATTGAAGTGATTTAGGCCCTGCTTCTGCAAAAGGATATGGATAAGCAGACTCTTATAAGTCCTATTGAGAGCCTTTGCAAGGTCAGTGACCTTAAGTCTTGATCTTGCAAACACTTGTGCAGGTAACTAACTGTATGATGTGTATCACTGGCCTTCATTTTTATCTCACTTTAGGATTACAGCACTATACAGAAATACAATATTTGCCCATATATTTTCTATTTGCATAAAATTTCCAGCATCATCTCTTTGTTAACTCTGGTGATAAACTGATCAAATTTATCAAAAGTTCTTTTTTTACTGCAGTAGTTCTAAAAGCAAATGCTTGCATGAAGATACAAAAATAAAGGATGCCATAGAACACTCTCTTAGGAAGGCCCAGACCCAAGAACACATTAAGGAAACATTCTGTAATGAAGGAAATACAGCCACATTTATTGGTAGTGTATATGGATGCATCTTGAGTGAAGTTAACAGAGCTGCATCTATTTGTGCATTATGGGTGAGTGTGACCCATAGTTTGTTATACTGGATTCAGTACTATATACTTGCAGTTTATGTATACCTTTCATAATCTGTGGCAGAAGCTAGCTATATACTTTACCTATTGCCATGTCTGTCCCTCAATTCAAGCCAAAAAGAGAAGATAAAAGCCAAGAGACACGTTTGAGTGTGATAGTGATATGGAATCCTGATGATATGTGTGAGGACTTGCTGTACCATTCCGTCATCTCCTTTCCTCACCTTACCCTTTCCCTTTCTCCTTTATTGCCATGCTTTCCTCCTCCTCCTTTTTCCTCAGGAGAAATTAATCGGTTCTTTCCTATTCGTGGCATATCCTAGGGGAATGTCACACTTTTACACTTGCTCTGTGTACTACAGATTAAGTCAAAAGGGTGATCCTCCCACTAAGGGTGTTCTGTGGGGTGTGACATCAAACCCCTGTTAAGAGTCATCCAATGGATATCCCTGAAAATTTGGTGGAACCCTAAGAGGAGTGAGTGAAACACTTACACTGTTCCTCTAATTATATCCAGGTATATAAAACCTTGACACTTAGGCCTGGATTCAAAGCACTGAAGCAGATGCTGAACTTTAGGCCTGAGGGTGTGTCCACATGGAGACTTAGTGTGTGGCAAGCCAGGATGTGAATGTACAATACTCTAGCCTGCCACACCACAGCAGGGTCCACAGTGGTGACTTAGTGCTTGGCGGTTTAGCGTAGTGGTTCTCAACCACTGTGTCGGGACCCATTACTGTGTCGCCATACAGTGGTAAGTGTGTCCCAGAGAGATGGCAGGATTTGGCCTGGGGAGGGGATGGACTGGTGTGTCCTGTAGGGTTGCAATATGCCACAAAGTGTGTCGCGACCTACAAAAGGTTGAAAACCACCGGTCTAGTGATCTGTAAATATACACCCAGGCTTACTATGCACTCAATCTCCATGTGGACGAGTTCTGAGAGAAATTCTAGGCATGTGCTTAAAATTAAGCATGTGATTAAGTGCTTTGCTGAGCTAGGGACATAGGTATTACCATGATAGAAACCTTTTAGACACCTTAGAAATTCCTGAGCTAGCTAGTTTAGATCTAGGTTAAAAAATAAAGTAATTATATTATTGCAAATTTAAAATGTATTATTGCAAATGGAAAACATTTATGTATTCCACAGTTACTAAGCCAAAGGGTTTGCCATTAAATATTTTATATTCCTTTTCTTTCAGTTCAATATCAGTCTGATAAAGCAGATTAGCATACGGTTAAAAATTGATTGTAGAGCTTCGTTTCTTAAAAAAACTCATGTTATTTGTGCAGAGGAGCATTCACTTCATGTAATACCAGCCACAGTACAACATTTGGGTAAAGGTCTCAAGATTTTACTGCTAGAAACATTTCTGTGGTACAGCAGGTGTTTTAACTTTTCTACAGGAGTGAGTAGTACATTAAATCACATTATTTTTCCATGGTGAATCGTCAACAGCTGACACACTAGAGTGGGTAAGTTAGAGGGATAAAGACGTTTCCTTCTCAGATATCTGTTTAAATGGTCCTAAGCAGTTGGGGTGAGAGTCAGTTCCCTTTGGAGTCAAAGACTGTCTTCTGACTTAAATGAGAAGCGGTTCTGAGGCCCCTGATGTCTAAGTACACAGGGAAGAATAAAAAAAGAGGTGATATCACAGGGTTGAAATGAGAAGGATGCAGAAAGAAAAAAATTAGTAGTAAGGGATGAGAGTAGGATTAAAGCAAGAAATGAGGGAATAAATTTTCCCCTCCTTCTGTATCTCCTTTACAAAACACATTTTTTAAAAAAAAATTTCCTGCAGCAATGCCTGCTCCAAAGCATACATTTGATATGTTTAAATGAGGTGGTCCAGTGTTTCAGCATCAGAAATAATGACAGAAGTATTCAAAAATAGGGCTTTGGCACAAGTTAGCAAAAGGCAATTTTCACTTATTGTCAAAGCAAACACAAATATATATCAACTGAACTCCAAAATATCCCTTCCAAAAATTAAAAACATTTCAGCCTTACCATTTCTACTGGGTGAAGAAGCTGTAGAGAATCTCTTTATAATCCTTGAGAAAGAGAAAGGGACCTGTCTACCACATAGCTGGAACGCCACACCTTCCACGGCTGCTTCCATGTGGCTAGAACACAGGCTATCACTGGCAGCAGGTATTTGCTAGGTATACACAACAGAGTGAACTATGCTGTATGTCCCCCCTGGAATCTCCATTGATTGTGCCCCAATCAGCAGGATCCTGAACTTACTGGCTACCATCCCTGCACCCACAGATCTGATAGCAATTGTCCCACTCTTGTCACTGTTTTAGGTTTTAGTGACAGTCAGGTATATCTGTTGCACAATATACTTACAAAACTTGTTCTGTGATTGTTTCTCATAATTATTAAAATACTACTAAAAGCCGTTATTGTAATATACCAGAACAAAGAAATGTTTCGGAGATTGTAGTAGAGCTTTGTAATGCTGCAAAGATTGAACATATAATAGAAACCTGACTATTGGGTTCTTGTTAATATCCCTAATATAGCTCGTGAATTGCATAAGACCATTTGGATCAATGACTTCCTGAAATGTATAGGTGGACTTTCAGCTTCATAGGGACCATTCTAATACAGTGTAAACATTTTCTTGC
Organism: Pelusios castaneus; assembly: GCA_007922175.1. Taxonomy (NCBI): domain Eukaryota; kingdom Metazoa; phylum Chordata; order Testudines; family Pelomedusidae; genus Pelusios; species Pelusios castaneus. The sequence goes on from ML685779.1 coordinate 1,629,353, forward strand.
TGAAAGCTTGCACTGTGAGTACACTGTGTAGCAGCTTACCAAAATGGATAACGTTGGTCAGTGGCATTTTCTTTTCAATATGGAATTAGCTTCATTTTGAAAATTCCAGATAAACACAAATGTTCACCTTTTGTCTTTACAGATGTTTATATTGCACTTATTTTAATGGGTGGGGTTTTCCAAAGCACTTGTGTTGGCCGAACATGGAGGATGATGTTTTAAAAACTCCATCCTACAGCTCTTCCTTTTCAAAACATATTTTATACATCCCAGTTTTAATTTTATATAAATGAGGAAACATTGGTAAGAATGGTTTCCGGCTATGCAAAGGGAACAGCAAGTGGCCCTAACTGACTAGATAAGGATTCTTCTCAACTGGTGTGGCAGAATGTCAAGTGTGTGACCTGAATGTGCTGTGCTCCAGTAACCCCTGACAGCGTAACGGCCCTTGGAGGACTGTCACAAATTTGCCTAATTCAGGGATCTGCAACCTGTGGCTCCAGAGCTGCATGTGGCTCTTTGGCTGCCCCCTTGCAGCTCCAGGCGCCCCCCACCCCACTCCTGGCTCTGCCCCTCCTCCTTCCACCACTGAAGGACCCTGTGGGTGGCCCGCACCAGGCTCTGGGCTCTCTACCCCCGCTTCCCCCTGCCACCAGGAGACTGCGGCAGGTGCCCTGGCCCAGCTCCCTCCATCCCAACCAGGAGGCTACATCCATTGACGCTCTCAAAACACTTGGCTATTGAAAGAATTTTGTAAAATGGTTATTCTTGTCTTTTGGGCTGCCCACCCCTGGTCTAATTCATAACACTCCTGGGACTGCTCTAAACTGTGCTGGGGATAAGGCCTGTTGAAAAGGTATCCAAGAAAAAGAGAGCCCACATACAGATCTTTGTGCCTATTCCTGTCTGCTGTGCTCATCACTTATTTACATGGCAAAGCTGAGAATTCAGCCTATTGTTTTGTCCTTTCCTATGTTTGAATAATTCAGCAGGACCTACCAGCTTCTCAGCAGATAAAGAAAATTTTAGTTTCTCTGCATTAATTTATGTGATTAGGCTTCACTTCAAAAAACGTGTCAGGCTGGAATTTTTCCTCTGAGTGCCATTGTCTCTCAAAAGAATGTAAGAATAAATTCCTGAGCAAATTCGTAATCAGCTGTTGTTGGTTTAAAGCATATTTGCCTTGCTCCTTTTCACTTTTCCCTGCAAATTTGCATGCTGGTCTCAGGCTCCATCACCACATTGTGTATCCTAATTATTCAACAATCTGTCACTGAGGAGTAAAATCTGTAGCATCTCCATTTTGTTTCCCAGAATGCATGTCTGTCTGAGAAGCAGATTGAGTGCAACCTCAAGACTTTACTGCAGGTTGATGTATCTTTAGCATTTTAGAGAATGTTAAGGATGATGACTGGGTAATTGTGAGGCATTCTTACAGAACGCCAGGGGTTGATTCAGAGTATGAGAGTATATAGAATTGCAGAGGCCTGCAGATTATATCACACATCAGTTAAATCTGCCTGCACAATACATGAATATTATACAGTAAATCTGAGGTTAATTTGATAATTTTTAATGTATGCAAATTCTACTAGAAATTGAGATTAAGATGGAATGACTGAAAGAGAGATGCTAGCTACCCTTTTAAAAAGTGTATTTTTTACAGTGTACAACACTTCTCCATTTGAGTGTATCTTCTTATGACTCTTGTTATTTGCTTTATTTGCTAATTTTATGTAGGTGCTCAGTTGCTTTAACAGAAATGAATAAATGCATATTAGAGGCACAAGCTTATCATGTGATTGATTAAAGTCTGATGGGAGCTGAACCTTCAGCACAAATAGTATTTTTTACCTGATTGTTGGCTGTGTGCTTAGCTGTGGAGTGGGAGGTTCCTAGGTAACAGTCAGCCTGGTATCATTGCTTTGTCTTCTCAGTTTCTTTGAACATATAATATACTCATTACATGGATATATGTGATTAATAACTTCCTTATAACCTAAGGCTCCCCTTTTTAACTCTAACTAGTGTAAAAAATAGAACACTTGGCCAGGTGAAGAGGTACAGCTGTATTTTGAAAAGTAATGTAAATTCTCCCTCGCTCAAAATACCTAATGATTTATACAGAATCCTGGAAAGATTTCAGCATCTGACCTAATACTGACACAAAGGACTAAAAGAAGCTCCCTTGCTGTGCACAAAGGAAGTATTTAATCTTTAGTGTTTATTCATTGGGTTACTGGTCTGTCCACATCTCCTTTTTCCTTTCCATGGCCTCAGTTAATCAACCTACATTTGATGTCGATAAATCTCACCACTCTTTGCCGGTGACAGTGGGCCAATGAGGGCATATTATCAACATATAGGTGAAAAGTGAGAAATTTGGAAAGTTACATTATGTTATAAACAAGAATGTTTGTTTCAGTAG
>ML685779.1:1661737-1696837 GCA_007922175.1 Pelusios castaneus
TTGGCAGGGACACAGGCACCTACTACAAGTGTCAGATTGCAGGATGGGGGCCTTTGATTCCTCTCTCCACTAGCTGTGCAAATAAATTTCAACTGTGATGAAAACAGAATATATAAAATTCATATTGTAGTTACTTTTCACCAAAGACATTCTTTCAGTTAAACTTTTGTAAGAGATACTGAAACATTACTATTTTAAAGATCTGAAATGGAAACTTTAAAATCCGATTCTTTACCTATAGGAGTTTTAGTTTGGGGGAAATCTTACAACTTTCATTTTCCAATTTTAGCCCCGAGAGAAAGGTCGGATGCGTTTTCACAGACTACAGAATGTACAGATTGCACTTGACTATTTGAAAAAACGCCAGGTATGGTAATACTTCTAATAAATAAACCTTAGTGAAAAGTGTACTTATACAGTTAATGGACAGTAGCTTGATGAGAGAAGGAACAGCTACGCTATGTGTTCTTTTTTAACATGCACATTGTAAAAATGATTGGGAACAAGGATCTGATTTATGTGGTGTCTAAACTAATGGTAGTGGACCCTTGGAGGGAGGGGAGATGCCTCCCTCCCCTCTTCTGGGTGGCCTGCTCCCAGCAAAGGTCAAACAGCCACAAGTGCTGCCCTAACTTACACCCAGCTGTCAATGGCCCCAACTGACCATTCTGGCAGCTGAGAATGGCTGAAGAACAGTCACAAATTGGCTAATGCATCCTTTTTACAGGAATCCCCCCATCCTCTGATGCCTCCATGTCATGGGGCAGGTAATATGTGAGAATTCCTCAGTAATCACTTACAGTAGCTTTATGCCCCCTTGACTCTGGCAGAGGTGGCGTAAGGAGCTGTGAACTAGCCAGTACTGATAAGTATGTTTTTGCTGACTTTACACACCTGCTGGAAGAATAGAAAGGCGGTACAATAGTGATACAGATTAACAGATATCACATTTGTTTTAAATAAGAAATGCCACCTCCTGAGTCATCTAGTGACATTTGTGCTATAAGGATTCAGTCCTGCACTGCTGGAGTCAATGAGCGCTAACCTCGGGGGGAATAGGGTCTGCACTAAGAAAATAAATGGCCACTCGGTCATATATAAATAGCAGCCTTAGACACTGGTAATTTAGTAGTGCCATGGCCTACTGCTGAATGGGACACCTTGGTTCAGTAAACCCATAAGACATGCAATGCACAGCCATCTTCATTTGTATTAAGATGCGGCAGTCAGTGGAGACCACATCTCAGCACGCCATGATCTATTATGATCTGAATATTCAGGACTCTTGAATCAAGATAGACTCTTGTATGGTGGCATCGATGGTTCTTTCATCCTGCGTGTCCATGTTATATTGGGTACCTACTGTGCAGGCTCTGTTTTATATAGTTTGTGAGGCTCTTGTGTCCTTGGTATGGCCAATGTGACCCTGATTTATGTAAGGTTTCAGTGCCCCTGCCAGATGGACTGCTAGTCTGGAAGAAAATGATACTCGCACACAAGTGGTTATCACAGGTTTCAAGGAAAAGAGAACTTTACCAGAGGCTGGGGTAGCCCCTGAGAAACCTGAAATAGAGAAGGTGCAGTCCTCTGAATGCTCATTTATAAATGATATTTGGAAGACATCTTGCAGAAGATTGGCTGTGTGACTTCCTGATGGAAGCACAGTACTGTGATTTAGGTTAGATAGGCACCCAATATCCTGTAATTCTGAGGGTTAAATTTGGAAAGGGGCGAATGAGTAAAATTAATGCCATATCAGATTGTACTGTACATTTTTATTAAAACTGAGTAGCTTTTATAATGCAAGGGGAGGAGAAAATTAGATCTGTCTCGCTCTCTCTCTCTCTTTCTCTTTTAAAATAATTCTGGGATGTATTGTCTCCTTGTTCTGTGAGGAACATCTACTGACAGTAATTATACCTATGTTTGTAGATCTCGAAGAAATTTTGCCCTTATGCATTAAATATTGATACAGTATATCCTAAAGAAGATGCACTAATAATTGTTAATTAATATAAACATCAAGTTTATTTGGATCATATTTTAATTGCCAAACTAAATAGGGAAATGAGGTAGATGATGAAGTGGAATTTATAATTCCACTTTGTCATCTACTTCATTTCCCTCTATATAAGAGGGAAATGAGGTAGATGATTTATTTATAGATATATAGATATATAGATATAGATATATATAGATATATATATAAAATATGTCTTTTTTTCACAGTGATGTGGCCCCGGGTTCCCAGCTTGGGTCCCTGGTGGTATTAGCATTTTTTTTTAAAACAAAAAAGCACTATATATATAGTTACCGAAAAGTATTAGTGACCCCTTCTGAGTGAAATGTTATTGGAGTTGCAAGTATGATTGTCCAGTGATTCTGAAACTTCAGTAGTAATTTTAATCCTGTTCATTGTTAAGATGTGGAACAGTTTGAAGGTATGCAGTGCTAGATATGTGCTTATTGCTTATTAATTATTATTAGGAATTTAAACATAGAACATTGCCATTGGTTTAGTAGGCCCGATTCTCTCTTGCAGTTGAGCTCTCTTTGGTATGGGAGAGTGGGGGAAGGGAGAGTGCCAGGAAGCCAGTCCAAGGGCTGTCCTGTGCTGCTCTCAACTGTGGAATGACTTACAGTAGACACTTCAGTCCCTATCCAGATCTACTACATCCCCTATACAGCCTCTCTATCTCTGGCATGCCCCTTAGACTAGGGGGCACAGGAAGCTTTATGCCAGCTGAGAGTTCCTCATCACTAGGGTAGTTAAACTAACGAGTTCTGACCAGAAGCTGGGTCCCTTGCGCTATGTGAGTAGCACAGAGAAAACAGATTGCATTTGAAATGTTTGTTGCTGAGTATGTTCAGAATGCAAGCAGTGTTTATTGTACAGTCATAGAATAAATGTTTCCAGCACCAGTTTGTTTCAGCTTTTATGTATGTTTTTTTTTTCCCACAATGGCAGGTGAAACTGGTGAATATTAGAAATGATGACATAACAGATGGAAATCCCAAGTTGACTTTGGGGTTAATATGGACCATAATTTTGCACTTTCAGGTAAGCCTTGGTTTTCTTGACAATATACATTCAGTTAGATACTGTGTTCTCTGGTAGGCAATTACTGTGAATGCATGGTATGGCTGCAGGACAACTCTGTAGAAACATGGAATAGTTGGACATCTCATTTCTTCTTTGTAGAGAGATTACAAAAGTAGTCTATTTTATTGTTAATGTTATAAACATTGCTTTTTATGTGTTGCTTTCGGTTCTAATAAAAGGGTCGTGTTGTTGCTCACACATAGGCTTCTTTTGCATAACAGTAAGATCAGAAAAATACAATTGTTTTTCCATCTTTTGAGACGTTTTGAGTTGCAGTTTTCTAGAATTTAAGAAGTGCTACTTTCAACATTTTTTAAAAATACAAATAATTAAAAAACAACCCATTTCAATGAAGGCAATAAATGACAATAATATTGGATCACACTAGATGGCACTATAATTTTTGCACGTTGATTGGATTATGTAGAGTATAATTCATCTTTACAGTATGTGGTATAGAATTGCTTCTCAAAATTAAGGTTTGACAATGGCACTGGAGGTAGATAATGTAATACAGTTGACTGTTAATCCTTATTTAGTGTGACTACTCCAGTATTGTTAGCAAGTTAATTCTTGGGTGCAGGCACTTTAAAGTGATATCAGAAACCTGCATAATCAAATAGCAGTATGTGGTTCTCTGAGCATCATACTGTTATTGTTTAGTATTTTTGGTTCAAAGACTGTATTACTTCTCCACAAAAGCCTCTTGGGGTGTAATTTAGCTTTTTAACTGTAAATCTTAAATAGGAATAGGAAATGGCATAAATATATAGGAAAAATGCTATGTTTGAATATATGTATGTATGAAAACTAGACCAGGCCAGGAACTACTTATACGCATAAGCATTTGCAGGGTTGGCTTGTTTGTTATCTCAATTATCAGTGTTGGGAGGCACCTGTGAGAATTTTGGGTGTATGTAAAATGATGAGAATAAATCCTTCAATAATTGTCCCTATCTATAAAGAATAACGAGGAAAATAATTGTATACATTATGTGAACTATTTTTGACAAGGTTTACCATTATTGTCCATGAGCTGGCTAACTTTACAAGACCAAAATCGGATCCTTCTTGAATTTCAGCTCCAGAATCTCATGTAATGTTTCCACCAACCTGTAAGTTATGTTGTATCAGAACGAATCATGCAGATCCACTAGCTGTGATCAATGTGTGAGGTTTGAACAGAACTAGAGTTTTAAAAATAAATAACTATTAAGCTACTTTAGGAAATATGAAGTAACTAAAAATCAGACGTTCAGGTGATTGGCGTTCTCTTTTTTACGTGAATGGGTGTAAGTTAAACCCCGTGCTCTAGCTTAGATTTCTTTACATATTGGCACCTGATCCCCTCATCCTGTGCCTGCACACAACTTCTTTTGGAGTCTGTGGTAGCTTGTGGCAGTTGATGGGATAGCCAGGCTTATTAGGTGTAAATAGAGTCAAGGGATAGTGAGTGTTAGGGGTCTAACTTATATGCCTTACACGTTACCTTTGAACTTTTATTTTGTTTTTGTTAAGGAAATTAACTGCTGTGGATGGCCAAGTTGGAATCAACAAGTTTCAGTGTTAAAACATCACACTGTGCTCTGTTATTATGTTTCTTCTAAATACATTGAAGGCTGGGAGGTTTGCAAGATACCAGAGATTTTTTGTTTGTGGTTAGTGATGTATATTACTTTCCAGAGTCCTGATGAGACTTGTTTGAGGGGTAATGGTATTTCACCAAAACAGAAAATGCTTCTAAGAGCTTTAATGCTAGAGGGAGACAGCAATGTGCAAAAATAAAACATGCAGTATACATTTGATGCTCAGTTCTCTCCTGCATCCTAATGATGCTTGGTTCATTGGTGAGGACATGACTATGGAGCCTTGAGTCAGCACCAGGCAGTCCCAGATCAGCGCAAGGTCTCCTCTAAAATATATCACTGTCTTGCACAGCCTTTGAAAATCAGGAAGCTGGATGGAGTCCCTACTAATAATACATACAGGGTGTGGAAATGGTCATATATTGATTTCATTCAGCTCTGAACGCTTTGCTGAGTATTTATGTTGCAAGGTATTTTCTATGGAATGAGGCATATATATTTCCAGGATATAGGCATAGTTTTATTTGTACATATCACATATTCTTTTAAGGAAATAGTTCATGATTAATTTTTAAATTCAAGTGCATAATGGAATGTGGACTATTTTGTGTCTGGAGCACTTTTAGTCAAACTGTAATATTTTGCAGAATTAAGTACTATATACAGTGTGCAAGGTTAAATTAATTTTATAGACTTTGTGCCAAATTCTTCTTCACACCTATGCAACTACAATGAAAATGGAGTTGCACGGGCATAACTAGAGGTAGAATTTGGCTCCATAAAAAGTATGTACAGATTTTCAAAATATCTGTATAAGCATATGAACTTTTGTTTCCAAACCCTGCATTTAAAAATACTCCCTGCTGATTTATACCCAGCTTAATTACAACTGATTTAAGAAAGAAGGCTAATCTGAGAAAAGCTAAGGCACCTCTGCCTACATGCCCCAAGAAGCATACAGTCTCATAGACCCATAGAAGCTGGAAGGGACCATGAGAGGTCATTGAGTCCAGTCCCCTGCACTCATGGCGGGACCAAGTACTCTCTTAAAAACTTCCAATGATGGAGATTCCACAACCTGCCTCGGCAACTTATTCCAGTGGTTAATCACCCTGACAGTTGGGAATTTTTTCCTAATGTCCAACCTAAACCTCCCTTGCCATAATTTAAGCCCATTGCTTCTTGTCCTATCATCGATGGGTAAGGAGAACAATTTTTCTCCCTCCTCATCCTGACAGCCTTTTAGGTACTTGAAAACTGTTATCATGTCCCCTCTTCTTTTCCAGACTAAACAAACCCAGCTTTTTCAATCTTCCTTCATAAGTCAAGTGTTCCAGATCTTTAATCATTTGTGTTGCTCTTCTCTGGACTTTCTCCAATTTGTACACATCATTCGTGAAATGAGGTACCCAGTATTGAACACAATATTCCAGTTGTGGGCTTACAATACTCCTGTTAATACATCCCAGAATGGTGTTTCCTTTTTTTGCAACAATGTTACACAGTTGACTCATACGTAGCTTGTGGTCCACTATGACACCCATGGGTAGCGTAGACATATCTTTACTCTTGTCATTGCTCCATGCTAATCTGTTCGCTGCTCAGTTCTTCCTCAGTCTGTCTCATGGCAGCCTGTTAGCTTATTGATTTAGGCTTGGAACTAACAAGGAGTCTTGTGGCACTTTTAAAGACTAACACTAATTTATGGATAGATAGATAGATAAATAAATAAATATGTTAGTCTTCAAAAGTGCCACAAGAGTCCTTCTTTGTTTTGCTGAACTAGACTGACAGGGCAACCCCCTTCGAACTTGTTGGTCTTGGAACTGCTTTCCTTGCAGGCAAGGATACAAAAGATGATGTAGTGCAGTGATTTTCAAACCGGGGTCCATGTACCCCTAAGGGTACTCGAGCTCTTGTAAGAGAGTATGTGAGAAAAATCCTGCAGTGATGGACAATACACTTTATTTAGTAAGACTTGACAATCTCATCATAAGTATATTATGAGCCTGATCAGAAGGGGTTATATTTTAGAGTACATTATTTATAAAGGCCTATGCAGCCTAAAACCTCTATTGGGCATAACTCCAGGCTCAGATGCAGGAGATTTCCCCTTCCTTGCGCAGGAACTCTCTTTTCTTTCTGTGTTAGTACCACACCTAGTACAATGGGATCTTGGTCTATCATTGGGCCCCTAGTGCTAGGGTAATATAAATAAGAGGAGACCTGTCTTCAATTCCCAGCTACACTGGCTTTAGCTTTCCATCTCAAATGCAGACTTACTGTGTGATCCCACCCCCCATCTTTAAAATGGAGATAATAGCTCCTTATCTCACAGCAGTCTTTAGAGGATAACTTTCACTGATAATTGTGATGTGCTCTATTGTCATTGTGGTGAAGGATAGATGAGCACCTGAATAGATAGACACACTTGAAGATGGCACAATTACTGTGGCTTGTCCTTTTTTTTGGCCTGCGTACTAAATGGTAACCTGTCACCTAGGAGGATCCATGTGGCTTCTTCTGCTTTGCTTACTCTGACTCCTTCTCTTGGTTGGCAACAGTTGTCTAAGGAGTGTTGCCAGCTTTTCTGCCCTTACTGCTTTGATCACGTGGATATGGGATTGAGATTGTGGGACTTAAGCCATTCCACCAGCCATCCTCACTTCATGGCTATTTCTGATCTAGCAGAGTTGACTGTTCTTGGACTCACTCCAGTCATTGGGCCCACATCCTAAGGATTCATGTTTAATCTGTTCCTGATTTCAAATAGCCAGTGAGAAGGTCAAGGACAGATTTAAAGATGGAGTTAATGGAGTCAATGGTATAATCTCTGGCTGTAAAAGTTAAACTACATTCCTCTTGGGACTTTTGAGTCCCAATATGAAGCATTGTGGCAAAACTGTCTTTCATAAAGATTTTAAAGGAGATACTTGCCCTATTTTTATCCCCCAGAAGAACTAACTGTCTCACTTCCAACAACTTCTCAAGTTTGCTACATCTCATCTAAAAAAATTGGACTGGATCTCCTTGAGTGGGTGCAGCTATCAGCATCACAGCAAAAGCAACATGCAGTGAAGAAGAGTTCCGTGTAGATCGAAAGCTTGTCTCTCTCACCAGCAGAGGTTGGTCCAGTAGAAGATATTACTTAACCCACTCTACCTCAGCAATGGCAATAGCCATTTGAGCTGTTGGATTGGACAGTTGTATTTAGACTGCTCTTCTAGGCACAGTACGTTATATTGTCATTTGGCTCATCTGGTTGATTCTATCTAGCCGTTGTTTGGCAGGCCTCATAAAATCACCCAACTAAGAGCATGCTTTTTCCTTTGCCTAAAGTCATCTCACTGGATACCTTCCATATCCCTCTCCTGGGTCTTCCTGTGTTGCTGTAGTCTGTGAGCTGTTGGATACCTGCATAGGATCCACAAGCCGTGGTCTGCTTTGTGCTGTGCTAGTCAATGTAGATCTCCTGCCTGGTTATCTGGTAAGAAGGTGGTTGTTGTACTGAGGACCTACACTTTTAGTTAACTGAGGCAAGGTTCATGAGTGCTGATTCTCCACTCCATCTGCTGTGGTAGAGTAGAGGCAAAAAGAGAGCATAAAGAAACAATTTAAGAGGCTTTCTGAACTGTACTAAACTCCAGTTTTGTTCATGTTATTTAAAGATGGTAGACTCTGGAGTCAGTAAAGATGGCAAACGGAGTCTGCTTTATTTCTTCTAACTACATGGACAGACATTATATAGAATAAATCAACACTAATTTAGTGTATAAAGGCTAGGTGAACACAATGCTGCCAGCTAATGAGCTACGTAGCTTTCTGCTGGTGATGTCACCACAAGCAGTAACACAGCAATTCAAAGTCTGTAAAATAATACAAGTTAGCCAATCACGTAAGAGCGTATTTGATTATAGTAATAGGAGTCTATCTTTCTATACCAGTAAACAGATGAATGCCATCAATTAAGTAATCACCTTTCATGGCCATTCAGTATCTTAATCTTAACTTCTTGTTTGCACCCAACCTGCCCTCACTGAAACAGATCAAGTTATAACCAAGTTCAGTGTAAAGATTTTATCTAACCCTTTCTTCATCTAGGTATAGTTTTCATCTGTAGATGTGTACTTGTGTTTCGAATAAAATCTGTCTGTCATCTCTCTTTAATACTCTCTGGGGCAACTTCATTGCTCACTCCAGTGGCTTTTGCTTTTTTTTTTTTTTAAGCTAGCAGCATACAGCCGTGGGTATCTGGGTCTTTAGACTTGGCAGTGGTGTTCAACTTCACATCAGGTGTGGTCAGCTTGTCTTTATGATCCAGGTTGGCTTCTATCTGAGGTCTTGTAACTGGTATCATCACAGTCCAGGTTTATTCCTCAGCTTTTCAAGATATTTTAGTAATTCACTTGGACTTCATTGGTAGTTTCCTGCGATGCTTTAGAATAATCATATTTCTCGGGGCTTGTCTACACTGGAGGTGGGATTGTAATTTGATTTTAGACTATCGAATTACAGAAGGCGAAGGCTAGTGAACACAGCAAATTGCTTGCTTGGGGTCTTGCATCTCCACTGCTCACATTATTTCCTGAAATGCATTGCACTGTGGGTAATAGGCGCAGGGCCTTGTGGGGAGGCAGTCGTACTCTGCTCACTCCTCCTCCCCTCTTCTCTTAAAAAGAAAAAAAAAGGCAGGAAAAGCTTTCCTTGTTGTTTCTCTGCTGCAGGTTGGACAGAGAGGCACAGTGCTGCATGCAGAGAGAGAAGTTATTTGATAACTTCCTGAGGCTGCAGGCATGGGAGGAACTACGTTGCTATGGTGAAATAGACTAGAGAAACTGGAAAAACGAGATTAGAGCTACTCTCTGGCTACACCGACCTAAATTCGAATGGTAGATTTCAATCTCAGATCTATGCCACCTTGCAGGGATGGTGTTAACAGATCAAATTACAGCTCCTTTTTTTTATTTTTAATTTACCACTCTGATAGTGGAGACATAAGCTGCAGAAGGTCGAGGTAAGCAGCATTATGTTGAACTTCACTGTCCGTGTAGCTCAGGTTCAGTCTGAGCTCTCTGGTTTAGAGGGAAACCTCAGTTTCCTAGTTCTGAATCTCTAATTTGACCACACACTCTCTGTTATCTTCAATGATGCAAGTCTCACAGGACTCCTTGTTTATTAAGCTATTCTTAGTTAACATTGCATTCTGTTGTTACAGTCTTTGCCATGTTATCTTTGACTCTCTTCCACTTTAATTTACCTTATGTTAAGACATGATGGCATGAATGCATAGGTTTGAAAGCTCTTATTGCTAATGGCCAATTGTAAATTATGTTGGACTTTGTTTTGCTGGTTCTTTGATAGCAGAAAACATACGTAAGAGCGTGTTCTTAATGTCACTTAATGTTCTACACGTAGAACAAAGAATAACAGAATGTTTTGTAAATGGGGATGGCCTTGTCTCTCATTCAAAAATAACTAGCAAGCATTGTTAGCTTATTTATAAAAGGAGTGTTGATCACACAGATTTCTTCTCTGGGAAGATACTTTCATACATTCAGCAAGTAATAATAATCAGTTGTCTTTGCATTACAGCTATTATCCTTAACATTTGCAAACAGTAGATTCTTACATGTAATTGGTACATTAACCAGCAAATCAGCTACATTAAACCAAGATGTATTTTGAATATTCAGCAGCATTTGACAATAGCTGGAAGCAGAGGCGGCCTTTGACTATTGGGGGCCCTGAGCGAAGATCCATTGTGGGGCCCCCTATAGGCTCGCAAGGATCCCTATAGGCCTGCATGGGGCTCCCTCCATGGCCCCGCCCCACCCGCTGCTGGCCCAACTCCCTCCAAGCGGCCACAGCCCCCTGGGCAAGCTCCTCCTCCAGCTGCTGATCGAGGCAGACGTGGCTTTTGGGGTAGGTGAAGCAAGGGACAGGGCCCCTTACTTCTTGGGGCCCTCGGTGTGCACCTGTTTTGCCTACCCCAAAATCTGCCTCTGGCTGGAAGCACTGAATTTCTTAGCCAACTTTCCATATTCATTTTTGTCAAACCTTAATCTCTCCTTAGGAAAATTATTGCAGGGCCAAATCTTAATTCTTGAGGTCAATGGATTCCTCCCCACCCTTCTCCCCCACTCCTCATGGTAGGGCAGAGTAAAAACAGAATAAGGCCCATTTTTCTAAGTGAAACAAAAACTGCAATGGCCAATATTTACAAAAGTGAGCATTGATTGTGGCTTCCCTAATTTTTGGATTTGCATTTTAAAGAGCTCTGATTTTCAGTAAATGAAGAGTATTAGATGAAATATCAGAGTATTACATGAAAATTAAAGTTTCTGAAATTGGATACTCAAAAATTGAGTCCCACCAAATCACTGGTCATTTCTGGAAGTATTGACCAATATACCCACCAAGGGGTTTTGTGATGCCAACAAAACCCATTATATACTCTTTTTATCACGTATCTTTTACTAAATTTCATGGTGTTAAAATTTAAGAACCAATTGTATAATTTTATACAATCGCTGTTGAGAAAGCATACTGACAGCTTGCTTTAAATATTTACCTGCAAAGCAAAATTTTAACTTGAAGCATTTCTGGATCTTTTCTTAGTTCTTGCTACATCCTTGGAGAGAGAGGAAGAATGGCATATTTTTGTAGTGGGTCGCGGTTCATTTAATCACCTTTTTATGAAGCCTTGTTAGCGTGGGAACTGGCACTAATACACTTAGTCATGGGCACTGCTCTGTTGAATTCTAATATTATTTCCAGATGACTAGCATTTGCATTCAAACAAAACATTTTTTCAGCAAGAATGTATCATGTAACATTTTCATATGTTGGAACAGTGCATTTTGCTGTCCTTAAATAGGGGTGCGCTCCACTCCTATCCTCAGATACCCCAGGAACCTCTCAGCCTCTGCTGCTGAGTGGCAACTTCATGTGATTTATTTACTTTACTCCCACCAACATCAATACAGTTCCATGCAGCAATATTATTTGCAGTGCTTCTCTAGTCCTTTCCTCCACAGTCTGGGAGGAGCTTGAGACCTCGGAACACATTGGGCTCAGCTACCCCTTGTTACTCCCTCTCTCCCCTTGATACTTCCTTGCTGTGTCTTCCTTATACACTTCATCTGCTGGATTAATTGACTCACACAGCCTCCTAGCCGGGTCAACCAGTTAACTTGCATATCCCCAGTCAGCTTTCTCCAGGGGAGTGGTATGATATTTATGTGATCATTGCTAGAGAGCTCCCAGTTCTCTGTCACTCACTTTCCCCCTTGTCTGATGGCAAGTTTTTTTTCTCGCTGCCTGTGATCTCCTTTCTCCTGACCTGAGGTATCCTTCCTTATAAGAGGAATTGGTCTCTTCCTGCGTCCAACTCCCCTCAGTGTGGTAATGCAGGATCTCCTGACAGGCCTTCTTCATCCTCCCCCTACAAAAGTTGTACTTTGTGGGTAGGAGTCATCCCCAAAGAGCTATTTCTGCTCCCGAGTTGAGCACCAGAGTCAATTTGGTGATCTTGCCCTCTTCATTTTGGGGCAGGGCATATTTTACCACCCCAATATTTCTATTGCTCCTCTGTTTTCCTAGGCCTGTAAAGGTATCCTAGGCTAGGGGCCCTGTCAGCAAACCCATTTCCTTCCTACACTATGGATTTTTTTCCCCCCTTCCACTGTCTTCTCTTCTAGTTCTTTTCTTTCCCCATTCCATTAATTTTTTGGATGAACCCCTAGGCTTTATGTCTCCCACCTCTCTAGGTCTATGTCTACACTTGTTAAGTCGACTCTGTTAAGTTGACTTAACAAGGTCGGCTTTAAGTCGACTTAAAGTCGACCTTGTAACATCGACTTAATGGAGCATCTACATTTAAAGTCGACTTAAGTTGATCTTAAGTCGACTTAACAGAGCCTGTAGTGTAGATATACCCGTCTACACTAGCTTTAAGTCGACTTAATCAGGTTGACTTAAGCCTTAAGTTGACCTTCAGAGGTGGTGTTATTAAATCGACTTAACAAGTGCCCAATGTGAACGCAGAGTTTGTAGGTCAATTTAAGCATCCTTAGGTCGACATAAGGCGCCAGTGTAGATGCACTCTAGGGCTATGTCTACACTTGTGAATTTAAGTTGACTTAGCTAAGTCGACTTAACAAAGTCAACTTAGCATGTCTACACTTAAATTTTAAGTTGACTTTGGGGGGACCCTACAAAGTCGACCTAAAGCGTCCACACTGGATGCCTAGGTCGACTTCTAGGGGCTAGGTAGACCTGGGACAGGTCCACGGTGGCAGGGGGGCACCCCTTGCCAAGTGCCAGGGGGCTCAGCCTTTGCCCCATTGTACCTGGGTACATTGGGGCAAAGGGGGACAGGGACACTGGCAGGGCATAGGGGCAGGGCAGGGTGGGCTGGGCTCTGCCCTGCCCTGTGGGGAGGCATGCCAGGCTCTCCCTGTGCCACCCCCCCGGCAGGTAGGGGAGTGGGGGAGTCCTGAAGAGCCCTAAGTTGACTTAGGGTCGACTTAGGTCTACTCTGCATCCACACTGGCTTAAGTCGACTTTAGAAAGTCGACTTAAGCCTAAAGTCGACTTTAAACTAGGTTTAACAAAGTCGACTTAATTTTCCTTATGTCGACTTAAGCAGCTTGTTTAAGTCGACTTAAGGAAAGTGTAGTGTAGACGCAGAGTAAATTAAGTCGACGTAAGCAAGCTTACGTCGACTTAATTTACAAATGTAGATGCACCCTAGGAGCCTGAAGCATCTGGTGGTACTTCTCTCTAAACAGACCCATTTGATTTAATAGGGCTACCTTAATACTAGAGTCACTGGGCTATTCGTCTCTCAAGGCCATGTGGGCCTCTTGGGTCTCTCCCACCAAACAGGATGCTAACCAGAGAGACCCTCATTCTGCCAGCTCCCCCCCGCCCCACCATGCTGCCATCACCACCCTTCCTAATGTAACTAGAAATGCGATGGGATCATCTGCAGGCCCCATTTTATGCAGGCTGACCCCTTGTGTCTTGTGTTCAATTGCTGTTTCCCATAACAGCACTCAGGAGTTTCTGAAGGAAATGCTGCAGCTGCTCCTGCTCCCTGAATTGCCACAGGCTTTTCTGCTGCTTCACATGCCATGTCAGCAGAAATTATTGGAAGGACTTCATGGTCTTTTGCAGCTCCTTCTGCTGCTCCACTAATTGCTGCAGAATTTGCTACATCACCAAGATGCTGAATCCTTGCAGCAGTCTCTGCTGCCTGCTTCTCAATCCTCACAGCTACAGGAGCTCCACCCAGACAAGTCCCCAAATGTGTAAGAAGGCACAGTCCATCCCTACCCTCTGATATCCCAGGAACCTTTCAGGCTGTCTGTTGAGTGACAATTTTGTGATTTATTTATATTCCCATCATCGATAACTATAAATGCAACAATGTTATATACAGCACGACTCTACCTTTAGCTCAGGGGTGGACAAAACTGGTTCACAGCTAGATGCCAGCAATTTTACTTTTGGTCGCCAGAGTGTGATTCTCCATTACATTTCTGCAGTGTAGCTAGGCGACAGGCTACTAAAACTGGTCATCATGGCAACCAGAAACATACATTTGTCAAGGCCTGCTTTAGCTCTTTCCACAGGACTAAGGAAGAACAGACGTCTCCCTTACTTGAGATCTCTGCACATACTTGGCTCCTGCTGATTGGTTGGTTTTTGTTTCTTCCCTCCAGAACTTCCTTTCTGTGTCTTTCTTATACCTTTGAGGTGCTGGACTAATGGGCTTCGCCTCCCAGCCTGATAAGCCAATTAGCTTGCACATCTCCAGTCAGTCGTCTTCTGGGAAGTTGATTGGTGCCTAAGTCATCAGAGTGCTGGCTCACCTGTTAGCTTCCAGCGCTCTGTCACAGGATGGTATTGGTGTTTTTTTCTGGACTCATACTATTTGCCATTAGAACATTTTACGTGTTGGTGGATAAACCAGATTTTATATTTAATTGTGCTAAATGAAATAAGTACCAGCCAATCATATTGCTGAAACTTGAATCTTGGAGGGATATATTTCCAAAAAGTTATGCAGCCATTTATTCATACAAGTATAGAATTGTTTCTATAAGGACAATACTTTTATTTTTTTTTTTTTAAAACAAGATAATTTTATTTTGATTAAAAGGCCAGTGGCCAGGCCTTTTCATGGAAGTCCTGTTGAAGCCAGAGGGTCTGCTGCTTAAGCAGGGTATGCAGGATCAGCCTCTATATTTATTTTGTAAGCTAATTAGAATACAGCTATTTAATACCAGTAAGTGGAGAAACTGTTCATATATACACCAGACTAAATCACAGCTTCTATTTCCCTCCAGACATTTGATGTATAATACTAATACAAATAAAGTCCATGGAACAGGGTGTTGTCACAGGATAAATATCTCTCACTTGGAAAAGAAACATCTTGGCATTGCATTTTTGTTTATTTTTCATAAATGTCGTCTTACCTAGCGGCTGGTGAGCGTTATTCCGTGACAATATTCTATTCCACTATGGCTATGGGGTAAATTTTCTAAGCCTTGCTTTTAGTTTTTACTCCAGGCACTGCCTGTTAAGAATTGTCAGAAATGGGACAGTTATATCTTTGTGCAAGTCGAAAATTAGTAACATCTTATTAATATTTTATTGGGTGCCTTCAGTAAAATATAAAATGGTGTAAGGTGCATTGGTGGACCGGGGATACATTTTGAAACAGTTTTTTGTTTTTAGCAATGCAGTACTCATTGAAGTAAACAGAGTCAATCAGCTGGAACTGCCAAGATTGTATTTTTAGGGTTTAAGCACCTCTGTTTCACTATAAAAAAACAAACACGCCTGGTTACAGGTTTCCATTTTAGTTATGTTATTCTGCAAATTGATTGGTGAGCTCTTTTATTGGGTGCAATAGTTAAGCAAGGTACCGAAGTTCTCATATAAACAGCTTTAATTGTTATTACATTATGTCGAGGAGTGGGAGATGTGACAGTGAAAGAATATGGTAACAGTAGTAGGAGAGATGGGAGCAGCATAGGGAAAGTTTTAGTGTAGTGTCAGAAAAGCATGCACAATAAAGAAGGCCACTTGCTAAGGGACTGGGGGAGTTTATGTGGACCAATTAGAAGTACTTCTTGAGTTGCATATGCATTCAGTTTTACTGGCTTAACTTTTATTGAGCATTTGCAGGCATCTGGACAGAACACCTGTTTCTTTGTTTGTTTGTTTTTTAAATTGACAGCCCTGAAAACAGAGGTGTTCACAGAACATGAAAACTTTGTACTTGACAAGTCTTAAACCTTTACATTTCTGTCTAGATATGTTATATAGCTATACATTTAGTGGCTATTTTATCAGAGCTACTCTGAACAAGTATACACTCACAGAGTAGGGAGAAGGGAAGAGAAAATACATTTTTTTCTCTCCTGAAACCAAAGGAGGTTATCAAATTATACGTTGTTCACGTTAACCTCTGTTTTGCAACAATTTAGTTGACAGATTGACCCTGACAACTTTTGTTTCTCATGTAGCTATCTCCTATTTTAAAACTTTTGCTAAGTTCCGATGCTTAGTACATAATGCTGCTGACCTGAGAAAGCTGTCATATGTGTATTACGAAAATGAAACTTGGGGCTGTTTATATCTGATCTATCAGTGATAATTTCCTATCAACTGCTTGAAAAAGCCCCGCAAATAAGAATTTGCACCACAATGCACCCTCAGTTAATTAGTCTTAATATGGCTTTTCACATACCATTGAGTACAAGGTAGAAGAATATTCAAGATTTTAAGTTTACAAGTTTGTGAACTAAATCCCTCCTGGTATTTGCTTTGCTGTTTGTTTTGGATTTACAGTGCCGGCTAATAGTTTCAAAGGTTGCTATGCATTTTTCAAGTTTATCTTACTTGAAGTTACCAAATGAAACAGGAAGTCAAAATCTGTGTGAGACTTTTCCATTGCTCATAACTGCCATGTCATCCCTGTGGAAGGCCACCAGCATTACAGTTTAACGCTAAGGCAATGATGTTTATTTAAGAGGATTGGTGTCCAGAAATAAGCCACAGTGTCTAATCAGACACAGGGCCTGACTGGGCATAATGCCATAACATTTATTGCGTGTGCATTTCCCGTAAGCAAAATGGCTACTTACTGAGGAGGCTGGAAATGAAATCTGGAAGAAATTAGGGTGCAAACTGGAATTCCTGACTTCCTGAGGAGGATTTAAGTGTATGTAAATATATTGAAATGAATGAGTCTGTATGGCTGTGACTTACTGTGAGCCAGATGGGGAATGTCTGTGGATGTGTAAGAGCTGAAAAAGAAGAACAATGTTTAGATCCTGCCAAAGCTCCGTTGAGTCCCGCTAAACATTCCCCTGGAAGAAAATATTTCAGAAGGAAAACAAGAAAGAAATCAACTGAGGAGGGAGTAGAGCCAGAACAGATTAAAAACAATGAAGAAAAAGTCCAGAATGAAACAGCGATTTCAAAAGACATGGAGATTCTCTCCGGAGAGATGGTGCTGGGCGATTCGTTTACACGGGGGATGCCAGTGGACAGTAATGTTCTGCATGTGAGTACAGACGTTTCGATCGATCTTGTTAAAGCAGAAGCTTTGCCAACTGAAGTAAAGAGTGTGACTTTCAGAGTGAGCAGTCCTGGTGAAAACCAGAGAGTCACGAAGTCTGATGAAACAGAGATATGGTTAAATGAACAAGACAAGAGGAGTTTACAAAAAGGCTGTGCACAAAAGAAGAAATATTTGCATGATGCCCACACAAGAGAATTAATACTCCAGCACAAAGTTGGTAGTTTTCATTCTACAAAAGCAGCAAGCTTGAACTCTATTCACCACTTTTTAGGCAGACAGTGTGAAGAAACTGGGTCAAATGAAGTTCCTTTCAGAATTACTGGAGATGCCAGTGAAAGGAAAAACTGTGGAAAGTTGCATCAGTTTCTTTCTGAGATCAAAACTGGTCTACAGTTTGAACAAAAAAGATCTCATTCTTCTGATGCTGGCTTTCCTCAAATGCCAAAGGAAGAGGCATTTTATAGCATTCCACCAAACAGGAGCAAGGTAAATACCTTCTAGCAATAGAACGTTAAAAGTTAGCTTGGTAGAAAATACTTCAACAATGTTTTTTATTTAGTTACTAAAATAAATGTCCTGTCCTCTATATGTAGCCCTGTTATATACTGTCTCCCTGCACACAATCATAGCACACTACATGTTCTTTTATCCATGTATTTAAATAATATTGTTCTAGTTTTGCAGTAGTTTTCTTTTGTAGCCTAATTTCAGATATTTCCTAATTTTGATTTGGGAGACTGAAATACCTTTTAATATCGATAGTGAATTTTCTTTTTGGTTCTTGAGGAAGGAGTAAGCTTATGTGTTACATCAAGGATGATATCAAATGGAATGGAGCATTTATAACTGATTTCATTTACTATCAATTGTGAAAGCTTTTTATATATTGCTTTAAGCAGAAAAGGCGAGTGCAGATCGCATTGCACTTCCAGCTGAGAATTTCCAGGTGCTTTATAAACATTAAATAAATCTTACAATCCCCCTCTAAGAAAAGAAAATATTATTATACTCATTTTACAGATGGGGAAACTGAGGTACAAACCAGGGTTGTAGCTAGCCTCTGCTTTCTGGCCAGGCCCTTACACTTCAGAGTGGGCCCAGCCACTCCTGCTTCCGGTCACATGACTAGAACTTTCCTGCCGACCAGCTGGGGTGTCAGGAGGAGCAGGAAGGGGGAGAGGCAGCCCGGCCCCTGCCGTGGAGCCAGAGCTGCAGGCAGAGGAGCAGCCACTCCTGCCCCTCTGCCTGCGGCTCCTCCTCTGCTCACAGCACTGCCGTGGCAGCAAGCTTACGCCGTTCCGGAGCTATGGTGGGTGGGCGGGGCTGCTGGCTAACCAGGTGGGCACTGCCCACCTGGGCCCAACCATAGCTACACCCCTGGTATAGATTCAGTCAAAGGAAGTCTTGAGACAAAGCTAAATTTAGAACCTAAGGCTCCAGATTTCTGATTTCTGTGCTTTAATCCATGATCTTCTGCCCACTCTTGTTCACAGAGGTGCTGGGGGTGGGAAGCACCTCCTGGCCTGAAGTGGTTTCCTTTATAGGCAGGATTTACAGTTTGATTCAATGGCTCTCAGCACCCCCAGTCTACAAAATGTTCGAGCACCTCTGCCCTCATTGAAACCAAGGATATGGGCCAATTGACAGTTCAAGGGTATTGAGTGCTGATTGAGAGCTAGTTTATTGATGCTGAAGGTTTGAGGGGCTTTGCCTAGCTGACCTAAACTGGAAGTGCTCATGGACTACAGGAGAAGTCCCTTTGAGGGAGAGAGTGAATAGGGACTTTGAAGATTGGAGTGGGTGGGTTAGTGAGAGGGGAAATATCCTGGGACCTCTTTCCACAAAGAACTAAATATGAGCCCATAGTCTGTGTAACTTACTTTTGTAAGGAGTTCCCATACATTACACAAGAGTCTTAACAAAATGCCATTATCTGTATAGTAATGATACGGGATTAAGTCTTTGTCAGCACAAACAAGGTGTACTGCTTTAACTCTACTGTTGTAAAAGCTCCCTTGTGTGTAAGCAGCTTTATATGAGCATAACTGCATCAGCCCCAGGGGTTGTGTCCCTACAGTTATTCTGGTAAAAAATCAGATCTCTAACCTACATAAAAACAAACAGACTCCTGTGGCACTTTTAAAGACTAACAGATTTATTTATCGCATGAGCTTTCGTGGGAGAAAAGCCCACTTCATCAGATGCCTTGAAGATATATACCTCTCAACTCTGGCTTCCACTTCATGCATCTGACGAAGTGGGTTATAGCCCACGAAAGCTTATGCCTGAAGAAATCTGTTAGTCTATAAGGTGCCACAGAACTCTCGTTGTTTTTACTCTACACAGACTAACACGGCTACCCCTCTGGAAACAGAACAGAGGGTTGCTGAAAGAGATTGCTTACGTTCAGATGTCTGGGGCGAAATATTTGTAACCGCACCTGGCTTTAACTGGAGAAGCAGGTCCAGAGAAGGCCATTATCTTCTTCTAATTTGTAAAGCCATCCCCATTTTGCTTTGATTACTTCTTATAACTAAGGACATGCTTGGACCAGAGGGATGGTAAGCAATCTTTAACACAGACATTAAAATAAAATAGTCTGTTTATTAGTGGAAATTAGGCAGGCAGATTAGAATCAGAAATTAAATCTGTTTCAGTATTAAGTGCAAGAATTGTTCATTGTGCAATCCACCAGCCCTTTACTGTCACTCAAGTAGATTTTCCCTGGATAGGGTTGAAGTGACCTCAGTGTCTATGTCCTACCTGAACTCAATCTTCACAGCACTAGTAGATCTCCGTGACAGGCTACTATCTGTAATGCCCAAAGGTTTTGTATGCGTTGGTTGTTTATGCCAGCAGGAGAAAGAAAACCCTTGGCTTCGTTAAGGAGAAACTTTTGGGCATTCATCTGCCTTGTGGACTTGAAGAGCGGAGCGGAGGGACTCTGGGCTGATTCATGGGACGGAGACACAATGGTGTAGCAAAGCCAATTGACTTCAGCCCACTTTGTAGGAGGCTTATAAAATCTTCCCCAAGCCCTGGGGGCTATTCTGAACTGGGAAAATAACTCCCCTCTTCCCCCTTGGTTTCAGGGTAGGACTGTGTCTTTTGGCCTTGCTGTGAGCATCACACTAGACTAAGAAATTTTAATTCCCTTCCAGGTAGTTGGCAGACCTGGGCAGTTGGGGATGGGGTTTCACCCTTTTCTCAGCAACCCAGGGACCGGCTACTTAGGTCAGGTTGTAAAATTCATGTTTGTTGCACCTTGCCAAGTGCCCAGGGCAGGTAATCATTTGACAGGGAGCCTGCATTGCTGATAAATTGGATTTGGAAGTGAATTAGGAGAAGGCATTTCCTAAACGAGATAGGGAATGGGATTGGTAGTTGTAATGACTGATACAGCAAAGAGACAGCTCCTTCTTCCCCACCCCATTAACCCTCAGATCGGGGAAGGCAGTGAGGTCTCTCAGCAAGGGTTCTGGGGCTAGGTTTATTGGGTAGGAGACTAATGGGAACCTTGGTGGTGTGGATTAGAAAGGAAGGATCAATTGTATTGGACGAGTTATTGCCAAATAGTTCCCAGATGTGTTACTTAAGTTGTGGCCTAGTTAAAGCACATTCCTGGAGTCCAGGGCAATGTGGTTCTTGGCTCTGCTAAAGAGGGAGTTAAGCCAGTTGCTAATTATCTTAAGCTCCCTTGCACCACAGCCACATAGATCCAGGATCTTGCGCTGTACAGGAATAGAACCCATAGTTTGGATCCTGTCCTCCTGGACACTAATCTGCCTTTTCCTACTTATATATATGGAACAATATTGGTATTGTTAAAGCACAAGATTAAGAATGATAAGATTTGAGTTCTTTTTTCAACTCTGACACAGACTTCCTAGGTGACTTTAGACGAATCACATATCCTCTTTATCTCCAATTTACCCATATGCAAAATGGAGGCTAATACTTACTGAACTGGAACTGTTAATTCATTAATATTTATAGAGCACTTTGTGATAGAAGTATTGTTAGTATGTTAATGATTTTGATTAATTTTATTTCAGACATGACTCTGGATGCAAATATCACAAATTGGGCCATATTTGATATGAATGTATTATTATCTTGTGCTCTAGTCTATTATTTTTTATATTGTATGACATGCTAGCCAAACTTTATGCCACAGTATAAAAAAGTTTCCAGGGATAATAATGACATTTCTCATCAGATCCAAGATATTTTAAAAAGGAAACTTAAACGTTTTTCTCTCTCACATTAGGAAAGTTCAGCATAGGATCCATGACATTGTACAAGCTGATGTTTCCCTAAAATTTATTTGGTAACATAAAAGATAAATTCTTCTTGGCTCAAAACTTCACTTTAAAAAAAACAACAAAAACAAAAAATCTTATTTGGGTCTTTTTCGTCATGTTCAGCTGTATGGTGCTATTTAAATACAGGCACCTAGTATAGTCAGCTAAAATAATTTCTTTCTCCCCTTCTTTCCAACTCTGAAGACCTCTGTTTACAGAGGATCAAAACCTTCTCTCCTTACTTACCCAAACTTGACTTCCATA
This sequence comes from Pelusios castaneus, assembly GCA_007922175.1. NCBI lineage: Eukaryota > Metazoa > Chordata > Testudines > Pelomedusidae > Pelusios > Pelusios castaneus. Next base: position 1,683,599 of record ML685779.1, read on the forward strand.
GAACGTCACTGAAATTACAAGCATGAGCAAGGCATGCTCCTCTATGCTCTATTCTCCAAGGCAGTAAGTTAGAGCTGCCCATCTGCAGCTGAAGCTTGCACTAGGGAATGCTGCCCTGAATCAAGGAGCATGAGGCTTCCTGCAGCCCCTCTCTCTACTCCATTTCAGTGTAGCTTTGGTGGAGGGCACTATCAAGGTTGCAGACTTTGTCTTCTTTGCAGAGGCTGGCCTCTTCCATGGTGATTAGTTTCAATCCAATTCCTAGACTAGACACACAGGCAAGTATTCAGCACCAAAGAGTGACTGTATGGTACTGACTTTTGGTCCCTATCAACTTGGATTATCAACTCTCTAATCATTCAGTCTCCTTTATTTTTTCAAGTCCCAGTTCCAATATTTAGAAATGTGTTTACCAAACAAAGATGTGAAAATCTGAAATATTTTAATAGCTAAATCATTCCCCTCTGTCTGTATCTATTTGTTGTCTCCAGGCTGGATTAAGGGGCTTGGGGTCGTGGGCTGCCCCACCACTGTGGGGCCCCTCCTCCAGCTGGCGCCCCAGCCCCCCACCACTGTGGGGGCCCCTAGTGCCTGGGCTGGCACTAGGGGGAGAGGAGAGGCAGTGCTCCCACCCTGCCCCCGGGCTGGCTGGTTTGCAGGGTGGGCTGGCCATGTTCACTCCACTCCGTTCTAGAAGTGGGGCTGGGGCCAACTGGCGCACAGTGTTGCTCCAGCGCGGCCTTCCAGAGCTGGACCTGGACCTGGAGGGCTACAAGGGAGGCCATACTGAGCACCAGCCAGCGGAACGGATGTGAACAGAGCGGAGTGAACAGGGTTGGCCCTCCTTGCCCCCTGGGGTGGACCAGCAGCGCCTTTGGCCCAGGGCTCTGCCCCCCCAGCGCTGGCAGGGCAGTAGCTCTCTGCCCCCCATCCCCCGGTGCTGTGGGGGCATAGCAGATCAGGGGGCCAGATATAGCAGAGGCCATAGGGCCTGGAGCCTGGGCCCCCCAGCCTCTATAACCCCTGCATTAATCTGGCCCTGGTTGTCTCTTGTCTTAGATCATAAACTCTTCACCCCAGGTACTATCTATGACACTTCAGGGCAACTGCATCTGTATTCCCCCTCTGTGGTTCACCAAGGGTACCCACTTTAGGCTTCTTGCTCCTTAGCCATGACTTCTGTGGGGTGGAGACCCACATCTCTCTGCCCCCTGACTAAGAGATTTTCAGTCTGCACAGTTCCCTGCATGCACTGTGAGTTCCATGTCAAGTGAGGCTGTCTGTTTTGGTTTTTTCACAGAAGCAATAGCTGTAAGTTACCACGCAGTTCTTTCTAAGCAAGCACCTTTATTCTTAGTGTAGAAGCATTACAGAGAAAATTATTAAAACCAGTAAAATAACCTACATGCCTGCCAATAAGCTTACCAAGTGTCAGCCCTGCTCTGAAAAGGACTGTGGTAGGAGTCTGTCCTTCAAATTCCTCATGGGTTTTTCTCTGCTCACAAAATCATAGCACCTTTTTCTCAGAACAATAACACATAGATTAACTTTTCCTTATGCTGCCTGGATCTTTGATCTGCAGAGAGCTGTGAATAGGTAATCAGATAGAGGTTCTCTCCTCAGGGTATACTGCCTAAACGTAAAAGAACAGCAAAGTCCTGTGGCACCTTTAAAGACTAACAGATTTATTTATTGCATGAGCTTTCGTGGGAGAAAATCCCACTTCAAAGGGATTTTCTCTCACGAAAACTCATGCGATAAATAAATCTGTTAGTCTTTAAAAGTGCCACAGGACTCTGTTGTTTTTCTACAATAGGCTAACATGGCTACCCCTTTGAAACTAAACTTAAAAGGTTAACTCCTGAGGCTGGGAATTTGCATTTCCTTCCCCCCATGTATATCCTAGAAAACCTATTACCTTTGTTGTCTGGCACATTGTTTGTTTAAAAGAGTCTTTTGAAGCTCCTAACATTTCACAGGGTTTCTACTAGTCATATCTCCTCCCTCAAGTAGTTACATATAACCCCACAATTATGTGTAAACTTTGCACTTATAGTACTCTCAAGATATTTCAAATTTAATTCAGTAAGATCTGCCAAAGACATTGCAGGAAATTGCAGTATTTGTCAAACGTGTGTGTGTGTGTGTGTGTGTGTGTGTGCGCGCGCGTGTGCGTGCGTGCGCGAGCGAGCGAGTGCTGGAAAACATTTTTAGGGCAAAACTTTTTTTTTTTTTTTTGCCTAAAATTGCAAGGTTGGGTTGAAAAAAATATTGTGATTTTTTTTTTGGGGTCCAATTCATCTAATTATCTTGGTTTGAAATCTCCCTCCAGTTTTTTTTTTTAAAAAATTCAAAACTTGATTTTCATTTTGCCCCTTTTGAAATGAAAAGTTTTGATCTTTTTACGCAAAGCAGTATTTTGTTTCCAACTTTACTTCAATTTTATTTTAAAAAGGTAAAAGAACCCCTCCAAATGCTCCATAAATAAATGAAAAGTTTCATTGTTTTTTATTCCCTCCCCTTTAAAAATAAAATTGAAATAAAAAATTAAAAACAAATCACTTTCATTTGACCAGCTTAACTTGACCTGAAACAATTTTATTGTGATTTTCAATTAGCTGAGAAAGATTTTAAAAAAAAAATCATTTACATTGACTTGAAATTATTTATTTCTTCAGTTTTGCAGTTCAGCTACCAAACCAGAAAATGTAGTAATTTGTAGAAATCTAGTTTGTACCATGCCTAGTATATATAATAGGACCCTGATCTCATATGCAATTTAAATAAAATTTATGTATTTATTATTTTGGGACAGAAACTGCATACCTAACTCAGGACAGAGATGGTACACACCTGTAATACTTTTAGTTACAATCTATGTTGCTATTAAATAAAAGTTAGTGTTTACCAGAGCAACCAGTGCATCTGATAGAACAACTAGTTAGTTCTGGGATGGTAGCATTATCTTTATTGCATAGGTCATGCAGCATTGCAGATAGCTCTGAGATAACAAAAGACCTTACAAGTGTTTCCTTTATCACGCCAAGTCCTGTTATCTGCTTACAATGTTACAGTATAAGTCAGGGGTCGGCAAACTTCCAGAAGTGGCATGCCAAGTCTTCATTCATTCAATCTAATTTAAGGTTTTGTGTGCCAGTAATACATTCTAACATTTATAAGGTCTCCCCACCTCTGGTTCCACCCCTTCCCACTTCTTCTCCTCTCCCATGTGACATGGGCTCCCAGTGCCCTGGCCAAAAGCCGCTCTGAAACCACCAAAAATTATAGAGGCCTGGCAGTAATAGTAGTGTGTGTGCCACTCAAAATCACTTCACTTGCCTTGCTTAGTATTTGTGCCATAGGTTGCTGACTCCTGGTTTAAGTGAAGAAAAAGTGCCAATATTTGTCCTCAGAATCAGGTATAAGGCTCAGAGTGCAAGATTGGCTGATTAGACTTGTTGACGTGAGATCTTCGACTTCCGCATAAGCTGACATTGCTCAACAAAGATCATTTGTGGAAACTCTTTAGTTCCAGCTGGTAACCTTGGTGTCACTATTGAAGTCACACAGGTTTGCTTTATCAATGCTTACCTAAGCACAAGTCATCATCGTTCACGTAAGTGTTCATTTTCTGTTTCTGAATCACATGCCCAGTGTGCTCTTTAACTCACATGGAAAATACCTGTGCAGAAGATAACACTGCCTTCTCTTAATGCTCTGTTCCTGAGAGCCATTTGAAAATCTCCCCTTACCCTCTGTATATATTTAGCTTCTCTCTTGTTTTCTTGTCTCCTCTTCTTTAATCCTCAAGTTTCAGAGTATAAACACTTCACTTGCCTCAGGAATACATTTGTAATCCAGCTATAATATTGTAGAGTTAGGTACATTATATCAGGGTTCACACTTTCCTCTGAAGCAGTCAGTGTTCATATTGTATACATTCATGCTGCATGTATACCATCAGCAGACCTGGCCATTTAAGGTCATTTCCATCTTCATGTCTTTCCTGTTTAATCTTACAGAAAAAGAATAAACAAAATGTATTGGCACTCTTGTGATTCTCATTTTGGGGTTGAATAAATTGATTTTGAACCACTGAAGTCAATAAGAGTTTTTCAGTTGACTTCAGTGAGAGTAAGCTCAGGCCCTTTGACCGATGTACAGCTTGTCGATGACTGTGAAATCAGAAGGGAAGAAGTTCCAGAAAGGCTCAGTCATAGCTGCAGCAATGTAGGTGAACCAGCAATCTCAAAATGATAGTCAAAATCAGGAAGTGGGCAGCAAATCTCTAGGTGCCTCTAAAAAACCATTGCCATGGGGAGTCCACAGATGTCTAAAGGACGAGCCATACACTTTATCTACTTCTCCCCCGTTAGTAACCTTTCTTCTGTTTTTAAAATCTTATTAAGCTTGCATAAATTCAGGATTTGCTTCTTGATTCTGTTTGATGAAAGCTGTGTCACTGGATTGGAACTATAAAAGTTAAGACTTTCTCCTCTAAAAGTTTATTAGTTTATATTAGTGCCAGTTTTGTGGGATATAAAAAATGCGTGGTGTGCATACAACATTTACTGTTGAAAGCAAAGTTCAAGGGACTGTGCAATGGTTTTTACTGTTACTCTTAACTCTTTCATCTGAATCTTCCTTATTTGGCATATTGCAATTTAAATATCACCATTTATCTTGTAATAATATCTTTTACTTTTGATAATCTTTGATGTATTTATCAGCTACCTTATCTTCCGAGCCTTCAGAACTTGTAGTTGGTAATGCCCTAAGTTATTCCCCTTTCTCATTTTTTTCTTTTTTGCAAAATGATATTAATTGCATGCAAGATATAAAGTATTAGAACACTTCTGATTATTATATAAACTTAAAATACAGATATTTGCACTTGGAATTAGCATGTATTATCAATTGTGAACCATTAGGATTATTTGTTGCCACTTCACTTCACTTCACTTAGTCAGTGGGGCTGCTTGCATTTTAAAGTACTGTACCCCACGTGTAAGTGCAGCAGAATGTAGCCCTTTACCTAGAGATCTATCTCCACTTTACTTTCCTATTTTTTCATTTGAGTTTTGTATTTGTGAAAAGGACTTATTGCACTGACAATCCCGTAAGCTAAAATCCTTTATCTAGACTGAGAATAGGCAGTGTCCAATGTTCCCTGATCTAGTAGGGCCCATCTCAAACACAGAGAGAGTAATTCAATCTCTTAGGCTCATTCAGTCATTTTCCTTTGTCTGAGGCTGCCAAACAGGGCGATGGTTAGTGCCAGAACAAGTTTTTTGATGAGGACCTTACCTCTGGGAAATGGACTGAGACCACCAAACCATTTGTCGTCATTGCAGAATTTCGATAACACTGGAAATGTGACTGTTAAGCAATCTTAATTTAAAATAAGATTTGGTTTTGTATCCATGGCTACACATTCCATTTCTATGTGTCACTGCAGATTTAAATATGACATTCTGAGATTGCCCTGAAAACACTGCCTTGTGGTCAGGCGAATTTTATGTGCTACATTAGCACTCTGTGCTGTTCCAACTCTACATCACTCTTGCAATTTAGTTAACTGTGGAGAGGGCCAAAGGTCTGAGTTTGTATGTAAAAAAAATGGAGAGAGGAAAACTTTAGTGTAACTTACTCTTTTATTAAGTAGTCATGTAAAAAAATAGACGAATGAAGCTCTTATAGACAAACACAGAGAAATTGTTTAAAGTGACAGAAGAAAAGACGACTGTTTTTTAATATCAGACATCAGGCCTTTCCAGTTGACATATTTTCTTTAATAAACTCTCCTCAGTGAAGTGGCAGATAGTTGATTTGATTTATACTGTGGTCTGGTTCTGTGTGTTATGAATAGAAGCCGAGGCTGCTAGAAAAATATTTATCTTGCTTGCTTGTGTAAATGAACGGAAAATTCTTTGAGAGTGTCCCCATAGGTGCGTCTACGTCTGTGCACTGCTGATCAGAGAATTTTGGTAGCAGTGTCCTTTCGACCCATTTATACATTTCTCCCGCCTCCATCATGCTCTGCCATGAGGCTAACCAGCCTTGCATAGAGCCACCCTCCTCAGCTCCTTCTCAACCACCCCTGGCTAGAGATGGAGCTTTAGCTATCTGTTAGCGGTAATTTTTGTTACCTTTCGGAATTTCCTTTTCTTTTCTTTAACTCCTTTATCTTTTATTTATCAACCCCCCCCCAACAAAAACAAAAAACCCTTCAATTTACTTTAAACTTTGTTTTTCTTTAACCCTTTCTCCTCCTTTATCTGGAGATCCCTTGGACAGAGTATGCCTGGTTCACTGGGCTTCAAGAAGTGTCTTAGTTGCAAGGAATCGATCCTGGTGACTGATGGACACTCTCAGTGCGTTTGCTGTTTGGCAGAGAACCACGTCCCCCAGAAGCGTGGTTTATGCCAACAGCTGAAACCCAGATCCAGAAACGATAGAGAGCTTAGACCTAAGCTCCTCCTGTCAAAAGTGGGCCTTCAACCACTTTCAGACCCAAACACTGTAGTAACAATGGTTCTTGGAGGTGTGTTCCCCAGTGGGTGCTCCAGGGCTCTTCTTGCCTGCCACCCGCCCTTCTTCGGAGTTCTCAGCAGAGATGGAACTGAGGAGGGTTCGCCCTGCAATGCTGATTACCTTCATGGCAGAGCTCAAGCAGGGAGAGGTGCAGCGCATGTGTGGGCTGAACGGACACTGCTACCAAATTGTTCATCAGCAGCGCAGGTATGCAGACACACACATAGTGGAGAACCCATAGGGATCTGCATCTCAAAGAACCATTGTTGCTGAACAAGGAGAATTACTTTTTTTTGTATTTCAGACAATACATTTCCATATACCTTAAAAATCAAGAAAATGAACAGAGATTTTTTAAATTAGCCTCTGTCATGTGAATTGGGGTCGGGGGGAGCAATAGATGTGGTATATCTTGACTTTAGTAAGACTTTTGATACTGTCTCACATGACCGTCCCATAAACTGGCACTTAACGAACCTATAATTTAATGTTTAAATTAATAGTTGTAAATCCACATCTTACTTGTAAAGAAAAGAGTGTAAAACAAAAGAATTAAAAGGTACTGTTGCGAGGCTGGTACACCCTGTTGCAGGCGACAGTTCATACACACAGGGAAGGTTAGGAGAAGGCCATGGGTTTACGCCTACTCCGCTAGGTTCTCTTCTGGGGTGGCAGCAGGTCGGTCCAAGTTGCCGGGGCTGCCCTTTCTTCTGGGCAGTATGGCTTAATGGTCTGAGCTAGTAGTAGGGGCCTGTACTCAGGGCCATGGGTCCTAGTAGCTGGGGTCAGTGAAGTGTCTCTCTGTATTGGGGCAGCATGGCCTGATGGCCCATTGGGGTAGTGGGTGCTGCCTGCAGAGGTGTGATGCCCAGGGTAAGGGGGTTCAGGCTTGCCCTGCTCCTCTGAGCCCCAGGCTAGGGCCCTAGCCTTCCTCAGCCTGCAACGTTTCCTTAACACTCGCTATACCAGTGTGGGCTGATACGCCCCATCACAAGTACATTGTGGGAGCCACTTTTCACTGACATCATAATCTGATGAAGTCCCTCTTCCCATCAGTTTACCTCCAAGTGCTTGACACTTCCGTTATGTGTTAATTTAGTCATGTTTATGCAGAATCCACATATTTGCTTCCACGTCCAGTGTCTCCGTGGTTCTACTGAAAGAAGGAAATTTCAGTTAGCAACCTAGGTTCCAGAGGGCCCCTCGTGGCAGATGCTATCTAGGAGATGCCTTTGACTTATAGATGTTAGGGTCAGAAGGACCCATTATTATCATCTACGCTAACCTCATTAATACAACTCCTTGGTTTGCACTTGAATAGATGTGTTTGAATTAACGCTTATCGACACTTGAAATGCTACAGAGGCACAGCTACAGTCCTGCAGCTGTGCTGCTGTAGCAGTAGATACCACCTATGCCAGTGTAACTTTCGGGTGGGCTAAAATTCATTTAGTTGCCCTTCTCCAGTGCCTCACAGAAATCAATCCCAATCCCTATGGAGAAAGCAGCTGGAGACCCAGGATCCAGTCTGTATGGGACTCACGGCAAAGATTGTTCAGAGTTACCACCCCACATTAAAATACTACTAAAAACAAACATAACAATGAACTTTATTAACTACTAACTAAATAAACCTTATCCTAAGAAAACAAAATACAATTAACCAAGAACAATTCCTACAGAAACCCCCGCAGGAAAGATACCCAAGAGTCCCAAAGTCTAGGTGGAGTTCACCCAACTCTCAGCTACAGTCTCTGTTCTAGTGTAGAAGGTTGAATGGCAAGAAATAGCTGTCCTCTTCTTCCTTTGCTGGAATCCTCTGCAGCATTCCATGCAGGCTTTTTCTTCTCCTTTGCAACCAGCCCTCAGTCCCATATGCATGTCTGCAAAGTCTGTTGCAATGACTCCATCAGAGGGAGAAAACATCTTGTTCACTCCTGGCTCAGCTTCTCTCCTGAAAACTGAGCACATGGTCTCTTCTCAAGGCAGCTCTAGCCTGCTGTCTGCACAGACTGCTGCTCTCATGTCATCTGACTGACCACACCACATCACACCAGCAGGGCACCCTGTGGAGCATGCTTAAAAATGCTACCACTCCCTGCCTCCAGAAGTTTCTAGTTGTGGGTAGCTAATCTGCCCAGCAACAGTAACCCACCCTTAACAGGTCTCTTAAAGAGATAGCTTTTTTTTTTTAGACATATGGGTTACACCAGAAAGAGGGGTAAGTACCCCATCACCCCAAGAGGCGATTGTGACAGGCTGCTCCCCAGATCCGGTCTGGTGTGCTGCTATGACCCCTTGAATCCCACTTCTGAACCCCAATTCACCCCACTCTGCTGGGTGAACACTCACTCCTGAGTCAGTCCACACCAGCCACCAGTGTGTAATTGGTCCCAGGCAGTGGTTGTAAATCCACTAGCCACACAGGTGTTGGTCCCCAAGCAAGCACACCCAGCCCCAGACACTACACTGGGAGCCACTACCTTTCAGGGATTGGGACCCACTCCCAATCACCTTAGTCTCAAATTCGTCCACTTAACAAAGAAGTAGATTGTGCCCAGCCTCCCACATCCACACCTTCTAAAGATCACACAGCTTTAGATAAAACAAATACTAGTTTACTGATCAGAGTACGATTTGAAGTGGGAACATGGCCAATCAAGGCAGAAACATACTATAAATGAGTCAGGAGTGATCACTACCAAATTAAAGGTATAAACCGCATACTAATCTAACATCTTTACCTAAACTGACCTCAAAGTCCAGAATCATAGAACAATAGGGATGGAAGGGACCTCACAAGGTCATCTAGTCCAACCCTTTGCTAAAAAGCAGGACCACTCCTACTAAATCACCCCAGCCAGGGTTTTGTCTAACTGGGCCTTAAATATCTCCAAAGATGGAGATTCTGCCACCTCCCTAGGTAGCCCATTCCAATGCTTCACCACCCTCCTAGTGAGCAAGTTTTTCCTAATATCCAACCTTGACCTCCCCAGCTGTAATTTGAAACCATTGCTCCTTGTTCTGTCCTCTGTTACCCTCGAAAGCAGCCTACCTTCCTCTTCTTTGGAGCACCCCTTCAAGTAGTTGAAGGTTGCTATCAAATGTCCCCATAGTCTTCTCTTCTGTAGACTAAATAAGCCTAGTTCCTTCAGTCTCTCCTCATAAGTCATGTTCCCCAGCCCCCTAATCATTTTTGTTGCCCTCCGCTGGACTCTTTCTAATTTGTCCACATCCTTTCTGTAGTGGGGAGCCCAAGACTGGACACAGTATTCCAGATGCGGCCTGACCAGTGCCGAATAGAGGGGAATTATCACATCCCTCGATCTGCTGGCAATACTCCTACTGATGCAGCCTAATATGCCATTGGCCTTTTTGGCAACAAGGGCACCCTGTTGGCTCATATTCATCTTCCCGTCCACCATAACCCCCAGGTCCTTTTCTACAGCGCTGCTACTTAGCCAATTGGTCCCCAGCCTGTAGCAGTGCTTGGGATTTTTCTGTCTTAAGTGCAGGACTTTGCACTTGTCTTTGTTGAACCTCATGAGGTTTCTTTTGGCCCAGTGTTCCAATTTGTCCAAGTCTCCCTGGATCCTGTCCCTGCCCTCCAGAGTATTTACCATTCCCCCCAGCTTGGTGTCATCCGTGAACTTACTAAGCACGCAGTCTATCCCATCATCAAGATCATTAATGAAGATGTTGAACAGAACCGGCCCCAGGACCGTGCACAAGGTGTTCAGCTGTTTGATGTTTTACGGCCATTCTCTGCCTATTCAAAGGCAGGGCCCTGTTCTTGCTTGAAGTTGGTTGCAAGATGGTGTCTTCCAGGCCAGAACCTGCAGCTTCTCCCCCCCAAACAGCCTGTGTCTTTGTTTTTACAAACTCCTGACAGTCCCGTCCCTCTCCCCCGCCCCACTGCTGTGAGCTTCTCTTCACTTCTACCTGAGCCAAGGAGGGCATTAGCATTCCCTTTCTCATGTAATTCCCCAGAGTCTCTGCTACAGATAGTCCTGAGAGTCTGAACCATGTAACATGCTTCACATCTGTACACACATGTTGCTGTAGGAAACATGGTACCATGATAATTATGTAGAATATGTTGTGAGCATTCACAAAGGAACCTGGTATAGTGTAGTTAGCATCAAATCACACAATTAGATTGCAAAACTGAACAGAAAAGTCACACAGATCATGCCCTAGGGCTGCACGGATGTGCATCCTGTCACAGTGATCGAGGTTGGGTGGTGGCAGAATATTTCCATCCACCTAGCGCTGTTTACACGGAGGGCTAGGTCATCTTATTTTATGCTGCTCAAAGCTATGGATTTTTCACTCCCCTAAGCCATATAGCTGGCTAAACCTAACTTTTTAGCATAGACCAAGCCTTTATACATCTGCATGGTTACGCTTCTTTCTTATCCTCCCCTCCTTCTCTTGTAGCTGATTCTGCCACTTGGCTCTCCATCACAGCGTTGTGGGTGGCTTCTGCCTCGCCTATCCCCTATCCTATCCCCTCTGTGGACTTTCCCACACCCATTCCCGGAAGCCCATTTGTGAAAATGAATGGTGTTTACTTGGTATGACATCAAAATCAATGGTGTCTAGGTTCTTTTATGGTGACTCTAACTGTGATAGCTGAACACCAGACTATGTTGTTTCTTTTCATATGATTGAAATATTCTTAATAATAACAGGATGCTCTTATATTTATTAGCTATATTAACATAAAATCAAAGTTCAGATGTGACAAAACCTGGATATTCAAAATTAAGAAAATATATGGTACTGTATACAATATCCTATATTTAGGCTTTTATCCTCTTTGATCCATCCTACAATTTTGCTATACCCAGTAGTGCAAATTTTAATTGCATAATTCAGTGTTCCAAGGGAGGTGTCTCTTGAGTGCTGCATCATTAGTGACTTTTCCTTCTGCGAGAAAAATAAATCATTTTCATGATCTTCATGTGTGTTTATGCACTGATCATTTTCTATGCATAGGGGTTAGACTCTATTAGAGACTAATTAAATCAGTTTTAAAAATTTCAGTATGAAAGGATTTTTATAGTGTAAGATATGTTTTTTTAAAATGTAAAATGCACTATTTTCTTTCCTTTTTTGGTGCTTCAGGTCTAAAGCTATATTCAGACTAATTATTTTCATATACTACAATAACAAATCTCCTAGATTTCGGGCAAAATTCTCTGATCCACCCTCTCTGATTGACATGCTATTGTGTGCTATATTCTGTAGTACCTATTTATATTCTGTATTGCATACATGTTCCACATATTGCTATATATCAGTGGGCAATGTGAAAATGGAAAGTATGCATTTTGGATTCAGAGTAAGGGTAACATATCCAAAGTGCTTACCAGAATACAGAATTTTACACTAAGAACCTGAGTATTAGGTTTCAGTATGAGTGAACGGTTGTCTTGGAATGATGTATAGGCCTGAAGATTATAGCTATTTTAATTATAATTTAACCTCTGTTTACAGCAGACCTATTAAATATTGTTCACATTATCTGCATCATCTATATAATTTCAAAATCAATATGGTTTTGGGATAGTTTCTTATGTAACAATTTTTAATAGGAGTTTATAACTAAAATATTGTCAAAAGAAATTCAGGTAATGATGATTTAGTAGTTTAAAAGATTGTGAGTCTAATAATTATATATTTCTTAATGAAGAGAGCGAAGACACATAATTATACTTAAAGTATGATATATATTTTGTACCCTTCAACTTACACAAAGATGCAAAATAGAAAAATCCATGATAATGAAAGATTGAGTATTTTTTCTGTAACATTTTCAGTCTCTTTTAGTCCTTCATAGATGGATTTATTCTGTTTATATTCATTATGTTCTAGATATCTGACATCCATGTTACTGGAGAGTCAGAGGATATGTCTGCTAAAGAGAGGCTACTTCTGTGGACACAGCAGACAACTGAGGGTTATGCTACAATCCGTTGTGAAAATTTCACGACCTGCTGGCGAGATGGGAAATTATTTAATGCCATCATTCATAAATACAGGTAATTGCATGGTTTGTTTGTTTTCAGCTTTACATACCTGGAAATATTTATTTGGGTATTCAAATATACATGAAGAGGCAATTCAGAAGAAAGTGGGCTCTGTGGCTTTTGCCTTATGGTAGCACTATCGAGGTAAAGACTAACTGTGAGTCGTCTTTGAAATCTCCTCCCTTCTGGAGCCAAGAGACTTTTCATTAGGTAAATCATACCACATCTTGCTCAGAGCAGAGTCTTAATTCTGACCAGCCTACATGAGACCCCATCAAATACACTCAAGAGAATGCCTATATGGCCCATAATGCACTGGTTCTCAACCTTCATCATACCAGGGATGCCCTTTGCCAGAGCAGAACCCTCCTGAGTCCATCCTCTGCCATCTAGCAAGGTTTCCCCTTCATTTAGCAATGTGGGAAGGGTAGAGTGATTTCAAGTATTGACATCTGTTCATAACTCCCTTGGTCATACAACTCCCAAGATGAGATGTAGTCTAATTCAGGGGGATTTCATAGAGTGACCAGATGTCACTCAGCCAGGGAAGAATTTTAAAGGGGCTGTGGACAGTGTTATTTTCTGAGTGTTACTTCCATTCCTGTAGAAAGACAACAGAGTCTTGTGGCACTTTTAAAGACTAACAGATTTATTAATCGCATGAGCTTTC
>ML685779.1:1701837-1839718 GCA_007922175.1 Pelusios castaneus
GGACCAATTAAGGCCAGCTGGTAAAAAGCCCTTGCTCCAGCCAGAGGCGTGGAGAGTGAGGGGAAGTAGGAGTGGGGGGTGTTGGAGAGAGTAGTGGAGAGACAGAGACAGCAATACTGAATCCCAGAAGGGCAAGAAGAGCACAGAGAGAGGGGGAGATAGCCCAGGGGAGGGTAGTGCTGCTACCAGCAGCCTCAGTAGCGTGCAGCTGCTAATCCTAGGGCCCCTGGGCTGGGGCCCGGAGTAGAGGGAGGGCCCGGGCCCCTTCCCGCTCCTGCCTCTGTGCGCCCAGGGCTTCCACTGCCCAGAGACTGGGGCAAGCAGGGCTTACCTTGGGCCCACAAGACAGAGGAGTACAACACCCACGGGAGCAGAGCGGTCCGTTTGCCACAATAAGGAACCACCTATGTGGCAACAGTTGCAAGATTTGGGCCTTGTTCTTGTAAGTATTATTCTATGATTTAAAAAAAAAAAAAAGACACATCAAATATCTCCCAAATTATATAATTAGTTAATTTTAACAATGAACTTTGCAGTGTTTATTAACAATGCATACTTTTTAAAATACAGTTTCTTTGTAGTTGATTATTTTTTATTTCAACCTCTACGAATTTACATGAATGTGTAATCCGGTACTTTTGTAAAATAGACTTATTATTTCACATGAAATTCTGGAATATTTTAGTATTCTCCTTCGAGTGATTGCTCACGTCGACTCCAATAAGGTGTGCGCGTGCATCGTGCACGGCTGTCGGAAAGAATTTCCCTAGCAACCCGGAGGGTCGGCTACAGAGCCCCTTGGAGTCGCGCCTCCATGGCGCCCTTTATAAGGGCTCACCGACCCTCCCCTCACCAGTTTCTTCTTACCGCAGTGACGGCTAGTCGGATCTTGGATCTCTCGTTGTAGAGATCCGCCCTAGCATTCTAAATCTTGTTCTAAAGCTAGTTAGTTAATTCTAATTGTTTTAATTTTTATTAGTTTTAGTTAGTCAGTAATTGATAAGCCCAGGGGCCGGGGCATGCCTTGAGCCCCAGGCTTCAAACAGTGTGTGGAGTGCAACAAGCCCATGCCCAGGAGCGATCTGCACTCCACGTGTCTGAAGTGCCTGGGAGAAAAGCACTTGGGGGAGAAGTGCAAAATCTGTAAGTCGTTCCGGCCCAGAACGCAAAAGGATCGATCCCAGAGACTGAAGGTACTCCTCATGGAAGTGGCACTTAGACCCTCCTCCAGTGCCCCGGCGCCTACCGCGGTCTCGACGCCGATGAAGAGTTCCCCGGCACCGGTGCCCTCGGGGCAGAGCAAGGACAAGGGAGATAGGCACCAAGTAACATCGGTACCGAAACCGAGCTCCCGGCACCGGTCAACCTCACCGGTACCGAGGAAGAGGCACCGCGCGGACAGAGGTCGGTCGCCACCTTCCAAGCATAGCGTGAGGGGTAAGGACACAGTGCGACCCATGTTGGGCCACGTAGTTGCCACCCCAAGAACGCCTAGGCCGTCGACTCCGCCCCGGGACACGGGGCCGTCGAGTCCGGCACCAGAGACCTCTCCCGGACGGGAGTTAGTGGAGGACGTGGAGATGACGAGATCTCCCTACACACCAGAGACGTTCGAGGCTGCCAGAGAGCTCATAGAGAGCACAGTACCGCCCCGCAGCAACTCGGGCTCCGTGACCGCCACCCCGGCACTGGGTAAGCCTCATCAGTCAAGAGGCAAGCCCACTCCGATGCCGGCCCATCACCGCCCCCGGCACCGCTCCTTGACGCCAAGATCCACGGCACCGCCAGGGTCCCCGAGGAGCAAGTTGCTATCGGAGTCAGAGGCGGGGTCGGTCGCCTCCGGACAAAGCCATTCGCGTTCGTCGTCCCGGCACCGCAGAGAAGCGTTTCCGGCACCGTGGGGAGCAGCATGGCAGAACCCCAGCAATTGGCCCTTCTGGACACCATGGGCCTACCATCAATCCAGAGGGGATCAGTCATCTCGCTTCCTCTCCACGGCATCGACCTTCTCCAGACCACGCAGTCGGTCCGAAACAGTCACCCGTCTGGACACGGCACTGGAAGGGGATTGGCACCCACCGCGCAGCACGGCACTGCAGAGCGCCTACGCCGACTCCCCCGCCTGAGGACATCGGCACCGCAGCCAGTGCCTCGATGCCGCGGGAAACCCTTGATGAGGAGGAATCCTCTCTCATCAAGGGATCCTCATCTTCGTCGCCAGACGAGGCGGTGGCTGGATCAACCCCAGCTCCCCCATCGGAGGACGGTCAAGCACACCAGAATCTTCTCAGGAGGGTAGCCCTCAACTTGGGCATCCAGGCTCAGGAGGTCGTCAAGGATACTCAGGACCCAATGACTGACATTTTGGCCTCCACGGGTCCCTCGAGGGTGGCTCTGCCATTGATAAAAACTATAGATAGGACTATGAGGTCGATCTGGCAGACCCCCTCTTCTGTGTCGCCCACCCCAAAGAGGGTAGAGCATAAATACTTTGTACCACCTAAGGGATATGAGTACCTATACACTCACCCTACTCCCGGGTCCTTAGTTGTCACGGCTGCTAACGACAAGGAAAGGCAGGGGGCCCAGGCACCAACACCGAAGGCCAAGGATGCCAAGAGGTTGGACATATATGGCTGAAAGGTGTACTCTACGAGGGGTGGCAAAACCAGCAGGCCATCCTGAGTAGGTACACCTTTAATTCCTGGAGCTTGGTGGAAAAATATGCGAACGCATTACCGCCTGACTCGAAAAAGGATTTCACGGCGTTAACAAACGAGGGTAAGGAGGTGGCAAAAGCCTCTCTCCAAACAGCTTTGGACGCAGCAGATGTAGTGGCCCGCATAATGGCCTCGGGGATCTCCATGCGCCGTAGCTCCTGGCTGCAAGCATCGGGGCTCCCATATGAGGTCCAGCAGACTGTGCAGGACCTCCCTTTCGAAGGCCAGTCACTCTTTTCTGAGCAAACAGACTCGAAACTCCATAGCCTCAAAGATTCTAGAGCAACTCTAAAATCCTTGGGAATGCATACCCCTTCTACACAGAGGCACCACTTTAAGCCCCAACCACCACCGCGCCCCTACCAACAACACCAAAGAGAGGACTCGGGCCGTAGGAGGGGCAGAAACAACAATAGTGGAAATAACAGGAAGAGGTCGTACCCTCCTTCGGGAAAGAATGATGGCCCCCCGGGCAAGTCTCAGGGCCCAAAACAGGGCTTTTGAAGGACTGCCCGAGGATGGAGTACCAGTCCACAAGGATCCAACCCCGCTCTTTCAAAACCGCTTATCCCATTTCTGCCATGCGTGGGCCTATATTACAACAGACAGATGGGTCCGGCGCACGGTAGAGGCGGGATATTCTATCCAATTCCACTGTACACCCTACCCCGACCTCCCAAATCCCCGTCCCTCTTCAGGGACCCCTCTCACGAACACCTCCTTTGCAAGGAGGTCCAGCAGCTTCTAAACCTAGGGGCAGTCGAAGAGGTCCCAGCAGAGCTGAGGGGGAAGGGATTCTACTCAAAGTACTTTCTGATCCCAAAGGCAAAGGGAGGCCTCAGGCCAATCCTGGACCTCAGGTGCCTGAACAGGTTCATAAAGAAGCTCAAATTCCACATGATCTCCCTAGCCTCGATCACTTCCTCATTGGATCCAGGGGATTGGTACACCACCCTCGACCTCAGGGATGCGTACTTCCACATATCGATCATCCCGAGGCACAGAAAATTCCTGAGATTTGTAGTAGGAAACGAACATTTCCAGTTTACAGCACTCCCCTTCGGGCTGTCCACGGCACCCAGGGTCTTCACGAAATGCATGGCGGTGGTGATGGCCTTCCTCAGGAAGCGGAGAGTGCATGTCTTTCCATATCAGGACGATTGGCTGGTGAAAGGGAATTCCAGCAGACAGGTGGAGGAGCACATAGACCTTATAAAACACACTTTCGACAACCTCGGTCTGTTAATAAACTTAAAGAAGTCCACTCTGGTGCCAGCTCAGAAAATAGAGTTTATTGGAGCGATTGTGGATTCCATCACCTCCACAGTGTCCCTCCCAACGGCACGCTTCCAAAGTATCGGCACCCTAATAGAGGACCTGTCTCACCACCCCATGACCACAGCTCGGACATGCCTAAGACTGTTGGGCCATTTCGCGGCGTGTACCCAGGTTGTTCCTCACACCAGACTACACCTAAGACCCATGCAACTCTGGCTAGCCTCAGTGTATCGACCATCCAGGGACCCACTGGACAAGGCGGTAACCGTTCCACCTCACATTCTGACGTCCTTACAGTGGTGGACGGTCAAGAAGGTGTTGTGTATGGGGGTACCGTTTCAGAAACTGCAACCAACCCTCACTCTAGTGACGGATGCGTCAGACCTGGGATGGGGAGCCCACCTAGGTCGCCTGAAAACTCAAGGCCTGTGGACCCAACAGGACCTGTCCAGTCACATCAATGTAAGGGAGCTGCGAGCAGTGTCCCTAGCATGTCAGGCCTTCGAACACCATCTAAGGGGCCAGTGCGTGGCGGTGAAGTCAGACAATATAGCGACTATCTTCTATATAAACAGACAAGGAGGGGCCCGCTCCCCCCCCTCTGCAGAGAAGCCCTAGCCCTTTGGCGATTCTGCATTCCCCGGGGAATCCACCTGGAAGCTTCCTATCTTCCAGGAGCCCAGAACACCCTGGCGGACTCCTTGAGCCGGGCTGTTCTGGCTCACGAATGGTCTCTACACCAAGTCGTGGTCCAATCCATCTTCCAGACGTGGGGGACTCCCTGTCTAGACCTCTTTGCTTCAAAGGAGAACGCCAAGTGCAGGAAATTCTGCTCTTTCCATGGCCTGAACAAGGGCTCGGTGGCGGATGCCTTCCAAATCACATGGAACGGCGAACTCCTCTACGCGTTTCCCCCGTTTCCGCTGATTCATTTGGTACTGTCAAAAATAAAGAGGGACAAGTCATCACTCATACTAATTGCCCCAGCATGGCCATGCCAACACTGGTTCCCCACCCTCCTGGACCTGCTGATAGCGGCACCCATCAACCTACCGCCGTTTCCAGACTTGCTTACCCAAAAGACGGGCGCAATACGCCACCCGGACCTCCAGTCGCTCCACCTAATGGCGTGGAAGCTCCATGGCTGAGCCAGAAGGAGATGCAATGCTCGTGTCTAGTGAGGGAAATCCTGATGGAAAGCAGGAAGCCCTCTACAAGATCAACTTACCTGTCGAAATGGAAACGCTTTACCATTTGGTGCGAGGGGCGGTCACTGTCTCCCAAAGAAGCCAGCCTTCCTGCTATACTCGATTACCTCCTCCATCTTAAGCACGAAGGACTATCCACGTCCTCACTAAAGGTCCACTTAGCAGCCATCTCTGCCCTACATTCACCGATAGAAGGCAGCTCGGTCTTCTCAAATGCTATAGTGGGCCGTTTCCTTAAGGGGATAGCTAAAAGGTTTCCCCAGACCGGGGAACCAGTTCAACAGTGGGACCTGAACCTAGTACTTCGGGCGCTTACTAAAGCCCCCTTCGAACCTCTAGCGACATGCCCCGAACTCTACCTCTCATGGAAGGTCGCATTCCTAGTGGCAATTACATCTGCCAGGAGAGTCTCTGAGTTAAGAGCCCTCACATCAGAGCCACCACATACGGTGCTTTTCAAGGACAAAGTCCGGTTACGACCACACCCAGCCTTCCTACCTAAGGTGGTCTCTGCTTTCCATACAAACCAGGACATCTTCCTGCCGGTGTTTTACCCAAGACCTCATACCTCAGACCGAGAGCGGACCCTACACTCACTTGACGTAAGGAGGGCCCTTGCCTTCTATGTCGAAAGGACAAAAGCTTTCAGAAAGTCCCCACAACTGTTCGTGGCCATAGCCGACAGAATGAAGGGGTGCCCGGTCTCGGCACAGACAATCTCATTCTGGATTACATCATGCATAAAGACATGCTATGGACTAGCAAACAGACCAGCCCCAAAGATTACGGCCCATTCGACAAGGGCCCAGGCCACGTCGATAGCCTTTGCAGCTCGCATACCGATCCAGGACATCTGCAGGGCAGCAACCTGGTCCTCAATCCACACGTTTGCAGCCCATTATGCGATCACCCAACAAGCAGCAGAGGACGCAGCGGTCGGCAGGGCAGTGCTGAAGTCCGTAAGAAGTTGACCTCCAACCCCTCCTCCGGTAAGTGCTTGGGAATCAGCTAATTGGAGTCGACGTGAGCAATCACTCGAAGGAGAAAAGACGGTTACTAACCTTTTCTGTAACTGTCGTTCTTTGAGATGTGTTGCTCACGTCCACTCCAAACCCGCCCACCTGCCCCTCTGTCGGATCCTTGGCAAGAAGGAACTGGCGAGGGGAGGGTCGGCGAGCCCTTATAAAGGGCGCCATGGAGGCGCGACTCCAGGGGGCTCTGTAGCCGACTCTCCGGGTTGCTAGGGAAATTCTTTCCGACAGCCATGCACGATGCGCGCGCACACCTAATTGGAGTGGACGTGAGCAACACATCTCGAAGAACGACAGTTACAGAAAAGGTTAGTAACCGTCTTTTCTCTTTGGTTTTATAATTGGACCTTTTGTTTTAAGTTTTTGATTTGAGATACATATATTTGCTTGAGTATATTGTCTCTAGCTAAATCTGAATCCAGGCAGTTTTGAAAAATACATTATGTTGCTTTCTGCCCTATCGTGTCAGGCATCTGTGTAGTAGCCAAAACCTTTAGGCCAAACTTCAGAATTGTAAACTCACTTTTGTCAGCAAGAAATGCCCAGATTTGCAGAGCTGTATTACCATATGCACATGGGTGTGTTGATCTAGCAATTTAATCTTTGAACTACAGAATTGTTACGTAGGTGACTGATGCACAGGCAAGTTTATATCCACAGTAACCCAATTTGCACATGCAAATGTGGATTTGTGCCAGCAGTGTCGTATGCTTGTGCATTTTTTCTTGGTGCAAGTAGTTCCACTTTGTGAAAATTCATCCTTTCATAGAAATATATAGAAAAAGTGTCTGTACAAAAAAGGTGGGATTGTGCTTGTTCTGTTTCAAGATGTGTTCTGCCCCACAAGGGCTATTAGTCACAACACAGCCATCTTCAAAGCGTCTGACAAAGTGGGATTTTCTCCCACAAAAGCTCATGCGATAAATAAATCTGTTAGTCTTTGTAAGTGCCACAGGACTCTGTTGTCTTTCTACAATAGACTAACATGGCTACCCCTTTGGAATTTAACACAGAAAACGTTAGTGCAGGAGACTGTGGCAGCCTTATTAAAGCTGCAACTGCATTATAATAAACTCCCTAAATATAAACAAAATAGCTTAAATAATGAGCTGTATCATATTTAGTCTGGTAATAATATTAAAAGTAAGTCTTCTTGTCCAATTAAATATTTTTTAAATCTTACTTAAAGCTCTCTCTTTTCCTAAACTGCAAAATATTGTCTGGCTTTTTAGTTACATCTGAGCTATGCAGGCTAATTTATTAAAAAAACCCAGCCAACTAACCAACCAACCAAAAAGTTCTGAGAATATGAAATTAACTAAAAATGTGAGATTTTCTTTATGTTAAAGAAAAGTTAACAATAAATGAAAAGTTAGAAAATGGCAAGCAGAAACTAGAAGATACAAATAATCTGTATTTTAAATTTAACCCCCAAGCATTTTGAGGCTTGAGACTCTGTAATATTTAGTTTCTTTTCAAATCATCCCTTCAAGCTGCTCAGCATGTTATTGCAAAATTTGGCATCACTGTTTGTACCCTCAAGGAATGTACTCGTGTCAGTGCTTGATCACCTGCAACATGTTTTAACATTACTGTGGTGCCGTGTGCACTGTTGTCTTCAAGTTTAGCTTGTAACGAAGCTTGCCTGGCAAACCTCTGCTTTATAGAGTTGAAAATGCTTGCCATAAAACAAGACTTGCATTTAGCACAGAAGATTCATCCTGCTAAATGCTTTATCCACTTCAAAAACCATCAGTATACTGTTTTTGAAAGAATACACAGGAATATTTCAAGATAGAATCATGTGTCTCAATTAAACTGTTCACATCCTCTCCAGCATTAGTTCTTTGTAATATCTGACTCCTGCTTCCCTTCTGAAAATGTTCACAGTTGCAGCTTGTATTACTCTGTTCCCTGCATGAACTAAGGTCTCTCCTAAATACCTTCAGTGCATGGTCCTTTGTTAGCTTCAATTGCTTTTATTTTGTGATAGCCACTTTCTCTATGCCTACCAAAAATGTTATGCCTTATTTATGAACTTTGCTAAGGGACTGAATACAAAGTCTGTCAATATTTTCCCTTTCACTTCAATAGACTGTGGATCAGACTCCAATACTTCTTTCCTAATTTAATATAAACCTCTTAACTTCTCCTCATAGATGCAATCTCCTGAAGTTCTTTGTCATTCTTTCCCCCTCTTCTGTAGCATTTCTAATCCTTAAATGTCATGCCAAGAATGGTGCACAGTAGTCTAGGTGTAGTCTCACAAATCCTTTGTGCAGCACTACAATGATCTTCTTTGCTGCACAGTCTATTTCCTTGTTTAAGTATCCCAGGGTTCCGTTTGCTTTTCGAGTTGCTACCGGACAGTCAGTTGATTAATTTTATGCTTAACCAAACTCTTTTCCTGATTGGTGTCTTTTCATTTCATATTATGAATGAAAGTCATCTCTGCACTGGGGATCCGCTCAAGGCCCTTGAGCTACCTGAGTCCCACACAAGCCTTCAAAACATAGTTTAAGGGGTATATAGGTCTTGCTCTGGCCTCCTGCATTGGGGTGCTTTTCACCTTCAGGGCTTTGGTGGGGCTTTAAACTGGCCCTCAGCGTGCATTGTATGTATTAGATTGTGTCTTTCTCTTCCTACTCTTCATGTCACTTTTTTTTTTAGACTGCAAGATGTTCTGGTTAGCACAGAGGAGCCATGATAGTAATAGAAATTTCCAGGAGCTTGTGCAGTATAAAACTTAAATAAAACTATTATGATTATTTCCAAATAATTCCATTAGATATTTCTTTACATCTTTACCATTCTGCTATTTTGCAATTGAAATTTAGCTTTGATTTAAGAGATATACATTTACTAGCCAAACTGTAAATCCATGATATAGTCTTCTACATCTCTCCTAGGAGGTGT
This sequence comes from Pelusios castaneus, assembly GCA_007922175.1. NCBI lineage: Eukaryota > Metazoa > Chordata > Testudines > Pelomedusidae > Pelusios > Pelusios castaneus. Next base: position 1,710,991 of record ML685779.1, read on the forward strand.
CTACTACATCACTTCGCTCCAATCTTCTTTTCTCCCCGGTTGGTTGGGCTCTGGCTAGGCCTGTATGCAGTGGGGCGTGATAGTCTATATTCCCCTACTGCAGATAGGGAGACGGGCCTTTAACCCCTCCCTGCAGTGCCATTTTCTGTTTTGTGAGGATGGCTGTCTGTGGAGCGGATGAGTAGGGAGCCCGTGTTCATCCTTAGTTCAGTCCCTATTTTGTAACCTCCCCCTTCCTTCCTTTCGACAGGTTTGTTCAATCTCCTGGAATCCAGCGTCACAGGGGCTTAACTAATCAGCTTTTGGGGGATCTGGAAAGGATTTTTTCCCCATATGGTGGTAGTATTAGCAAACAGTTTTTTTGGATTCCTTCACTGTCATCTTGACATCCAAGCAATCTGAATAGGGGATGTATGGTTTATTGTCACAGTTTGTGGCATATTTCTGGAGCAGTCTGCAAGATAATGGGGAAATTATAGACCTTTCTCCCAGAGATGCCTGTTCAGGCACTGGTCCTAGGCATAGCTCTGGTATAGTGAGGGTGCCAACCTTTATGACTTACACAGCAGGAGGCTTCATTCATCTTAACATTTATCTCACAGAATTATGGGGGAAGAGACACTGGCTATGCAGTCCAGATACCTTAGCTGGGAGGATAAGACCATACTTAGTTCCAGGTTCTGTTAATATCTGTGGCCAGCTCAGAATCTACCCTGGAACTCTCAGGTGGCGGTTGAGTTCTCCCAAGTGAAAGTTGGTGGTTAAACTGATAATGTTGCAACTTCCATTACTTTTAACACAAATTATACCTAATTTCTAACACTTACTCTAAAATATATAGTGGTAGAATAGGTGCATTTCATCAATAAAATAATTAATGACTCACTATTTGGAAGCTGAGCACCTTGATCTGGGTGTGTCTTTAATAGAGACATGTATTTGTATGGAATGTTCCAGCTTTTTGTTGTTTATGTGATTTTTCCAATGGCAAGGACCCAGCTTTGCTAAAAAAATCAGTCATAAGATGAGTCACAACATTATGTTTGAAGGTGAGGTCACTATTATTTTTTGAAGTGCCTTTGGTTTCATTTGATCTATATTATGTAGAAAACTGCTTAATAATTCTACACAAAATTGTTATTTATATTTATATAAGCCATTTATATGAGCAAAATAGCATTTTCATTTAAAGTTTATGGGTGATTTTTATTCATTTTGTCTATTTTATGTGCTTTTTACTTTTAGAAACCAAAATGTCTCCCTGGATGCTGGCTTTAATGCACTGTTCCCCCCAGATTAAAGCCAATTAAATTTAATCTAAATTAGTAAAATATACATTATAACTGCAATATAATCAGTTAACATTAGTAATGATCAAAAACTCATTTGAGAATGAATTATTCTTTCCACTGGTATCAGAAATATATACAGACACATATATAATACCTCTACAAAGCATAGTCCTCACTTAGGGCCAGATTTTGCAACCTTTGCTTGTGACGTAGTACTTTACTGCATGGAGTATTGACAGATAGATGATCACAAGGGATGCCATATAGGGTATGTCTACAGCTGGAGCTGCAGTATTTACTCACACCTATGTCTCATTAAAAGTCTCTAGGGTCTCTGATGGGCATGTACTCACGGTGCTTAGTTCATCCTGCAGCTCATGCTGCTATGACTACAGTTTCTTTTTAGGACACTAGCGTCACGTGACTTCTCGAGCTGGGATTCCCACCCCCAGCTCCAAGTGTAGACACACCCTCAAAAGGAATCTTCTGAGCATGTCCAGTAAGAACTGCCATACACTAGGTTGATAGACGGGGGCTTTCTGTGAACTGAATGGTAATAAGCTTATGTCTGGAGAGCAATGATGTGCTTAAAAACCTTTCAAGCAATGGTCCTTAAAGAAAAAGGCAGTTGTTGATTGGTCTCATGGCTCTTTTGTTCAGATGGGAGCTGGAGTCAGAAGGAAAGTCTCATTGAGCCGAGGGGTTGGGGGGCATTCTTTTCTCTAGCCCTAAACTTCACTGCAGCCTGTCTGATTTTGAAAAGAAGAGACAGTGACTGGCTAGCAATCAAGGAATCATTTCCCCTTCCTCATTTTAAAATATTTCTGTGTGTACTTCTGTGCCCATATAAAAGATGCATCCTTGCTTTTCAGTATTAAAACCTGTTTTGTCTTTGTCCAAGTACCAAAGGAACTCATTTTCAGTGAATCATCCTCCAGGCTATGTTTCTCTTTCAGTAGTTGACATGGGAATAGAACCTATGCTGTGTTCTGCAGTCTGTTCTGCTGAATGGCACCTTTAGGTAAATATAAACGAGTTATTTTAGGAAGGAACAGTGTTAGTGAGATATAAAGCTGATTAAAAAAAAGATAGTTTTCATTGCAAATTTTTATTTTCATAAAACGAGGATAGGGTTGTCTAGTGGAGTGAAGTTTTTATTAATTTAATTATGTCACTATAAGAGCCATCTTCCATTTAACTGAGTACTTTATAGATTTTAGTGTATCGGAGCTCATAACTCCCTTTTTTTTATTGTGAATAGACAAGGCTTTCAGACCAACTTGCCCAGTCTTGTTCTAAAAGTTAACAGTTGAATAGGTGCCGTTCTGTATTTCATGCTGGTTTTACAAGCAAGCATGAAATGCCTGGAAAGGAAGCAGACTAAAATAAACCAACAGCATATGTTTATACAGAAATTAGGTTTTTTCCCCCCGTCAACTGTGTCTAGGAAGCAAATCTTTATTAATTTATAATCTGTGTTAATGTGACCATGATATATATTAATGTGTTCCTTTTTCAATAATTATTTATACTTTTCTGTTAATTGCAGTGAAATTTAAAAAGTAACATGAACCTGATTCTGCTTGCATTAAAATCAACAGCGAAGATGAACTCCATTAGGGTAGCAGTAAAAAAAACCCATTGACTTCAGTGACTTCAGTGGCAGGGTTCAGGAGTATGATCTTTTTATTGTGAACGTACCTTATAGAAGACATGGGAAAAACCATGCAATTCTAAATGCTTGAAAGAACTATATTTTTGCTTATAGTAACCATGTAATTAATTCAATGTCACTGTCACACTGAGTGAAGCAAAGTTATGTAGCTTTTGGGATGGGGGGATTGGTGTGCTGGAAAAACAGATACTGTGTTTATTGGTTTTGAAAAATATGAAACATCTTGAGCTTTTGCTTCAATCTGTTTCTGTTGCAAATGTTTTCAGACTTTGCTTGGTGTATTTGTATGTAGATAGGGAATTCTGCCAGGATAGAATTTTGCATCCTCTCCTTCCCCCAAGTATAAAAATGATAACCTTGAGGGAGGGAGCTGATCCCTAAAGCTGACACTCACATAGTCCGTCTTAAAGGATCTTGGTGTGAAAAATACCTATTTATATTTTGAAAGACTTTAGTGGTCAGCTCCATTTTTAATGATAAGGTTCGTATCCTGCCATCTCCACTGCTTTCTATGAAATCATTCAAAGAATTTCAGCTGATAATGCTAAAACAAAGACATGGTTTCTGCTTCTGGTTTATTTCTCTCTCTCTTCCCTTCCCCCCATTTGGATTGTTGTTTTTGTTTTGTTTTAAACAAGGACTGGTTTTTTTGGTGCTGAGCATCCATGACTCCAGATGGCTTCAGTGGGATCAGTGGGTGCTCAGCACCTTCGGAAATCATTCCCTTTCTCATTTACTAAGGCTGGTGGTATTTTCAGTGCAATGCAAAGCACAAATGAAGACAACTCCTGTTCTGAGAAATTGATATTCTAGGAGCAGACAAGTACATACTGATGAAATCTAGGGAGCAATGCTAATTTAGATGCTTAAAACATAAAATACAGGGATGGTGATAGTATGATGTTGGCATAAGTCAGAATATGTAGACCTCATGAAATTTTGGGCTTACAGGAGTGATCTGAACAAAAGACGGGATTGAAAGACGTTACACTGGGTATGTTGTTCCAGGCTTGAAGGATTAGGTGGCCCATGAAAACATGGGAGAATTTGACTAGGGAAGAGATGAGGATAGCTTCAAGTATGAAACAAAAATGTCTAAGTGTACACAGCTGTTCTTATTAGTTGCCACATGCTCTGAAACTTTTTTAAAAAAAAGAATAAAAACAGTTTTAGAGACCTGTTTAAGTACTGCACTGTTCTGCTACAATGGTTATATTTTTAAACAGGGAAAGACTTATGGTCAGGGCCCAAACATAATTTATTTCAGACTGAGTAAAAACTTGTAACACAGGCCCTTGATAATGGGAGTTGCAGCGAGGACCAGGGCCTCTGGGCTCCAGTAAGATGTATTCTTTCCTCCCTCTCCCCCTTATGTGGGGGCCCTGCTTATGATAATTGTTGTTTTTATTTTTCAGGCCGGACCTGGTAGACATGAGTACCGTTGCTGTTCAAAGCAACCTTGCAAATTTAGAACATGCTTTTTATGTAGCAGAAAAACTTGGTGTCACGAGACTTCTGGATCCGGAAGGTGAGTTGTTTCTTAAAGCCTTTACTGCAAAAAAGGTGGTATCTCTGAAATGCTTCCAGTTCTATGCACAGAGCCAGCTAGAGAGGCAGAATTGCATGTTCTCAATATATGGATGATGATGGTGCTCAGAGGAGGCATTTAGGTTGATTAGGAACCATGAAATCTTTTGGGAAAGGAGGAGCCTATTCAGAAAGGATGGGCTCCACCTAAACTAACATGGAATGCAATTTCTGACATGTAAAATTAAAAAGGTCATAGCTGAGTTTTTAAACTAAGAGCTGGAGGAAAGCCAGCAGGTGCAGAGAAGGACATGGTTCAGACAGACATATCTTAGGGGAGGATTTATTGAAGGGGATTCTCTATATGGCAGTAAAACTGAAAGGGTGGAAGTACACGAGAGAAACAGTCAAATGAAAAAGAATCCCATTCCATTATGTCATATGAAGGCAAACAACATAATACTGACATATTTTATAAGTGCTTGTATACAAATGCAAGAAGTCTAAATATTAAGATGGGTGAACTTGACTGTTGATATAAATGTGACTGTTGATATAATAGGCAATACAGAAGCTTGGTGGAATGATGATAATCAGTGAAACATGGTGATACCAGGGTACAAAATACAGTAGAACTTCAGTTACGAACACCTGGTGACTGTATATAGGAATGAGAGGTTGTAGGTTGTACTGATGAGGATGTGGCACTATATGTGAAAGAGAGCATAGAGTCAAATATAGTAAAAGTCTGAAAAGAATCAAACAGTACCATAGAATCTCTGTAGATAGAAATACCAGGCTTGAATAGTAAGAATATAGCAGTAGAAATCTAGCACTGACTACCTGACCAGGATGGTGATTGTGAAATGATCCAAGAGATTAGAGAGGCTACAAAAACAGAAAATTCAGTAATAATGGGAGATTTCAACTATCTCCATATTTGAATGGGTATACGCCACTTCAGGATGGGATGCAGAGGTAAAATCTTTGGGTACCAATAGTGAATGTCTGCTTCTTGAAGCAATTAGTCCTGGAACCCACCAGGAGAGAGGCAGTTCCTGATTTAGTGCAAAGTGGAGCACAGAATTGGGCCCAAGAGGTGAATATAGTTGAACCACTTGGTATAGAGACCATAATACAATTAAATTTGAACTTCCTTGTAGTGGGGGGAAATATCAAAGAAATCCTCCACATAATGTTTAACTTCAAAAAGGGGAACGCCACAAAAATGCAGAGGCGGGTTAAATGAAATTAAAAGGAACAGTCACAATAGTGAGATGCCTGCAAGTTATATGGAAACTTTAAAAAATGCAATTATAGAGGCTCAAACTATCTGGATACCCCAAATAATGACAAAAATAAAAGGAGGACCAACAGATATTACTGTGACTAAATATTATTGTGACTAAACAGCTGAGTAACAGAAATGGTTAGACACAAAAAGACATCCTCTAAAAAATTGAAGTCAAATCCTTCTAAGAAAAATAAGCATAAACTGTGGGCATTCAAGTGTACAAGTATAATTTGCCAGGCCAAGAAAGAATTCGAAGAGCAGCTAGCAGAAGACACAGAAACTAACAGCCATGTTTTTTAAAGTACACCAGAATCAGGAAGGCTGCCAAACAGTCAGTGGAGCCACTGGACAGTGCAGAGGATCTAAATTAATTCTTTGCATCAGTCTTCATTGCAAAGGGTGTGAGGGAGATTCCCACATTTGAGACATTCTTGTTAAGTGACAGATTTGAGGACAGTTCCGGACAGAAGTATTGATCAGGAGGTTTGGGAATAAATTGATAAATTAAACAGTAATATGTCACCAGGACTTACTGTTGTTACCCTAAGAATTTTAAAGGAACTCGTATATGAAATTGCAGAACTACAAACTATGGCATATAACTTATTGCTTACGTCTGTCTCTGTACCACATAACTGGCAAATAGCTAGTGCGACGCCAATTTTTTGAAAAGGTTCCAGATGCGGTCCTGGCCATTACAGACTGGTGAGCCTAATTTCAGTACCTGCAAAATTGGTTGAAACTGTAGTAAAGTACAGAATTATCAGACACGGAGATGAACAAGATATGTTGGAGAATGGTCAGTATGGCTTTTATAAAGTGAAAACATGCCACACAGGTCAATTAGAATTCTTTGAGTGGGTCAACAAATGTGCACAAGAGTGGTGATTCAGTAGATATAGTGTACTTGGACTTTCATAAAGACTTTGACAGATCCCTCACCAAAAGCTCATCAGCAAAGTAGGGAACCATGGGATAAGAGGGAAGATCCTATCATGGAACAGTAATGGATTAAATGATAGGAGACAAAGGGTAGGGATAAATGGTCAATTTTCATAATGAAGAGAGGTAAAAATAGTGGGATTTCCCACAGATCTGCACTGGACCACTGCTGTTCAACATAAATGATCTGGAAAATGGGGTAAGTAATGAGGTGGCAAAAGCTTTCAGACAGTAGAACATTATTCAAGATAGTTAAGTCCAAAGTAGACTGCAAAGAGTTATAAAGGGATCTCATAAAGCTGGGTGGCCGGGCAAGAAAGTGACAGATGACGTTCAATGTTGATGAATGCAAAGCAATACAAATTGGAAAATATAATCTTAAGTATACATACAAAATGATGGGCTCTACATTAGCTATTACCAGTTAAAAAAAAATTCATGGAATCATCATGTACAGTTCTCTGAAAACATCTACTAAATGGTCAGCGGCAGTCAAAAAAAGCTAACAGAATGTTAGTAAATATTAGTAAAGGGATATATAATAAGACAGAAAATATCATAATGCTGCCCATGGTACACCCTTACTTTGAATACCACATATGGTTCTGATTGCTCTATCTCAAAAAAGATGTATTAGAATTGGAAAAGGTACAGAGAATGGCAACAAAAATGATTGGGGGTATGGGACTGCTTCCATATCAGAAGAGAATAAACAGACTGGAACTATTCAGCTTGGAAAGGAGAAATTCCATGGGGATATGATTGAAATCTATATAATCATACATGTTGTGTTGGAGAAAGTGAATAAAGAAATGTTATTTCCTTCTTTGCGTAACATATGCCAAAAGTCATGCTGGTATCTGGTTTAAAACAAACATAAGGAAATACTTCTTCATACAATGGACAGTCAACCCACAGACCTCTTTGTCAGAGGATGTTATGAAGGCCAAAAGTAGAATTGAGTGAAAAAAGAATTAGATAAGTGCATGGAGTATATGTCCATCAGTGGATATTAGCCAAGATAGTCAGGGTTGCAGTCCCATGCTCTGGGTGTCTCTAAATCTCTGCATGCTACAATCTGAGACTGGATGACAGGGCACAGATTACTTGTTAAATTGCCCTATTCTGTTCATTCTCTCTGAAGCATCTGGCCTCAGCCACTGTCAAAAGTCAGGATTTTGGGCTAGATGGATCATTGGTCTGACCCAATATGGCCATTCTTATGTTCTTATATGAAAATAGAATCTAAACCATCTGCAGGGTTCAAAAGGGGTGGCCGTGTTAGTCTTTTTCAGAAAGTGCCACAGGAATCTGTTGTTCATCTGCAAGGTGTAGAGCATCTGTGAATATTCTTCACAACAAAATCTGTTCTGTTCTTAGATGTTGATGTCTCCTCTCCTGATGAGAAGTCAGTTATAACTTATGTGTCATCACTTTATGATGCATTTCCCAAAGTACCAGAAGGCGGCGAAGGCATCAGTGCAAATGTAAGTTAAGGAGTAATGCCTATGAAGCATGTCATCTTCATTGACATGCATTGATTTTAGAAGGTTTCAACTCAGTAATGCAATTAGCAACATTCTCCATAGACTGGCATACTACTACTATTACTCCCTACTCCTACAGAATTAAACGATTGAAAGTTTTTCACATAGTCAGGAACTCGACTCTTTGGTTTCATGATGTGACCACGAACTCTACATGATTTAAAAGACTAAACAAATATTTAGTTTGTAACAATACTCCACTTCCGTTACAGATGAAAACATTGAAGCAGAGAGTTTAACTGATAAATAATGATTTGCCCAAAGCTAAAGAGGGAGCTAGAATGACAGCTGGGATCATAACTCAGAAATTTTTGGCTCACTGTCATGTGGTCAGACCACTAGGTCACACCTCTCTGTTTATTATCTCCCTTAAATGGTAAGAGAGCTAGGAAGCTTGCATGTTACCATTAGAAATATTTGAGGCCAAATCCTGCTGGCTTTACTTATGCACGTATCTCGTTCATTTTAATGGGGATTTTTTTTTTATGAGTATGATAAAGGGATCAGAATATTGTGACTGCCATTTTGGAATTCTAAATTTAGAAATTTATTTTGTTTTATGCTTCTAAAGAGCTGCAACTTTTTAAAGTGGGGTCACAAAACGAATAGCAAGAAACATGAAGTTTTTGTTTTCTGATCTACTGACTGTGATGTGCTCTTCTAGGATGTTGAAGTCAAGTGGGTTGAATACCAGAATATGGTGAACTACCTCATCCAGTGGATCAGGCACCATGTCACAATAATGTCTGACAGAACATTTCCAAACAATCCTGTAGAACTGAAGGTGAGATACAGCATCATACATGTTTTGTATTATTCCTCCTTTATTTGAAGAACACTAGAAAGAATGGAAGATTCTTCTTTTATGCAATCAAATCAAAGAGCAGAGTAATAGCATGGGTTTTCATAATCCTTCTCTTCTCCCACCCCCAAAATTTAAGGTGAACATTGTAGAGTTTTTGAGACCCTGTGTTTTGAAAGTTATCATGCAAGAGTATGATATGGTGCTATACAAGTTATTCAAAAGAATGCCAAATGTTTTTTTAAAGAAAGATGAATTCTACTAAGCTTGGAAAAATGAAATATGCAATATATATGAGGCCAGGTCCCCTGAGCTGCTGAGGTTCCTTTGTGTTTCTGGAGCAGATGAGAAGCCCAACCATGTTAGATTGTAGGTAAATTCTGTCACCCACTCGGCACCCTGCACAAGTAGATGGTACCATGGAAAAGCAGGAGTTGTTCTTTGCATGCATGTATATGGTGGCCAGGTTGAACCCCAAAGGAAAATCCTACCCTTTGATTATTAGCCCCTCAGCCCCAGCTGCAAGAAATGTTTTGCTAGTGTCTTAAGTAGCAGAAACAGATTTTTCACTGGCGGGCAAGAGAATTTTTATGCCAGTCTTTAATAGAGCAATATAAGAGCATGCACCTATTAAACATAATGGAATGTGGTAAAGTGGTAGTAAAATACTCGCTTTTAAGAATTACTTGTTAATATGTATTTATATTTCTCCAGGCACTTTATAACCAATACTTACAGTTTAAAGAAACAGAAATTCCACCAAAGGAGATAGATAAATCAAAAATTAAACGTCTCTATAAACTGCTAGAGGTAAGTTGTACTTTTTGTGCTTTGTTGTATTCATTGTATTGTGTTTCTTGTTTTTTGTTTATGTTAACCAGCCATTCTTTGTTTTTGAAGGTCTGGATAGAATTTGGACGCATCAAACTCCCTCAAGGCTACCATCCAAATGATATAGAAAAAGAGTGGGGAAAACTTATTATTGCCATGCTGGAAAGGGAGAAAACCATTCGACCTGAAGTAGAGAGGTATGCTAGTGAATGATTGACAGGAGTGGTTTATTTCTTTCTGCTCTTTGGCCTAACACTTGAAACTTCCAATGTCTTTTCCATGCTAGAGTCTATATTTTTATTTTAGCTTGAAGGAATCGTATAGTTTTTTTTTGTTTTTTTTTTTTTTTTCAAACCTGTGCATCTTTTTCTGCTTTATAAATTCAGGATTCATATGGTAATGAATTATGTGGTCTCAGCCTGTCTGGAATGAATAGTATCTGCACCTCAATCAAAGTACTTAACTTTAATGAAATTCTCCCCTGTGCAGAAGGTCACTGCAAGGTCTCTGCACCACTCAAATTCCATTTAAACCCTAGTCTGAGGGCTTAAGGAGAATTTAAGTATGGCATTGGCTTGTTGCCCAGAGGATTAATTTCAGCCCATGCACACAAACATATCTGAAGCCCCAGTTTTGGGGTCAGTTAAAACAACATTACACTCGAGTATATACAAAGCATTTAAACATACAAAGCAATCCTGCATGAGTAGTGGAATATTTGACCTGGTGTCTTTTCCATCACAAATGTCTATGATTGTATTTATATTCAACATTATTGAGACTTTGGGCCTGGCCTAAGAGAAGATTGTGTTTGTGGATGCATTTTTGAGACCATGATAAATCACTGGTACAAACAGAGTCCATCCCTAGAAAACAGGCCTCTTGTGTTTTAGAGGAGCTGTCTAACCAGGAATGGGCTCGTGGCTACTCAGTTTGGGCTAAACTTATCGAAATGTATGCAAAGATCCCTGCAGGAGAGAGTAAAATAGCAGAAAGGGGACCAAAGGCAGCTCGATTTGACTGACATATAAGGGTGCTGAATGAAGAAGGAGCATGGCTATAAAACCAAGAAAAAAAGATTGCTTTTGCCTTCTTTTCCTTATGGTCAGGTAGCCTTGGAACTTGGAGGGCAGAATAATGAAAAAAGTAAGGTGATGTCCTCAGGATTACAACTTGGTGTGACAGGGGAATAAAATAAGCATGCTTGTCTGGACAGCAGGATAATGGTAGTGGATTGGACAGCGTACAAGGGTATAGAGTTTACCACTTATAGGCCTGATGTGTTGTCCTGTTTTAAAGTGGTGTAAATCCCTTAAAATCAGGGGAGTAATACCAGCACAAATCTGGAAGTACACAGTGGTGAATCATTTTCCAGAGGGGTAGTCTATTTCAGTGAAACAAATAAGGAGTTCAGTGGCACTTATAAAGACTAACAAATTTACTAAAGCATAAGCTTTCAGGAGTTATAACCCAAACATATGATTTGCATTTTTTAATATTAGTTATATTTCAAGATTTGCACAACTATAGTAAGCTTATAAAATAAGTTTGTTTCTTTAGCTAGTTAAAATTGGACGCGGCTTATATTAAATACTTGGCACCTCCATCTCCCAGTGACGCCCTAGTCATTCTGTTTAGTCCATACTTGTAGAGTTTTTTAATGCATAGGGAAGCCAAACTCGAACTAGCCTATACAGCTCTAGGCAAAATTCTTTGAAGAGAAATCAGAGAATACTTGTTCTGTGTTGAATGTGCATGTTGAAGCCTATTTAAAGAAGAAATGCTGGGTGTTTCAAAAGCCAGTAGAGAGATTTCATCCCTGGAAGCTGTACATTTTTGCAGGAGTTTTACCGTTTCCTTTTTCCAATAAATGTAAATGGCCAAAGGGACAGTGCTCCTGCGGTGAAAATGAACAGCAATAGCTATGGATACCACAGTAGCGATTCCTTGTTTAGCAACAGCACTGGCACTCGAACCAGCATTGATTCCAACGAGAATTTCCTTTCTGTGAATTGTGGCCCGACACTGATTAATTCTTGTATAAGCTTTGGCAATGGCAGCTTAGAAGAATCTAGGTACTTGAGCAGAAATATGTGTGTTTGATGCAAGTTATTTTCTTTATCACTTCACGGTGGATAGTGTGTGTGTATATATGTGTATATATATATATTTATATTTATATATATATATATATATATATATAATGCTGTGGTGTCTTTTAGGTTGGAGATGCTGCAGCAAATTGCAAACAGAGTCCAGCGGGACAGCTTGGGCTGTGAAGACAAACTGATACTTGCTCGGAATGCTCTGCAGTCTGTAAGTCCAATATGAATTTTCTTTTTGGGTGGTGTTTGTGAACTTTCTTGCACTGAAATCTTTACAGGTTTTTAAATCTTACATTCTGAACTTTTGATTGACTATTTTAATAACTGATATTTTCATGTTTTCTGCATTTTTTATTTAAATTAACATTTCTGTTAGAGAATGCTGTACATTACACAGAATTCATGGTGGTAGGTGCTGACCAGTAATTATTTAAAATGCTGCAAAAATCATTTTAAGATTAAAGCAAAAAGTTAGCTTACAGTAAAAGTGATATCTTTATGAAGTACTTCTCCATTTAGCTGTAGGATTTAATTGCTCGTATTTGTTATTCTGAAACACAGGATGCCAAACGATTAGAATCAGGGCTGCAATTCCAGAATGAAGCGGAAATAGCTGGGTGTCTTCTAGAATGTGAGAATCTTCTGCGACAACAAGTAATTGATGTCCAAATTCTTATTGATGGAAAATATTATCAGGCAGATCAACTGATACAGAGGTATTTCATATTTTTATTTAAGTGTATCATTAGATATTGTATATGTGTATTATATCCAGAATTATCAAACCTAGATGCCTATGGTTAAGCTGGAAGTCCATCAACCTCTTAAATCTGTAATTGATAGTTCAAATAAAAGTTACTGGGAGTTCAGAGGTTATAGCACCCACTAATCTTACTGAGTTCATTGGGAGCTGCATGTTCTCAGCACCTCTGAAAATCAGGTCACTTATATGGGAGCCATTTCACTGTTTAACTTTATTTGACATCCAAGTTTGAACATTACGGGCATTTTTATTGTGCTTAACATGGTTACCCTTAAAACTTTTGCATCAGTCGTTGCAGTGTGACTTAAAAGATAGTAAGCGGGCTAAAGTCAGTTCAGAAGCAGCTGATTGTGCAACTTACCCAAAACATAGACCATAGTGATAGGGAGTACTTTTATGGAAAAGCAGTGTGTCCCCAAAGAATGGGAGAGTTGAACCTGAATCTGGTGAGAGCAAGAACACAATTGCTTTGGTGCTGTAATTAGCTCCCTGCAGCTAATTAATTCATCCCAGCATGTAATATCCTGCCTTGAAACTGCAAGATTTCCCTTTAGCTGGTTGTGCCTGGGTTTGCATTTGGTACATGCTACTGCATACAGTATGTTGGCTTTCTGGGTTATTGCAAGGGTTTTGCTCTTACTAACACACACATGCATGTATACGGTGACACAATACGTACAAAGTCACATTTCGAGCTGTTTACTAGATAAAATCAATGTGCTAATAGAGAAAGCTTATGCGGGACCTAATGTAATAGTAATTAACATAATAGTACTGAGGTTCTAATAGTATAAAATTATGTTTAACTTGAGTATATAAAATATACAAGAGAGTTTTCATTTATATTGCTGTAGTTCAATTAATTATACTATTTCACAGAAAAGCTTTCTCAAATGTTAAATGAGATTATTTTGTTTTCTTTAGTAAATATAATTTCTTTATAGGGTTGCAAAACTTCGTGATGATCTTATGGCCTTAAGGACTGAATGTTCTTCGATATTCAGCAAGGGGCGCATCCTGACAACAGAACAGACGAAGCTGATGATTTCAGGAATAACACAAAGCTTAAACTCAGGATTTTCCCCAAGTTTAACCCCTGATTTAAACTCCGGAATGGCCCAGAGTTTAACACCTACTTTGACTTCTTCCACCCTGACATCAGGCCTCTCATCAGGTCTTACTTCAAGACTGACGCCGACAATCACACCAGCTTATGCACCAGGCTTTCCATCACGAGTAATTCAAACCTATGTAACAGGAGTTGACTCTAATGCACTGCAAACACTCAAGCTGATGCAGATCCGAAAGCCGCTCATGAAATCAGCTTTTGTCGATCAAAATTTGTCAGAAGAAGAAGTCAACATGAAATTTGTCCAGGACCTCTTAAACTGGGTAGATGAAATGCAGGTAATGTCTTTATTCAAATACTTCTCAGTCTATGTGTAGTTATTTCCTTTATTTTCTGAAGGACTTTGATTAATTTTTTGCATTTGTTTAAGGTGCAACTTGATCGAGCAGAGTGGGGTTCAGATCTACCCAGTGTTGAAAGCCATTTAGAAAATCACAAAAATGTCCTCCGAGCTATTGAAGAATTTGAGTCAAGCCTAAAAGAAGCTAAAATCAGTGAGGTATAGCAATGTACTTTTTATTTCTTGAGGTTACTTATTTTTTTCATTGAATTGCTCATGAAGTAATTACTGATTACACAAGTGCACTTGTATTTCAGGACCTTTCTATGGTTTTATGTATAATTACCAGGTGAATTAGCATTATATAAATTAATATAACATTTGAGAATAACTGTCAAAGCGGCTAATCTTTTCATTGTCCTTTTACTCTATCCACTGTATATAGATCCAAATGACTGCCCCTCTTAAACTCAGTTATGCAGAAAAATTGCACAAACTGGAGAGTCAATATGCAAAACTCTTGGTAAGATCATTAGATCTCTTTGATGTTCAACCTTTAAATGTGTATTGCTGTGATAATGATAGGTTTTTAATATTAATTTCTTTTACATTTTCTTTAAAGAATACATCAAGAAATCAGGAAAGGCACCTTGATACCCTCCACAATTTTGTGTCTCGTGCCACCGCAGTACTGATATGGCTGAATGAAAAAGAAGAAGAGGAGGTGGCATATGACTGGAGTGAAAGAAACTCCAATATATCAAGAAAAAAGGAGTACCATGCAGTAAGCGTTGTTAATGTAATCCAAAAGAAAATAATTGTTACCTTTGATAATTTAACAAGTTTCTAAAATATCTATTTTTTAATTGGAAATAAAAGGACTTGATGAGAGAACTCGATCAAAAAGAAGAAGTTATTAAATCAGTTCAGGAAATAGCAGAGCAGCTACTTCTTGAAAATCATCCTGCAAGGCTAACTATTGAGGTAAGTCAAGAAGTATAGCACACAACCCAGAAAACAATATGATGATTTAAATTTTCCTAACTTTTTGCCGATGGGATGTTGGTTAATAACTTTGGACGCTAAGAGTTTTTTCTCTTCTATATCTTAGGCAAAACTCTCACATTAGAGCTTCCAACTTTTTTCTGTTCATCCAGCATCCCATTTCATGTCTGAATTTTTACTCTATATTCAGGCAAAACTCTTACTACTCAAAGGGCAGCTGTGCCTGCGCAAGACTCTTTTGTTTATAACCCTATTGTTACTTTTTTTCTAAAGTCTGCAAGAATGCACCATCGTGTTTTAATTTCTGCATTCACTCCTAAAATGTTTTCTTTTTTAACCTTTAAGGCTTACAGAGCTGCAATGCAGACACAGTGGAGCTGGATTTTACAGCTCTGTCACTGTGTTGAACAGCACTTGAGAGAAAATGCTGCTTATTTTGAGGTGAGAAAGTAAAACAATAAAATTTGTTACACCTTAAAACAGGATTATAGTAAAAAAAGTGACTGTAAGAACAGCATAAGAATACTGATTATCCTTCCTCAATAACTCGCAGATAGATTTGCTCAAATTTTCCTATTATAATTCAATAGATGGGCCAGATACCAAGGTGTAGTTCCATTGTTTTCAATAGAGCTACGTGAGTTTACACCAAGGGAGCATTGGGCCTGATATTTTTCTAAATACCAAAGCTGCAAATAAACTCAGGATCTGCAAAAGAATCAGTGTTCTTTCTTTCTCAGACATCTTCACAGCTAATATAGTTTCTGCAACTAGATTCAGATTGTCAGGTTTGTTGATAGACCTGATAGATGTTGATAGACATGATAGACCTGATAGAACAGAATCAAGCTAATTCTTCCAAGGCTGCAGAAACATGAATGAAACATACATAACTATCAGCATAGGGAGCAGAAGGCCCACACGGAACTGATGTATTGAGTAAGGTTTTGTCATTTATAGTCACCTTCCTCACTATAGTGCCACTTAAATGATACTTAATCTACTAATTATTGTACACAATAATGGAAGATCTTGGTATGCATTGTCTGGTTTAGAAAGAACTTTGGTAATTTTTATATTTAATACATATAAAGTCTTGAACGTTGTGGAGTCATTCATGCCACTGAGAGCACAGTGAATGTAAATTGCAACAAATTAGAATGTTAGGGGTTTACAATTCACCCACTTCGTATTAATGTAAATGAGTACAAAGGTAAACGTACAGTTTACAGAGTACAAAAGACAACGGGAAATCAGGCTCCATTTAACCTATGCAGTGTTCATAGGAGCCTACTACTTTGTATAACTTGTTTGCTATTCTTTATAACTTTTATTTTATATATATATTTTCAACTTAATAGAGGAAATTCCAGGAGTAGCAAGAATCGCTATTTGAAAATCCTTTTCTGCAATTAACTAATGTTCTTCAGACATAGGGATACTGATTTAGTTTTCAGATTGCATGTGGAATAACTGATTTTCATGATGTTTCAGAGATCCAGGTGCTCAAACTGGGAGAACATAATCACTTGGGATTCAATACAAAATTTTCTGTAAAACATAAACCAGGTTTAAAACCATTTAGTGTTTTCTTCAAAGAACAATTTTAGTTTAGCAGTTTGTAAACCTTTCAATGTTGTTTTTAATTAACCAAAATATGTCTTACCTTAGTTTTTCAATGATGCCAAAGAGGCCATGGACTATTTAAAGAATTTAAAAGATGCCATACAGCGAAAGTACACTTGTGATAGGTACAGCAGCCTTCATAAACTGGAAGATCTGGTTCAGGAGTCCATGGTAAGAATTCAAGAATCTTGTGAACAAAAATGGAGATTAAACAAGAGTTGCGTAACGCCTATCTGGATTTAATATCAAATTCGTAAACAAATTACCAACTAAAGGGAAGTAATAATATTATAACTTTTAATTTCAGTGTGTCTAATTAAACAAGATTATTCACTTGTCTTGTTTACTAACTACTTCTAAGTATTTAAAGTACTCTCTTTAAACAATAGTGGATACTAAAGGAAGCGGATCACTTCATGAAGTTGTTTCTGGTCTGTGAAGTCGGTTATTTTTAAGAGACATGTCAAAAGCAAAAGCTTTAAAAGCATTAAAAAAGAAGAATTGAGTTCTGGCCACTTCTGATTTTTTTTCTTTAAATTGGTGTTTAGGAAGAAAAAGAACAACTCTTGCAGTACAAGAGCACAGTAGCTGGACTTGTGGGGAAGGCAAAGACAATAATTCAACTGAAGCCAAGGAATCCTGATAGTCCACTCAAAACATCCATTCCAATTAAAGCCATCTGTGACTACAGACAAATAGAGGTTAGAATTTCCTAAAATCAATTACAGACATGAGGAGATAGCTAAAGTTTCGTTAATTACAGGTTCCTGGAAAATACAAGACTGTAAATACTTTCCGTCCTAGTAAACACAGCAAATTCTTGTCTTCTGCATTGTTATTTTTTATTGTTGGGTCAGTTTCTTTGATGATACCTTTACAAAACTGCTTTATATAAATAGTTTAGAATACTTAGCTCATTAAATTATTCTGCTTTTCTGTTAAAACCAGATAACCATTTATAAAGATGATGAATGCGTATTAGCGAGCAACTCTCATCGTGCCAAATGGAAAGTCATTAGTCCAAGTGGTAACGAGGCCATGGTTCCATCTGTATGCTTCACAGTTCCACCACCAAACAAAGAAGCAATAGACACTGCAAACAGGTAGAAGCAGACTAAAAACAGCCAAAAGCTGTTTCTGTAATGAATATATTTGGTTTTTTTCTGTTTTCTAGCAAAAGAGCATTGTCTTGTTATTAGAGCAGAGGAAGCTGTTTTTGTTTGAACTTATAAGCATAGGATACCTTTTTCATATGTGAATGCAATTTCAGTCAGTTTTGCTAATGTGATTGTGTTTGCATGTTTCAGAATTGAGCAGCATTTCCAGAATGTGCTGGCCCTTTGGCATGAATCACATATAAACATGAAGAGTGTAGTTTCCTGGCACAATTTGATGCATGAAATTGAAACTGTTCGAGCTGGTAATGTTGCTTCGGTAAGTACGACACCAAACTTTGTGCATCTGAGTATATGTTGGTAACTTGCTGTTACCCAGAAGACTGCAACTACAGAAACTGTTATAAACTGGAGAAGTTGGTAGCCGCTCACATCTTCAGTGTGGAGACACAGCTCGCAGGGATTCTGCTTCATTTTGTCATGTGCATCCATCTTGATCTAAGCAGCCTTCACTCAGACACATAGGCTGTGTCTACACTAGCAATTTAGATCAACTTAAGGACCCTTAAGTTGACGTAAATTACTCCCTGTCTACACCAGACTTTCATTAAGTCGACTTAAGAAATTCCTTAAGTTGACTTAATGAAAGCATAAGTCAACCTAATAAGAACCGCCCATTAGGTCGACTTAAGCCTTAAGTCAACTCCTTAAGTTGACTTAAGGACAGTGTGGACGGAGAGTAGCCCTTAAGTCGACTTTATTAGGTCGACTTAAGGGCAGTTAGGTCGACTTAACAAAGTGGACTAAATCGACTTAAAGTTAAGTTGACTTAATCCACTTTGTTAAGTCGACCTAATAAAGTCAGCTTTAAGTTGACTTAAAGTCGACTTAACATTTTCTAGCGTAGTCATAGCCATAGTGTTCTTGTGCTGCATCTTCACCTAATGATTGGAGCCACTGAAAGCCCATATTCAGTCTCTAAGGCCTGCAGAGGGGCACATTGTAGTTTCCCCACACTGAAGAATTTTACCCTGATACGTTATTTTGGTAGCAAAGAGCTGATTAAGGTTCGTTTGTTCTAAACAAAATACTGGTTAGATCAAAACATGAAATAATTCAGCTAAAACAATCAGTCAGTCTAGTATTTGCCTCTGTAAATCTTGTTTTATTTTTATATTACATGAGACTGCTTATTATACAATGCTCAAATATATCTTTTTTCAAATGGCTGAAAATAACACTTGCAGTATTCATACTGAGGGGGTCATTCCAACATGTCTCCCAATGTTCCTGGCGTATACAAAGGAGCTAGCAACTTCCACTGGAAATGCCCTGCTTCTTACTTATCATTAGGTCAGTCGCTGTGGCGTGAGAGGAGAAATGGTCTCTGATATAATATTAGCCTAGCCCATTACTGGCATAAAAGATGAAATATGAATTATTAATAGAATGCATGAATAGCCAGTGGCCATTATGGTTACGATGGCTGTTTTGTTAGGGTCCAGTAATACCGATGGCTCAGAACTGCATACCGCCTTGACACCGCCTTATTCATACCCAGACATACTTTGGTTTTGTTATCTTTCACCAGGATCCAGTTTCCTTCAGGCACTGGAACAACTGGGGAACAGAGGCTGTGTCTACACTTGTTAATTTAAGTCAACTTAGCATGTCCACATTCAAAAATTAAGTCGACTTACAGGGGACCCTGCCAAATCGACCTAGAGCATCTCCACTGGACGCCTAAGTCGACTTGTAGGGGCTAGGTGGACTTGGGACAGGTCCAAGGTGGCGGGGGAGAGGGCACCTTAAATCGACTTAAAGAAAATGTAGTGTGGACGCAAATTAAATTAAGTCAATTTAAGCAAGCTTAAGTCGACTTAATTTCTAAGTGTAGACACACCCAGAGTTATCTGTTGGAAGAGAAAGAAACACTGAGCTGTGAATTATTATCACACTGAAGCCTTGGTAGCCCATGTTATCTTGAGTCTCCATTAGTGTATTTACATAGATAGTGATACAATTTCCCCTAGTGATGATGGGATTGGCCCACATGAAAATGTGTGCGTAAGAGGAACAGCTGGCTGTTTGTGACCTTTTAGGAGAATGAGCAAAGTCAGATCAATGCAGTTTCATCTCTTTATGGTTTAGTAGGTGCGTCAGCAGCACCTCCTGATAAATAGTTGTAAAGGCAACAGAAAAATAAAGCATAGATGCTTCTCCTCCATCCATGCATAACAAGACATTCCTGTTTATTCTGGATAGCCAAATATTTAATTGGGACGTAATTTGACCACCTCACATCCAGGCACAGGTGATGGTTTGAAGGAAGAAGTGGACAATGACTTGGTCTTAGAGTATGAATGGGTTTTATGGTACTTCTTGCTCATATGCAACTGGTTAAAATACTTGCCCAATTTCAGTTTGAGAAGGAATTTTTCCCCAGGTCATATTAGTAGGGTCCCTGAGCTTATCCCTATGTTTTGTGGAGCAAGGGACATCTGATAAGATGAGCGAGGCTATTCCCACGCAATCCATGATGGTAGGACAGGCTTTTCTCCCCTGTGTTTCTAACAAAGAAAACAAACTACTACAAATGGATTGCAGCTCTGCTCTCAAATGGTGTTTGCTCTTCTGAATGCTGCACACGTGATAAAAAAACATGTGCTCTGTCATGAAAGTACTGTGCTCTGTTATTTGTATTATACCAGGATCACAATGAGCCCATGGGCATTTGTGGTACACAGAGTGCTTTAGCAAACACTTAAATATATTTTTTCTGATTTAAATATTTGTTGGCTGTCAGTGAAGCTTTTTCAGAGAAAGGACACAAGCAATTGCTATTATACAAGATCATTGAAAAGAAGAGACTGTTTTAGAGTGTTTCACAAGAAAAGCTTTTTTCCTGCATTTTCTGCTCCACTAATTATGTTGCATTGGCATTTGACTAATTCCTCAGACCAGTGGACGTACAATTCACTTCTACTTTGCAATGCACTGTCCCTCCTGAAGCTTGTTCTGGGGTGCTGTGGCTTTATATTGCCTCAACTGTACGAGTGCTGTAAATGGCAACATCTGACCTGAACCATGTGGAATTCAATATATGTGATCAGAGAAGTTGTCACCTTTAGAATCTGTACACATCACAAGAATATCTGGCATTTATACTGATCTGTTCTCTATTTTAGATAAAAACAATGTTGCCAGGTGAGCATCAACAGGTTCTAAGCAATTTACAGTCCCGCTTTGATGATTTTCTGGAAGATAGCCAGGATTCCAAAATCTTCTCAGGTTCAGATATAGCACAACTAGAAAAGGAGGTTAATGTCTGCAAGCAGTACTATCAGGAGCTTCTTAAATCTGCAGAAAGAGGTAAGAGCAACTCATGGGGAAATGGGTAAAAGTCTCCTTAAAAGAGACTTTTTGATACTTCATGAATCTTTTGCTTTCTAGACATACACTTCAGAGCACTGCATTTTTTTTATCACTAAGACAGGGAATTATAACAAATGTCTAAAGAGCTATGCTTTAGACAGGTGGCACTGTAAATTCTGCTATAGATAAAAGGAACTAGTGGCACTTTTAAAGACTAACAAATTTATTTACACATGAGCTTTCGTGGGAGAAAATCCCACTTCGTCAGATGCTTGAAGATAGGGAACTAGTAAGGGGAAATAAGTTCCCCTTCTTCAAGCATCTGACGAAGTGGGATTTTCTCCCATGAAAGCTCATTTGATAAATACATTTGTTAGTCTTTAAAAGTGCTCCCAGACTCCTTGTTTGTTTTGCTGGATTCGTCTAACACAGCTCCCCCTTTGGAACTCTGATAGAGATGATGATTTGTTAATATTAATCTGACTTACACAAAAAAAAAATTCTTGGAAGAATAATTTAGCCTCTGAACTATAGCTCATCATTTTGATCTAGCTTTCATAGCCTTATTTCTAATATTATGAAATATATCTTGAATGTCTTACTGAGCTCAGAACAGAATTAAAATGCTATTTACCTCTTTTACACACACACACACACACACACACACACACACACACACACACACACGAATTACACATTTTGTGCTAGTGCTGCAAAATATCTCATCACCACTCTTTAAAAACTATTATAAGATTACTTTTAAGATGCAGACATATGAAAGCTTATGTAAAGCTGAAAAGATGCTTTACAATATGCTGTCAAGTAGCTATTGACTTAGAGAAGAGAAATAGTAGTTTATAAAACTGATTAAAATGCCATTATAGTTCCCTATATGTAAGCAGAGGTATATTGTAGTTAGTCACTGAAATGCTAGATGGGTGATTTTAGTGGAGTGGCCATTTACCGCACCCCCATTTATGACCGGGGACCACATTGCAGGCACCCTCCCCATTATGGTACCCTCTTGCAGGCCTGTTAAGAACTGCACCCAAGCTTTCACATGAATAACAACATCCTCTGCTTAGGGCTGATTTAGGAACAGAAATAGTTCTTAACATTCCTCTGGGTCCCAAAATAAAGTCCATTGCCACATAAAAAAATCCATATTTAGTTCTGCTGTAATCTGTATCAGGTGGTGCTCTTTTTCTGCCCCTGCCTGTTCTCACATCCCGTCCTCCCAGATTTTTCTAGCTGGCGCTTAGCCTTCTGGCATTAGGCACTATGTTCATTAGACTGCTCCTGCTCCCTTGATCTGAGGATCTTCCATGTATGAGTCCTTCTCACACTACAGTTTTTCTTCAGTTTCCTGAGCTAAGCAGGAGAGGGTTCAGAGAAGAGGCATGAGAATGATAAAAGGATTAGAAAATGCGCCTTATATTTAAGGAGCTCAATCTGTTTAGTTTAACAAAGAGAAGGTGAAGGGGTGATTTGATTACAGCCTATAAGTACCTACATGGGGAACAAATATTTAGTAGTGGGCATTTAGTAGAGAAAGGTATGACATGATCCAATGGCTGGATATTGAAGTTAGAAAAATTCTGACTGGAAATAAACTACAAATTTTTAACAGTGAGTGCAATTAACCATTAGAACAATTTACTAAGGTTTGTGGTGGATACTCCATCACTGACAATTTGAAATCATGGTTAGATGTTTTTTAAAAGTTCTGTTCTAGAGATTATTTTGGGGAAGTTCCATGGGTTGAGTAATACATTAGGATCAGACTAGATGATCATAGTGGTCCCTTCTGGCTTTGGAATCTATGAATTTGAAAGATATTAATTTTGGAAGTACAAGGAGATGATCTAGTATTAGCTGAGGCCTAAGGATTTAATCCAGTTCCCATTACAGTAATTTCTTATTGGCTTCTGAGGAAGTTTTTAGATTTATTTGCTAAACACTGCCTCTGTTTACTTTAACAGAAGAACAGGAGGAATCCATTTACAATCTGTACATCTCAGAAGTTAGAAACATCAGACTTCGCTTGGAGAATTGTGAGGACCGTTTGATCCGACAGATTCGGACTCCACTGGAGAGGGATGATCTACATGAAAGTGTGTTTAGAATCTCGGAACAAGAGGTGAGTTTTTGGTAAAGAATGGTTCAACTAGGAAGTAGCGGATTTCCAAAACAAATAGTTTTCTCTTGAAACATTGGATGCAGATTCTTGCATGTTATGACTCAGATCAGAAGGGCGGGGTTGACTATTATTTTTTCATATATCACTGTAGGAAAAGGAACAAATAAATAGCCAATCTTCAATCTTTCTGTGCTGCAGGTACATTCCTTGCTTTTTCGACAGAGAGCATGGAAATTAAAAAAAAAAAAAAATTAAGAACAGAGCTTTACTCTAGGTGATGTCTAGGGTATACAGTCACTATCAGTCTGATGTAGAATAAAAATAAACACTGTAAATCACTTTTAAATTTGTAGAAGCTAAAGAAAGAGCTGGATCGACTCAAGGATGATTTGGAAATGATCACAGATAAATGCGAAGAGTTTTTCAGTCAAGCTGCTGGTTCACCCTCCGTTCCCACCCTGCGTTCTGAACTCAATGTCATCATTCAGAATATGAATCAAGTTTACTCCATGTCTTCCATTTACATAGAAAAGTATGTAGTGAATCATCTCTTTCCACATGCTTCCTTTCAATATATATCTATTTTTGCCCTAAATGAAAGAAAATAGATATTGTAATAGTTATAAATATGAATAATGCTGATCAAGGATAGGAGAGTTATCAAAGTCATTACAATGTGAAGAAAAGGATCTTAAAGTCCTTAAATCATGATTTAAGGAGGTAAATAACTCAATCATAGGTTGGTGGCCAATTGCTGGAGTGGGTGGGTGAGGTCTTGAGGCCTGCATTTTGCAGGAGGTCAGACTAGATGATCGTACTGGTCCCCTCTCACCTTAAAGTCTATGAGTGTATCACATATGACTTGGCAAACTGAAAAACACGAGCAGTTTGAATATTGTGAATACTTGATTAGTTAACAAGAGATTACTGTTTTAGGTTAAAAACTGTAAATTTGGTGCTGAAAAACACTCAAGGAGCAGAATCGCTAGTAAAGCTTTATGAGACAAAACTGTGTGAAGAAGAAGCAGTAACTGCTGACAAGAATAATATTGAGAACCTTATGGGTACATTAAAGGTATGAGTTTGCTAATTTGTCTTTATAGGAAAATCATAAAATAATATATAGAAAAAGAGTGGTAATTCAATAATAGCCATTCGGCGAGACTACATTTGTGGTGCAGCAAAAGAATTATAGTTTTAAGATTGCTATAGAAAAATCTGTGTCCTTTTGGTAATTAGGATAAAAGAAGATAAATGTTCTATTTAGAAGGCTTAGACAGTTCTCAGAGACACTATACACTTCCAGAAGTCTGGATTTTGAATACACATGTAATTATAGCAGAGTAAGTATGAGCTGTGCACCTAACATGCAAAGCAAGAATGCTAAAGCATGTCACTGCAGTATTTCTCTCTGGCCTTGGAAGTGTCTTGGGATATCTGAGGCTCCAACAAGATAGTTTAGTTACTTTTTTCTGTTGTTGGAAGATTCCAGGTAACAAATATTAAGAGTGGCTGCTCTTAAAACTTGCTGCTTTCTTAAATAAATAGGAAAGTTTCCTTCAGTATTTGCACCGTCTCTTATACTTCCTATTTAAATATATCAAGCAGTGAAGTAATATTATTTTGCAATTGACAGATTTTTAAGGTGAGCTCTGTAGTTTATTAGACAAATATTAGCTAATGTGCAAGCCATTCCTGACTTGTGTATTCATTGGAACTCCGATACCTGGACTTTTCAGCTATTTTGTAGGCGTTTTGGCATTGGAGCCGTCTGAACAATCAAAATTTGGGTGTGCAGTGAATTGACACACAGAGATAGTGATACAGTGTATATTTACTTTATTATGTTAGCAATGGAGGTCTGAAGTGGATGAAAAAAGAGAGGTATTCCATGCCTTAGAAGATGAACTGCAGAAAGCCAAGGCAATCAGTGATCAAATGTTTAAAACACATAAGGAACGCGATCTTGACTTTGACTGGCATAAAGAGAAAGCTGATCAGCTGGCGGAGAGATGGCAAAATGTTCATTCTCAGATTGAAAACCGGTTTGTACCACTTCATGTTGTAGTGTGTTCAGAGCATCTTTTAGCTGTTGTTAATGTTTCTTAGCTAATTTATCTTCTCCTTAAGCAATAAGAAATTAATAGTAGAATTGGTTGAAATGCATTTCTTAACTATTCAGGAAACTTGCTATCATTCTGGGCACTCATCCTTTCTGTTCTGCTACCATTGTTCACATGATCCCCTACAATTTTTTCCACACAGTGATATAAAGGGCCATAGGTTTAAGTGTCTGTAACATCTTCAATTAAACACTACATTTTACGGACTTTATCATAACATTTAGTAGTTAGCTAGGTACAGCACAGATATGCTGCCATTTTCCCTTAGCAAAAATGCCAGCAGAGCATGGCTTCTGTCTTATAAAAATACTTTGCACTATCCCACATAGCTAGAAGTGACAGGTGGGGCTGATGAGATAAACCTTTACTTGTGAGATGCTGATCAGATTCACGTTTACTTCTTGCTAAAGAGCATATGGGCTAAAACCTCAAGTCCTTAGCTCCCATTAACTTGAGTAATAATTTTGTCTCCATAAGAGCTGAAATAAGGACTGCAGGATTCAGCCTGCAGCGATTTGCTTCCATTGACCTTCCGCTGTGTTCATGCAGTATCATGGTGGTACACAAGTGTATATGTTCTGCTAAATGTGACTCTTTGATTAGATTTTGATGATGTCCCTGAATAATATTACTCAAATATTTTTATACACATGCACACAGATAAGGGGTGTGTGTGTGTGTGTATGTATACACAGTATTCTGGAGTGAGCTTCTCCATTGTTCTCACACGGAAGAGCTCCACATTTTCCTAACCAACCAATCAACCAACCTCATGTTCTTTTGTTTTCAATTTCTTTAATTCCATCAACCTAGAGCTAAGGACAAATTAAGGCAGAACAACATTATTTGCAAATAAATCTTTTTTTTTTAAATTTTAGTTTATGACCATAGGATCCCTGAAGAAAAACATTAGAATATTTCTCTTTATATGAAACAATACCGCATATGACAAACTTTCATAATTTCTTCCTTTTTAAAAGCAAATCTCCTTAGGTCATTCCATTAGATCAACCCATGCAGGAACTGCTAATAAGTTAACTACTCAGATAGAATTAAGTAATTTTATTGCCTCTACCTCTAATTGTCAGAAACTAAAGAAGTGATTGGTAAGACCTGATAAAAATAAAGTCTAGTTAAAGTAAACAATTTGAATGTCAGTCTTATTATTAGTCCTCAAGCTCCTTGCTTTTACAAAAACTATGGAGAGGTGTTTTTCGGTATAAGGAATATGTCATTGTAGTCTGTGTTGGCTAAAATTAAGCTGCATTGAATATATCTTTAAATTTCACTCAAGTTTTTTTTTCATCTTTCAGTAGGCCATGTATAAATGACAAAACAGTAGCTTTTTGAGAAGCATAAGAGTCCCTTTCTGCTCAGAGGGCAAATATGAACCTAACATTCTCCCCATATGACATCTGTGTGGAATATGTTGACAGATTATTGTTAACACACAGGGACTTTTGGGTAAATATGACAGATTGTGTTAGTTGCAATTTGTGGCAGTAAACAGACTGCTTTCTGCAAATGTTCACCCTCCTACTTCCTAACAGTTTGACATTGATGTTCATTATACACATGAATTTATAAATATTGGCTTCAATTAAATATCCTTCCTTTCCTATTTATTAATCATCATTTATAGTTATTTTGTTTCCCTGTTATTTGTTTTTATGTATACTAAAATATAATTCCTCAAATGCAATACAGAATCTATGTCACACTTGCTCTGTTTCACACACATGCACACACACAGAGCAACGCCTCAGCATTATTGAAAGTAAGTTAGATTCAAAAGTAGGTATTACAAACCAGAATGTGAGAATTGTTACATGTAGGGCTACAGACAGACAGATTGCCCTTCCAGCCGCATCTCTGCTGCCTCTTTGGCTGGCATATTAATCTGGTTTTTAGGTATATTGTTAGAGCTACAGCAGATGAATCTCAAGTACTCCAAAATATGATCCCAGACAATAGTGCAGCTTGGTCTGCCACTTGGACAATAGTATAGCTTGTTTGTAGATAGTAGTTGTCATGGGATAAGTTGTCATGGGGTCACCAAATGAAACTGATAGGTAGCAGGTTCAAAACAAATAAAAGGAAGTTCTTCTTCACACAACGCACAGTCAACTTGTGGAACTCCTTACCTGAGGAGGTTGTGAAGGCTGGGACTATAACAATATTTAAAAGGGAACTGGATAAGTTCATGGTGGCTAAGTCCATAAATGGCTATTAGCCAGAAAGGGGTTAAGAATGGTGTCCCTAGCCTCTGTTTATCAGAGGATGGAGACGGATGGCAGGAGAGTGATCACTTGATCATTGCCTGTTAGGTTCACTCCCTCTGGGGCACCTGGGCACTGGCCACTGTCGGTAGACAGATACTGGGCTAGATGGACCTCTGGTCTGACCCAGTACGGCCTTTCTTATGTTCTTATGTTCTTATTAAGTAGACCCTTTGCCTTGGTCTGCCCCTCCGCTCCTAGTTAAATACAGAGTGGAAAAGTCTTAACCACATTCCATGTCAGTCTCTGTGCCTGATTGATATAACTGTCAGGCCCACAAAATTAAGTAGATTTTTGATACTCTCCAAAAATCATATGGTTTAAAGAGTGATTTACCCAAAAAGAATAATTGGTATTAGCATTTTTGAACATCTAAAGACTTGCCTTTGTGCCAACTCCTAGAAGGAGTTGTGCCACAGAGGAGGAGTAGAGAGTGTGGTCTGTTGCTCTCTTTCCATGAAGGGTTTGGCCCTCTTGGCTCATGTTCAGAACCAAACTCACTACTCACATGCACTCACTTCTCATCTTTCTGCGTGGCAGTGCAAATTGTTTCTGCAGAGGCCTTCTCAACCGCATGCTGGGGAATGTTGAGTTTAGTGGTTGGGCTAATTAATTTAGGAAATGTACAGTGTCAGTGTGTGACTGGAACTTCCCAGAACACAACAGCCCATTGTAGGTTTGACCCTTAGTCAATTGTTTTTAGTATAAATGTTCTTTCCCTCTTCCAAGTATGCTCTTGTGTGAAAATCCCTCTTTAATCTTTATGCAATGTCAGTAAGCAGAGGATCTCTCTGGTGGAAACTGCCATTAATATATTTTAGTAAAAATGAGTGTTTCCTGTTATGATGATAGATGGAGTTAGGACAGCTGATACCTTTTAAGGCCATTTTGACTTATTTACACTCAGCACAATTTTTTACTTTCTCCTCAATTGTATCTCTTGTTCTCAAATTAAACCAGGTTGCGTGACTTAGAGGGTATCAATAAATCTCTAAAATACTACAAAGATACTTATCACACACTGGATACCTGGATTCAGCAAGTGGAAGATACTCAGCGAAAGATTCAAGAAAACCAACCAGAAAACAGCAAAGCTTTGGCTAAACAGTTGAACCAGCAAAAGGTATCAACAGGGAATCCTATCCTGGGAAAAGAATTGAAACTGATAACTGGAGCCCTGTGGTTTTTGAAAATGCAAGATAAAATGAGGAAATCTCCCTACAGCAGTGGCTCCTGTCCCTCAGTCTGGGCTTCACTCCAGTTTTTGGGTGGTGTACAGGATCACAGCATCACTTGTTGAGAGTTGACGGAGCTGCCCTTCTGTCACCACAATGGAAGGTCAAACAGGCGAGACCTGAGTGGTGCACAGTGTCACACTACAACACCCAGAATGGGGAGCTGGGCCCAGGCACATGGACAGGAATTGCTGTTGCTTGATGAGTGCATGGCAGGCTCACTGTACAATAACCCTGCCCTCTCCAGAGCCTTTCTTCCCTCCCAGGGTAGGGCCTCCCTCCCCCTGTCCCCTGTCTGGATAAAATGGTTAAAATAAAATTCTCTAAAAATATAAAAAATAAAAAAATTATAATAGGGCTCTACTTATAACAAGAGAAAAATACAAAACTAAATTTGAAGCAGTGATGTCCATCTTACTTTAGCTATCTCACATATCTCTGTGACCCCTATTACCATAGGAACTGAGCACACCAAATATTTTACCCTCACAACACTTCTTTGAAGTAGGGAATTGCTATTAATTAGTCTTATTTATAGATGAGGGTCTGAGGCACAGAGAGACCCAGTGTCACACAGGAAGTCTGTGGCAAAGCAGGGGCACTCTGAGCCTGAGAGCTATACTGTTAACTCTGCGCCATTCTTCTTTTTTAATGCCCTAACATTAAATATTACGTTTGATTCAGTGCTGCCTATGGGCACTGTGTCCATAAAGATGTACACATAAAATTAGGGCTGCTCCCCATGTTCAAGAAAGAGTTGCATCTGAGGGCTTGTGTACATGAGGAGTTAGTGTGTGCCAAGCTCGGCTGGAAATGTACAGCACTCTCGTATACACCCTTCATTGATATAGATTTGTTGCCGCACACTAGCACTCCACATAGACTTGCCTTTATATAGCAGTCACATTCGTGGAATGACATTATCAGAAGTTCTTATGAAGGCCACTCACCTTCGTTGTGACTTTGATAGGACTGCTTGTGTGCTCAGAGTTAAGGGAGTGCTTCAGTGCTGTACTTGATTGGCACAAGAGAGTTCAGTACCTTATGGGATTGAGCTGAGGAAGGACAGCCAGTCCCTAAACATTAGTGCAAACAGAACCACTTTCCATGAATGTTTGATAACAGTGAATATCAGGGGTATGAATATACTACAGTCAAATAACTGTTTTAGTGTCAACCAACTGTTTATATAGTTCCCTTATAGGGTGTTTTTCAGGTCTCCATCTATGCCTGATCCACAGAGGCAATGAGTCTGTGATAGCCCTCGTTAAAGAACCTGGCTCTATAAATGTACCAGCTTTTAGCCCTGCAGATCTCTAGTTTGATCCCCATTTTGTTGGCCAGGGTGCAGTTGTGATTTTTACAGTATTGTACCAGCTATACTCACCAAGGGCTAGATCCTCATATGGAACTGAAAAGGAGTCTTTTTATGACTTACTAGAATTCAGATCTGGTCCCATGATCTCAGCTAAAGACATTGAAATGCAAGCACATACTATGATGGTGGACAACATAGAAATTTTCATCATGATGATAATACTTATCAGCCATAAGAAAAGGAGAAAAAAGGATCATTATTGTTATGCTGAAGAAATACCCATCTATTTTACAGATGCTGATTTCTGAAATTGAAATGAAACAAAATAAAATAGATGAATGCCAGAAATATTCAGAGCAATACTCCTCTTCAGTAAAGGTAAGAAAAATATTATACACATATAATAGTTTAATTTGATAATGTATCCTTTGCATGTATGCCGATATCTTGTAGTGGATACAACAAATAAGCAGTGGTGCTCTGCTGCTAAATTGTATTTGAAATACTTGATTCGATGTCAGTTTGACAGCGAGTGCTGATAACTTTTCCGACTCCATTATTTTTACAGGATTATGAGCTGCAGACGATGACATACAGGGCGATGGTTGAGTCGCAACAAAAATCTCCAGTGAAACGCCGGAGAATGCAGAGCTCATCTGACTTCATTATACAAGAGGTAACTGGATGTTCTTTGACAGGGAAACATTCATCCATTTAGCAGTAGAATAGAGGAAACTCAAGACCTGGGATTTATTAGTGATTAAATATAATCAGCATGCCCAAGATCCTTACTGTACAGAAACAAACTCTGAAGTAAATATACTATTATCCATTTCACAGTATTTAGGTTATATACCTGGATGTTGTAGTTGATGACAGTTAACAAAATACCTATAAAAACCTTGGATGTGATACTTGGAAAACAGAGAAGAGTAGAGCTGTTTATTGGGCCAGATCATGCTTTCAGGCAGATACCACTGTGAGGAGCTTTCACCATCTCTGTGGTGCCATCAGGCACAAAAGCAGATTCAGAGGCAGTGCCTTCCTCCAGCCCATTTAGACATGCAGAGGTGCATTTTTGTCCCAAGAGGACTGTCAGAGAGCAAGAGTGAATGGGGCAGTCAGGCCCTGAAGTGACTCCCTTTAGCTGACAATTCTGAAACAGGAGTGACAGCCCAGGGAGCAAAGACCTAGGTCTGTGGGGATGAAGATACTCCATGACTTCTGCAATCAAGGGATTAAGGTTCAAAGCCCCTCCAATATAAGGTAGGGACCAGAGGTCCTCTCATGCAGGCTGGAATACTGTTGTGGAAAGGACAGCTCTAGAGATAGGATTTTCCAAACCGTCAGAGTCACACAGGACAAATCCCATTCAAGTTATTTTGTTATTTTTGGAAAATATATTCTAACGCGACAGCATCTTCACTACATGCTGAGTTAGGAAGTTGTGGTTAGAAAAATTACGTCCTTGTGTTTGTTCTCTATGCATTCTTTTGCCCCCCAGGGTTCCACCACAGAAGTTACCCACATAGCAGGTGCAGGAGGACACTTCCATTCAGCTTCTTATATACCACGCTGACCATCCTTAGAATCAGATGGTCCTGTAGACAGCCTGTTTGTGATTCTTTTGAGACTAATTCCAAAGGGGTAGCCGTATTAGTCTAGGTCAGCCAAACTAACAAGGTGTCCTGTGGCACTTTTAAAGACTAACAAATGTATTTATCGCATGAGCTTTCGTGGAAGAAAATCCCACTTCGTCAGACTCTTTGAAAATGGGGAACTTACAGAATAGAAGGAAATTCTTCAAAGCGTCTGATGAAGTGGGATTTTCTCCCACGGAAGCTCATGCAATAAATAAATTTGTTAGTCTTTTAAAGTGCCACAGGATTCCTTGTTTGTTTTGTGACTAATGTGTCCCTTAGACCAAGATCAAGAGTTATCCTTTTTATGAGATCTGTGCCATATATAACTTTCCTAAAGGCCAGTTTAAGTCTAGAAATAGTTCTTGGGCATTATTTGAACTCATTCCTTATTGGTGTGTGTGATATCATTTTCCTCTTCCCTTTTTGTCCTTTGTTTTTATGCAGTTCATGGATTTACGAACTCGCTATTCTGCCTTGGTGACCTTGATGACCCAATATATTAAATTTGCTGGTGACTCTTTGAAAAGACTAGAGGAAGAGGAGGTAGGTCACAAGAAATCAGAAATCGTCTTCTTGGGAGCAATAAAACAATTATTGGACTCCAATCACAATTTTAATAGGAAATTCTAAGAAATGAAATTCCTTATACACTGCATATAGGTGGAAATATATGGATATTGAACTATGGTTCCATCATTCTTATAAGCACTGACATATATTCGTTAATTCTTCCCAATCTGACAGTCCCAGATGGGAATCCTGTAGAATAGGAAATCATCTACAAGGTGGGGGAAATTATAATGCACCAGAACAGTTTTACTCAAGACCTGGAACAAATTAGCTGGAGGTGTTTGGTCCTTTTGAATAAAACATGTTTTTTTTAAACTTCTTTATTTCTGAAAAGCAAGGAAAATGTATAAGTATAGCTCTATAAAACAAATAACCTGTATTTCTATCAGATGTGCTCCATCTTTATAAATCATAATTCATAATCTACATTCATACATGGACAATATTTGCTTTTTAACTTTCAAAAGTTTAATTTGTAGTTTTATTTATTACAACAAAGAACACACACTGGATGTTTGGAGTGTATCCTGTAGTTACATGCTGTATATTTTGGGACTGGATATATGTTGTACTTGCAACACAAGCTGAAATTCGCCCTTGTGCAATGATCCAGCCCAAGTCCTATGCACTATTAATGTCTAGTTATGCCCTAATTGTGCTTAAATGTAACCTAAATGGTACTTAGGCTTTTTGTTGTCCCTCTGCACAGGATTGAATTTCGCTTGCAGTGTTCACATTCACTTACAGTGCATATATTTCTTCTATAAACAGGAGTACAATAACCCCATTCACAAATTCCTTAAGTCTGTTTCAATGTCTTTTAAATGTTTAGATTTCTTTTTTCCTTTTGTCATTCTTCTGCATTGATTGTTTGTGGCAAATGGGTTGTTTTCACAGTCAACATGTTAAAAATTTTTCGGAGACTATGTACTATTTGTTTAAAAAATATGCAGTATAAATCAGCGCTTCAAAGAAATAAATGGTGAGCGTTATCAGCTCTTCACTTTCTTTAAAAAATACTATGTTTTTCTTTAAAGTAATTCTATATTTACTCTTGAAGGATGATAGGATCTTAATTTATACATTGTAGATAATAGCAGTCAAATCATATACTGGAAATGTCCAATATTAAACATATGTAAAACAGGATTGGAATTATTTTAACAAGTTTTAATTTTTAATATTTATTTACATAATAGTTGGACAAGACTCTGGATCCTTAAACGGATGTTATATAATCTTTCTGACGTCTTTGTCTTCGCTGCATGTTCTTTCTATCACATATCTCAGAACAGACTGATAACATAAATATGAGAAGTGTGCCTCTTTTTTTTAAACCATGTAACATCTGTTGCATGAGATGTCACCTTTACATACTAAGTAGGCTTTATATTTGGGCTTACTCAGTTTAATTCACACCGTTGATAAAAATCAAAAGAAAAAGATCTGGAAATCAAGAAATTTGTAAAATTTGGCTGGTTGCTTTCATATTTCTAAAGAATAAGTTGAATTTTATGAACCATTTTTGTCTGTTCTGAGCTGTCTCTCGAAGGCTATTTTTTGCAAAATATATGCAGACATCTGGTTCTTAATAGATACACTAAGGTTGCTTTCTAATTGAAAAACAATATAATAAGCTTCCTTTTGAAATCCAAGTAGTGTATCATAGAGGAGTTGATCCTTTTCCTTTTCAAAAATCGTCAGTTTTTCTGGGATCATACTTCCAATTTCTTACTCAGTCATTCAGGAGTTTCTTCTATCCTTGTCTTTGCTGAGAATTCTGAGTGATGTCATTAAAAGTTTATGCATAGAAGAGGGGTAGAATAAGCTCATTGCTATGAAGTCTATGATATTTAAAATCTAAATTTAAACCAGTGTGCTGTCAAGCTCAGAGTTTACCTGCTGTGGCTGAATTCCAGAATATCATGAAGATCGATGAAGTTTTTGTACCTTTGAGATATTATGAAGCAATGGAACAAAGACAAAAAAATAGTAGAAGAAAATTCAACAGATGAGAGCTATTGCAGAAAAATAGCTCTCACAGTAAATCTGACAGTAAGTTGGAAATTCAAAGAAAAGAAATTAATACTGACATAGGTGATAAAATCATAACAAACAACATCAAAGAAACTGTTAAAAACTTATGGTCAAGGAAGTTCTGGTAGAAATAATGAAGAAGAGCAGCTACACACAAGAAAGGAGGTAGCCACCCTTTTTGGTAAACAGCATCAAAACACAAAGAATGGTAGAAAAGGTTATTCTGCTCCATCTCAAATTTGTGTGAATGTAAATATATTATAAATGATGATTCTGCTGATGTTAAATCAGCCAGTTTTTGATGGAATGAGACAGGAAACAGGGATGTAGAGGGGAAGCTGAAGAAGTTTTCTGCTATTTTAGTGGAAACAGTTCATGAAAACAAACAAAGAAAAAGATGTTTCAAGAAGAACAAGGGAAGATGCACCAACAAAGGACTAACATTAAGTTGATGAAGAGAGATGATGTAATGAGAAAGACTCGGAGGCATGCTACGGAAGCCAACCCAAACAGGCAACGAGAACATCTTTCATTGAGACCACTTGCTGAAAATCTACATGCTAAAGATCATAACCTGAAAGGAAGTAGTGACAATCTGAAGAAAGTGAGTTTTAAGCAAATGATGAAAGAAGTAAATCTGTATCAACTGTAAAGCAAAAAATCACCCCCAGAGAAATGAAGGCCAAAGAAAATCAGCATATAGAAAATACTTCAGAACCATTTATATTAAATTCTGAATAGTCACAAGCAGTCCAGATTTAGATGCACTACTTTAAAGAGTTTAGATAGCCAGTTCAGGGAAAGAGGTAATTTCAAGAGTAGAGAATAGTTTTCCATTTTCAGAAGCTGAATTAAGGAAAAAAATTAGAAATGACTGTAGAGAAAATAAAAAGAATTGGACAGAGTCTAAGATTCATAGTTCGAACAATATATGTATCAATTTGAACAAACAGTGCAGAAGATGAATTAGATCAGTACCAACAAAGTAAAGATGTATTGCTGGTGGCAGAAATGCAGAGTAAAGGTAAAAAGTCTTAGCACCAAGGTAGCTGGAATAGACAATAAGCTCCTGACTGCAAACTATGAAAACAGAGAAACAGAACATCTGTTGTGGGAAAAAGAAAAGCAAATAAAAAGTAAGGACAGGTGATTAAGAGAAAAAGAATAGAAAAAATATTGAGATGCCAGGGGCATTCCCTTAATGCAATCCAAACTCTAATTAAAAATAATTACCCTTAAAAAATCAATCTAACTCCGTATTTGAATCTTTGATAAAAATATTTAAAGGTGGAGCTGATTTAAAGTTGATTGAGCATAACTAAAAATTAATATATTAATAATCTTTTAATCAGTTTATATTTGGAGGTGGCAAAACAATTGATTTTTTTCAATAATTTCTAATTTTCTCACTTGTACTTCAATGTAACAATGTTATACTGGTAAGTGTGCCTTCCAGCTTGATACTATACACTGTTGATCAGAAATAGTGCAAGATTGCATAACAGCAAAACTTAATTTGTCACAGTAGATTCAACCTCAATCAGTCTCAATTTTAATTATTTAAACACTTTACATTTAATACATTTGTTGTGTAACTGAGCATAAAAGGAGTTGCCCAAAGCTGATCTGATTTAACCCCAACCTCTCTAAAGGTACGTCTGCATTGCAATAAGTGACCCACGGCTGCAAGTACCAGAGCCTGGGTCAACAGACTCAGGCTGGTGGGACTCAGGCTGCGGGGTTGAAAATAGCAATGTAGATGTTCTGGCTGGGGCTGGAGCCCATACTCTGAGAATCATACGCCTTGTGGGGGTGCAGAGCAGGCTCCAGCCTAAGCTGTAACTTCTGCTCTGTTAGTTTTAGCCCCATACTTTAAGCCCTGTGAGCCCATATCTGCTGACTGGGCTCAGAAACTTGCTGCTGCATTTTGTTTTTGTTGTTGTTTAGGATATGCTAAGTGTTTATTTTAGTTTATTTTATTTTAGACATATGCTAAGTGTTTATTTAAAATCATCCAAGTGGAGGAGGAAAAAAAGGGAATGAAGCTGCCTTTTCATTAGCACTTCTTGAGATATGTGAGTGTAGTCTTACTGTAACTGAAATCAAACAAGTCTGTTGAAATAAAATAACCTTCTCTCTATTTAAAAAACGTTTGCTTTTGATTTCACTGTAGGTCTTGCATTCACTAGGAAGAAAGATGTGTTTTTTCTCAGGTTAGCTGATGGGATAAAATTTTAATGACGCTAAGACAGTTGTGATTTGAACACGTTAACAGGTCACGATGAATCCTCTTCTGCTGCCTATTATCTACCTCTATCTGCTAATGTGTGAAAACTTCGAACCTACCCTGTCTTCATTAAGAGTTTACCATCTCCTCGTGACAAACTTTTTTCCTGGTGTGGAAACATCCTGACTGTAGCTTCATGTGTTCTTTCTTTCTTTCTTTCTTTCTTTCTTTCTTTCTTTGGTGTGTGGAGTAATTTCCTAACATCCATTGTATCATGTTTGTTGTGAACATAAAATACTTTAAATTCCTTCTGAACCAAACTGTAAATGCCGCACTTTTTGTCTTGTGTTACCCTTGCATATTGTATTTTGCTCATTGTTTTCTGTAGCTATTTGTTTTGAGCAAGAACATATGCAAGCTGCTGTCTGACTTTTCTAACCCTTAAGTGCTTCATGAGGAACAAAAGAGATTCTTTGGGACTTCCTCCCTTTGTGGAGTCCTTCATGAAGGAATGTTTCATCTTGAACTAATGGTTGCTTGTCTGAAGCTTACTGTACAAGGAGAAGGTGATGGTGGTGGGAACTGCTCTCCTACTCTATTGACATGCTTGAACACACCTTAGTAAGTATTTTCAACTATGTCATGGAAATAATAAAACACATTTCATATGCTATATTAAAAAAGAACAGATTTAAACATACTTGTGTTTTTAATTTTCGTATAGATTATAAACAATAAAGAGGCATCGACGCGTGCAGCATATTCAGATCTGATGGAGCAGCAAAAGGCAACAATTGATGAGAACAGAAAACTTACGAGAAAGATTAATGAGCTTGAGAAAATGTTAGAGGAGTTGAAGAAACAAAAGTTCCAAGTAGAACAGGAACTCCCGAAAGTGAAGGAAGCTGCAGAAGATGAGCTGAAGAAACAGCAGAAATATGTGGAAGAGATCTCTTTCCAGAAAACCAAGGTTGAGCAAGAGGCAAAGCGGTATCAGACAGAGCTAGAGTGCATTGCAAAAGAGAAAGCAGCTGCAGAGCAGCAGTTAGAACATGTAAGGCAGCTCACTTTGCAGGCAGAGGCTCAAAGAAGTGCAGTTGAAGAAAACCTCAGAGCTTTTAGAACTCAAATAGAGGAAAGCACTGCTGCGAGAAGAAAACTGGAAGAGCACTTGAGAAGAAAAGACACAAATCTTCACGATTTAGAGCAACAGAAAAAATCTTTAATGGCAGAACTGAGTAAGAAAACAGAAGGAGAGGAAAAGCTTATGAAACTAATAAAGCAAATGGAACAAGATCTTGAGTATCAAGGGAATTTATCAGAGAAGAAGTTCCAAGAAAGAGAGAAAACTGAATCTAAAACACAAATAATTAAAGGAAGG
This sequence comes from Pelusios castaneus, assembly GCA_007922175.1. Classification (NCBI taxonomy): domain Eukaryota; kingdom Metazoa; phylum Chordata; order Testudines; family Pelomedusidae; genus Pelusios; species Pelusios castaneus. Next base: position 1,749,252 of record ML685779.1, read on the forward strand.
TACTCCTTAATAAGAGAAAATGGGCTGCCGATTTGCACATCTGTAGAAGACAAGCATTATTGTGTTGATTCTGAAATTATGGGTTTCCAGAAAAAACAAGAAATAAAGAAAGTAGAGGAGCTTAAACAGCAGGTAAATGAGCTGACTGTTGCCAACAAAAAGGCTGAAAAAAACATTAAAGATCTAAAGTATGAATTGAATGATCTTGAACTTCAAAAAGCATCCGCCGAAGAAAAGGCTCGCCTATTAAAAGAGAAGTTAGATGATGTTAATAATACTCTGAAATGCCTGAAAATTGAGCTGGAGCAAAAAGATCAGGTAGAGCAGGGATATTTGCAACAGTTGAAGGAACTCGATAAGCAGCTGCACAAAACTACAGGTAAAGCAGAAGAGGTAATGCAAGAGGCCATAGATCTTAAGAAAATTAAAATGAATTATCAAGAAGAGCTGAAATCCCTTCAGCAGGAAAAGGCACAGTTAAAAAGAGAAATAGAGGATTTGACCAGATCTCACACACAAACTGAAATCACTGTTCACCATTTAAATTCACAAATCAACTCTCTTCAGAAGGAGAAGCTGATAGCTGAACAAAGGACACAGACATGCAAAGGAGAAACAAATAGCCTACAAGAACAGTATAAGAAAATCCAGGAACAGCTGCTTCAAAAAACAAGAGCAGAGAATGAAAATCAGCAGAAGATTCAAATGTTGAAAGATGATTTGGCCAAAAGCAATCATTTGGCAGAGTCATTGAAACAAAAGGTCGAGGAGCTTACCAGATGGAATACTGAAACCAAAATAATGATGCAACAAATCCAGTCTGAATCAGAGAGAATAATTCTGGAGAAACAAAGTATCCAGAGAAAAAATGATGCATTAAAAACCCTAGCAGATGGTTTCAAAGAGCAGCTTCGTACCACAAACGAACAGTTGCACAAGCAGATAATAATCGAGCAAGAATTCATAAGCAAAGTCAAAAGTCTAGAAGATGACCTAGTAAAAACAAAAACATCAGCCAGTGAATTTAAACAGAAGTGTGATAAACAGAGTGCTTTCAACCTGAGTGCTGAGGTCGAGGTTAAAAAGCTAAATACACAAGTGAATGCTCTCATTGTTGAAAAGAGGTTGAGTGAGCAGAAAATAGAGCTACAGCAAACTCATATACAAGAGCTAAATAACAAACTGAAGAAGCTTCAGGATGAATTCCATCAAAAGGCTCTAGATGAGCAAATGGCACGCAAAAAGATGGCTCTGTTTCAGGAAGAGTCCATAAGATTTAAACATTCTGCAGAGGAATTTAGAAAAAAAGTTGAAAAACTACTGGAATCCCACAGCACCACTGAAAATGACATTTCGGGTGTAAGATTGGAATGTGTCACCCTTCAGCAAGAAAAACATATGGCTGAAGAGAATATTAAATTATACAAGATGCAAATTGAAGATCTTCAAGAAAGCCTGCAGAAATGTCGTGAACAACTACAACAAGGAAAGCATGTTGAAATAGATTATTTTCAGAAATATCAGAAACTTGAGGAGGAATTGGAGGTGCAAAAGCGCGTGGCGGAGACCCTAAAACAGGAAATGGACCTGCAGCTGAAGGAACATGAACACCAGTTTTTAATGTTTCAGAATGAAGTTAAGCAAAATAATAACATCAAAGACGCTATATTCAAATTGAATTTTGAGAAGGGAAGTAAGTTTAATTACCTGGGAGAAACGTCACCTAGAGATTTAGAACAACCTCATCCATGTGCAAAAAGCACTTCTCCTTTGTTTAGACAGAAACAGGTTGACATAAACATTCCAGGGTTTAAAAGTGATCGATTAGGAGAAAAGAAGCTGCACATGAATGCCGATGATACTGCACCAAAAGAGACGCAGCTCCAGTTGTCAAAAATAAACCAATCCTTAGAAGATGATACAAGCCAACAGTCTTTTACAGAGTTTGTTTCTCAGACAAGCACCCAGTTCCAGATAACTTTTGATAAAACAAATGCCATGACAAGATCATCAGAAATAGACAAATTAAGAGATCAAAACCTTCACACTTCCTGGCAAGCTACTAGGCACGAAGAAGAAAAACATGGAACTGGATTAGCAAAGCTCTTGCACCCTTTAGAGGTATAGTCTGTGTTTTGTTAATATTTGTATTGCTGGTGCTGGTTTTTACTATTCCATTCTTTAAAATTCTGTATTGCTGTTCTGTGTTCTTTGTTTATGCTTTTCTTATTTTGGTATATGAGGACATCTTTTACTTACATGTGAAAATCTAAAAAGACTAAAATATTTATAAACGTTTGCAATAGGTTTATTTGAATATTTCTTTTTATTTGTTAAAAGTTTAGGTACATTATAGAAATTCATATACAAAGATTATATTCAATTATGATTAAAAGCAAGTGATATCACTAAGCATAACAAGCATAGAAAAATGTTTAACCTTGCTCTTAAGCTACATTCCCATTAATCCATAAGTAATGGGATAATAATATTTCTTTTAAAATAAATAATTGTGTACAATTTTTTGAAAAAAAATTGGTTAACTATATTTCTGCGCTATTCATGCTAATAAAATTTCTTTTTTTTCCGGATTTCTGCTGTTCACATTCTCCATTGCATTCTTTTGGTGGTGGACTTTGGATTGAATTGTGTAAAGTGCGTATTAAGTTCTCCACGTACGTTGCTCATTGTGTCAAAAATTCCTGTTTACAGATAGTGAAGAGCAAGCAATATGATATGCTTGTTGAAGTTACAACATTAAAACAAGAAAATGACAAGAATCTTGGTAATGAAAACAGGATGTTTGACGGATGCCAGACATCTGAATGTTTAAGGGCAGAAGATTTTCCAAAGATTAGCTCTTTCATAGAGGAAAACAGTTTGAAGAACGTTGATGTGGTTCACTATGAATATTCTGCTGGGGAAGATGATCTTAAATTTCAAGGTCTTCGACGTGATGTAACTGCCAGACAACTGGTTGAAGTAAAGCTTTTAGACAAAAGCACAGTTGAACAGCTCCATTCAGGGCAGAAGTCAATTGATGAGGTTCAGAAAAGTCTTGAAATTTTTTTAACCAAACCTACTGCTATAGCTGGGCTGTACATTGAATCTAGCAAAGAAAGAATCTCTTTCGCTTTAGCAGCAAAGAAAAGAATAATTGAAAAAACATTAGCATTAGCATTTTTAGAAGCCCAAGCTGCCACGGGTTTCATTATTGATCCCATAACAGGTCAGAAATATTCTGTCGATGACTCAGTCATTAGAGGACTTGCAGATAATGAGTTCAAAGGTAGACTACTTGAGGCAGAGAAAGCAGTTTTAGGATATTACTGTTCTGGTAAAATAATATCAGTGTATCAAGCTATTGAAGCCAGAATCCTGGATAGACAAAAAGGTAAAAATATTCTTGAAGCCCAGGTTGCATGTGGGGGCGTTATCGACCCTGTAAGAAGTGTTCGTATTCCTCCAGAAGTTGCAGTGCAGTTAGGTTTGCTAAATAACACAATTTTAAAATTTTTATATGAACCATCTAGTAATGCAAAATGTTTTCACAATCCAAATAATAGGCAACCCATGTACTACTATGAGTTGCTGAAAATGTGTGTGTTTGATGTAGATAGTAAATGTTTCCTCCTTCCTTTTGGGGACAGAAAAATTACTAGCCCATCAGCAGAAAAAGTTCATAAAATTTCTGTTGTAGACATTAACACTGGAACAGAAATGACTTCATATGAGGCTTATCAAAGGGATTTAATTGATAGAAGTACATATCTTAAGCTATTAGACCAGGAATTTCAGTGGAAGGAGTCTACATGTTTTGATTCCTTTGGAAACTCTTTTCTTTTGCTGACAGATCTTAAAACTGGAATGCAGTTCAATATTGAAGAGGCATTAACACAGGGTACAATTGACAGGTCATTGGTCAATAAATATAAGGAAGGGCTCATCACAGTTAATGAGTTTGGTGGTATTTTGCTGAGCAGTTCGCGACCGTATAAAGATTTGAACAGCCCTATTGCAGGATACTGGCTTTCTGAGACCAGTGAAAGAATCACAGTTCTAAAAGCCTCACGCAAAAACTTAGTGGATAGAATTACTGCCTTAAGGTGTCTTGAAGCTCAAGCCAGTACAGGAGGCATAATTGATCCATTTACTGGGAAAAAATACAGTGTTTCAGAAGCTTTGCAAAGAGAGTTAATTGATGAAATAAGTGCTAAGCAAATTCAACAGTGTGAATTAGTCTTTACTGGAATCATTCATCCTGTAACAAACAAAATTATTTCAGTCACTGAAGCTATGAATGTACATGTCCTGCCCAAAGACCTGGGCGTTCGCTGCCTGCAGTATCAGTACTGGACTGGCGGACTGATAGATCCAAAATCACATTGCAGGTTGTCAATGGAAGATGCTATTAAGAATGGCATTATTGATGCTGTCACTGCAACAAATCTGAAAGATGACAAGTTGTATGTGAAAGCCATTACATGTCCCAAAACAAAGAAGAAGATAACATACAAAGAAGCCTTAGAAAAAGCTGTTTTTGATTGCCACACAGGGCTACGACTATTAGAAGCCACTGAACCCATTAAGACAGGAATTTCTAGACTTTATTATGCTTCATAATAGAACAGTGATTTTGGTACTCAGTTTTGGGCCAGAGCCAAAGACCTTTCAGTGAAAAGATGCCCACTGATCATTAGACCCTTGATGGGGAAATACTAATATTATTTCCAAAGGGGTAGCTGTGTTAGTATAAAAGGGGTTAGTTAGTTATGTTAGCCATGTTAGTCTAGGTCAGCAAAACAAACAAGGAGTCCTATAGCACTTTTAGGTTATGTCTACACTTGTAAATTTAGGTTGACTTTAGCTAAGTTGACTTTAAGTCGACTTAGTTAAGTCGACTTAGCATATCTGCACCTAAATTTTAAGCCGACTTAGGGGAGACCTTACAAAGTCGACCTAGAGCATCCACAGTGGATGCCTAGGTCGACGTCCAGGGACTAGGGGGACCTTGGGCAGGTCCACGGTGGTAGGGGGCCACCCCTTACCCAGTGCCAGGGGGTCAGCCTTTGCCCCATTGTACCTGGGTACAATGGGGCAAAGGGGGACAGGGACCCTGGCAGGGCATAGGGGCAGGGTGGGCAGGGCTCTGCCCTGTGGGGGGGCATGCCAGGCTCCCCCTGTGCCCCCCCCAGCAGGGAGGGCAGTGGGGGAGTCCTGGAGAGCCCTAAGTCGACTTAATTTACTCTGCATCTACACTACACTTTCTAAAGTCAATTTAAGCCTAAAGTCAAATTAAAAGGAGGTTTAATAAAGTCGACTTAATTTTCATTAAGTCGACTTTATTTTCCTCAAGTCGACTTAAGCAGCTTGCTTAAGTCGACCTAAGGAAAGTGTAGTGTAGCTGCAGAGTAAATTAAGTTGACTTAAGTAAGCTTAAGTCAACTTAATTTACAAGTGTAGATGCACCCTTAAAGACTAACACATTTATTATCGCATGAACTTTCATGGGAGAAAATCCCACTTTGTCAGACTCTTTGAAGAAGTGGGATTTTCTCCCACAAAAGCTCATGCGATCAATAAATTTGTTAGTCTTTAAAAGTGCCACAGGACTCCTTGTTTGTGTTAGTCTAGTTCAACAAAAGAAAAAAGGAATCCTGTGGCACTTTTAAAGACTACCTAATTTATTATTGCATGAATTTTCATTGGAGAAAATCCCACGTCTGATGAAGTGGGATTTTCTTGCATGAAAGCTCATGCGATAATAAATTTGTTAGTCTTTAAAAGTGCCACAGGACTCTTTGTTTGTTTTACTAATATTATTGTTTAACATAACGGTGATAGTCTATAAAATTTAATTACTATAAAGAAATAAAGTTCATAATAAAAGTAAAGTGCTACAGTGTTTACATGGTTTTATTAGCTGATACTCCTATTGACTTCAAAATAGGAGATGTGTTTTCAGGTCATTCAGCCATGATGGCTTGATATGGCATTTCAAACTGCTCTTAAATCTTTAAAAAGAGGTATCAAAATGTGGTAAGGAGATTTAGGCTCAAATCTTGGGAACAGTTATGCTCATGAGATTCCTCACACATATTTAGTACGTGCAGGATTAGGTTATGCATTTGTAACCTGGTGTGGCATTGTTTAATTTTCTAGTTAATGTGTCTTCCCATTGGTTTCAGAGAAAACTTTTGGATCAGTGTGATTAGTTCTTCGTACATCTGCCGTATATATGAAATAGGATGTACTGGTATGAAATGCCCAGCTTTTTTAACCATTTAAAAATCTTCTTTCCTTTTTTTTTCCCGTTATGTGAAAGCATTTCAACACATTTTTAAGTTCTGAAAATTTTCCAACTAGTATAAGACTCTGGTTAAAAATAATATACTATTGAACACAGACTACAGATTCATAATGTATTTATTGTGGACAAAATGGTGACTCCTCTGTGATTATTTTTCAGTATATGTTGGTTCCAAGTCAACAACAACATTGTATTTCCTCCTAAATGTGATTTAGTAACCCAGTGTACTCCAGGAGTGTGATACCGAGTGTTGACTATATACATATAATGCTAATGCAAAGGCAGCAATTCAAAGATGCTTTAGCTTTTCTAACTATTAGCATTGTTTAGATTTTAATTACTGAAGAGTGGCTGGGAAGTTAATCTCTTTCTGTGCTATCTATAAACTGGTTCATGTTTGTATGTGTGTGAATATGTAGGTATCATAGCCATTGGAACCCATGCTAATATTTTGGAGGAATCACCTCTATTAATATCTCCAGTTATATGGCATATACCCTATAAATATGTATTTTCATATAGGTGACAGTAATGCCTATAATGAAAAATAAATAAATAAAACTATTCGAACTCTGGTAACTTTTGTGGTAATACTGGCATTGTATTTGTGGGTGTTGCAATTTAATATCTCAACAGTTTAAATAAATGTAATGTTTACGGTGCCCATTACCCCCCAGAAGTCAATGGAAGAGGAGAAGAAAGAGCATGTTGAGAAAGCTGGGGATTTACTGAAATGGGTGTCAGACATGAGCAAGACCCTCAGCAAGGGAAAAGGAGAAAAGGCTGAAAAGGCAGACTTGCCTAAGCAGCAGGTACTCAAAGATTTCTTGATAGAGAATCACATTTTTTTTCTCTTTGTCCTGGTTAATATGCACAAAGATACCCATAAATACTTTTGTGATACTAGAAAAAATAATTTCACATTTGGTATTAACAGAAACATTTTCAAATGTATAAAAATATATTTACAAATATGAAAATGTGTAAGAGAACGAGATATTTTGAAATATTGGCTGCTCTCGGGAATGTGCGGATCCAAATATGCAGCATATTCTGACTGTGCAGTGGATTGACTTACCCAAAAGTAACATAAGTGCACAAGATCATTAATAGAGAAGGAACATGACTGTGAACTTGGGAGCTGCAGAACCAGCTGGGGTTATCTATCTGGCTTACAGAAATGACCTCTGTCACCTGCACAATGTACACCCAATTCTGTGTCTGCTTCCTCATCTTGCAGGAGTTACTACAGCTGTAGTGATTCCCCACTACCTCCAGTAAAGAGGAAAAGGGAAGAGGCCTCAGACAAGTTTTGATTTAAAAAAATAAATAAAATAAATGTAGCTTGCATTGGAGTAGGTGAAGGCTACTGTCATCCATTAAGCACTAGAGGCAGTAATGTCTCCTCTCCCATGTTTAATGGGGTTTCTTCAGTTGAAGGTGGGTTCACTCCTCTCTCTGCCCTGAGTGCTATTTTAGGGGAAGATTATATAGAATGGGTCTGCTGGGGCCCTATCTTACTCCATTTAAGCTCTGTGATGGTGACTTGGTGGACAGGTTGCCTCAGTTATTTGCAATTTTTCCATGACTGAGTGTCTTTAAGCAAAGGAAGAACCCATTACCATGTTACAACACCGGGGGAGACACTGAGTAATCTTTCAAGGTGATTCTAATTGTCTTTGGTCCAGAACTCTGCTGATGGAAAGGGAACACACTTGAATGGCCACATGAAGTTAATGTTTTTTTTTGTGTATAATGGTTCTTTATCAAGTAGTGTCCCTATAGATGCTCCACATCAAGATGTATGTGTACTTGTATATTCTGGATCAGTGATTTTTCATCAGCAGTGTCCATGGCTCTGTGCCTGCCTCCAAGACACCATTGTGCTCTGGTATAAGTGCATGGAGTGAGAGGTTGAACTGATGTCACTCCAGTTCCCTCTCAACCGACTGCAGCTTGAGATGAGTGTTGCTTTGTCCTCTATCTAGCATAGGGAGCGTCTACACTTACAAATTAAGTCGACTTAAGCTTGCTTAAATCGACTTAATTAAATCTGCATCCACACTACATTTTCCTTAAGTTGAGTTAAGCAGCAGCTTAAGTCGACTTAAGAAAAATTAAAGTCAACTTTATTAAACCTTGTTTTAAGTCGACATTGCTGACTAAGTCGACTTTATTAAGTCGACTTAGCCAGTGTGGATGCAAAGTAGCCCTAAGTCGACTTTAAGGGCTTCAGGGCTCCCCCACTGCCTTCCCTGCCAGGGTGGCTGGCACAGGCAGAGCCTGGCGTGCCCCCCCACAAGACAGGACAGAGCCTTGCCCACCCTGCTCCTATGCTCTGCCAGTGTCCCTGTCCAGTCCAGCCCCCATTGTACCCAGGTACAATGGGGCAAATGCGGAGCCCCCCCTGCCACCGTGGATATGTCCCAGGTCCACCTAGCCCCTACAAGTCAACTTAGGCATCCAGTGTGGGCGCTCTAAGTCGATTTGGCAGGGTCCCCTTTAAGTTGACTTAATTTTTGAGTGTGGACATGCTAAGTTGACTTAAAGTCGACTTAAAGTCGACTTTATTAAGTTGACTTAGCTAAGTCGACCTAAATTATCAAGTGTAGACATAGCCATAGTGCCTTGCTATACCTCCCATTACAATTTCTGTATTTTCTTAGTATTTTTTATTAATTTTTCTTTAGCACAATTTGTGCTTTTTAAAAATGGGCGTTCCACTTTCCTTTTTTTTTTCCTTCTTTTTGCCTGAATTTTGTCTTTGTTTTTCTCGGGCCTTTGATCCACGGTCTTCTGTGCATGTTATGCCCAAGAACCCAGGCTTCAAACCCTGCCAGACCTGTCATAGGTGTTCTCTCCCATAGCAAGCAACATTGAAGTGGCCTCTGCTGCCTTGGATCATCTCACATTCCCTCCAGCTTTAAGATCTGCTCAGGGTATAAGAGCAGATCTACGAAATTAATAGGCAGTGGGGGAAGACAGGCTCAAACTCCTCTTAATGGAGCACTTGTTGAGACTGCCAGAGTCTGAGTCACTGGATCCTTAGAGCTCTGTTGACCATCTCTACTGTGATGGTAAGCAAGACTGTGTTGGCGCATCAGAACCATCTTAACTATCGAAGAAGAGAAGGCCCCCTTCCCCAGAACAGGAAAAGGGAAAGTCACTCACTTGATCTAGGTCTCAGGAGATCTTGCATCTCATTACGCATACCGCTGAGGCTCTCATCTCCTCTGCTATTGAGATTGTGGTACTGGCTAAGAAGACCATGCCATATACCAATAAACTGGTAAACTATGTGGAGCAGAACCTACATGAGCGCTGTACTCTATGCCTTCAATACATAAGGATTCCAGAGCCAGACGAAATCATTGGTACCACGTTCAGCAACTAGATATGAAGGATATACTGATTGTATGTCAGCACCTCTGAGGTACCAGCAGGTATTCTGATTCTAGATATTTTCTGCACAAAGTACCTGGTACTATCCACACTTTTGACCTATGTTGGACTTTCTTAGAGCACCCAAATCAATATTGCTGAGGAGTATAGAGAGATAACCCCCCCCCGCCACTGTTACCATCTCACCTGCCATAGCCTACTTATACTCTGCTCCCATCTTCAACAATATTTTGCCCTTGAGTACCATCATGGCCTCTAGTCCCTCATAAAGTCTTTAAAGGTGAACAGACACACTTCTTGCTGATTCTTACTCATCATCTGGTTCCATTATACCGCCTCTGATGCATTTATGGAATCCCTTCTGGGCCCTGGTGCCAACTTGTACACTGGTATTGACCCCATATGCCTCTCCAATTGACACAGAAGATGACTCCTCATCAGATTCTGAAGTGTCTGTACAGGATTTCCTAGTTCAATCTCTTTCTCTCAGGGTATACTCATCAGGGGATATCCAGCCCTAGTACATATATACACTTATGGCAAAGATAAAGTACAGTAAGTTGCAAATGGTTCAGTGGTCTCATCCATTCCACTATCAGCTCATAACAATGGCCAAGCCTTTCAGGAAAAAAATCCAGGTTCTCTCAGAAAGGACTGTCCTCTACTGTGACCTTAAAGCTAGCAACATCCTTGAAACAGTCATTTTGACCAATTGATCAAGGGTCACAAACTCTCTCCTGCTCCAGATTTTATGCTTCATGTATCCCCACTCCACCCCTCTGGGGATTCTCTCATTTCCAACCTTGATTGCTCATCACCTAGAACAGATGGATGTAGGACATGATATTTACAAATTACTCCCTCTAATTCAGCGTCCTTCTAGTCCTTCCTCTTCATAGACCCTCTCCCAAGAGTATCTTGAGGCAGGAGGTGCAGCCCCTCCTAATGTTGCGGGTGATCTAACCTGTCCTACCTGACTTAGTCAGGAAAGGGTTTTATTCCACGTTTCCTAGTTCAAAAAAAAATGGAGGGTGGAGACCAATTCTGGATTTCAGGACAGTGTATATCTTTGTTCATATTCAGCAATTCAGAATGGTTGCAAAAAATAGCAGTGTTAATTAAGAACAGTAATTCCCTCTCTGGACCTGAAAGATTGATTTTTCTCCCTCAATGTTCAGGGCACTTATTTCCATGTAGCCAGGCATCCTTCACCTAGGTGTTACCTATGTTTTGTGGTGCTCAGAGACCATTACCACTATGGTGTTAAACCTTTCAGCCTTTGCACTGTTACAAGGTTCTTTACAAGTTCTATTGGCTGCCACATCTCCTCTTTGTCGGATGGGAATAATAATTTTTCCGTAACTGTATGGTTGGCTCCTGAAAGAGTGATCACCTATCCCAGAGTAGCCACCTGATCTTTGATACATGTGGTCTTGCAACACTACTTTCTTGTGACTGCTTCCAGAGCTTATGTGACTTTTCGTGACTTGCTTCATTTATTGATAGTCACATTGATAATGTTGATAAAGTCAGACATAAAAATAGAACACCTAACTATCTGTACTGGGATACAGAAATATAGGGTGATATCCCCTTAATCAGCACCCTGAAAGGCTTCATACCTAGTTAGTTATACAATTTCCCAGGGTAAGGGAGGAAGCAATAGTTTAAATATATATTTTAATGTATTTAGCCATCAGCTTGCAGGCTAGCCCCTGGAATGGGCCTTTTTTTTTGTAGCTATTTACTGTGTGGTTTTTGTGAATATAAATTTCCAGTGGCAAAGTCCCTTGTTCACTGCATGCTGGTTCCATGCTCTCCTTTAGCTGGAAATGACTTAATTTTGCCCTCATAGGATTTCAATTAAAGTAAATGCCTCCAAAAATACAGTATTTCAACTCCTTAAAAATCAAAGTAGTACCTATTCGTAATACGCATTTTGAACTAGATCCTTCGATGAAGATCTGGAGGTGAGAATGGGTGAAATTAGTTTTACTCCATTCTTGAAACAATTTGTACTGGGGAATGACTTGGCTGGATGCTGGTGCCAAATAGAGTAGCCCAAGGATTAGATGAGTGTTTTAGGACTTTATTTAGTTTATTTAATTATCCTTTTAGATCAGAATACACATAAAAAACCTAACATCAAACAGAAAGTCTAGGCCAATCCACTGTCCTCATTGTCTAGGTCACAAAGCTGTCCGTATTGGGTATGCTGACCGGATAGCACAGAATCACAGCTTTGTTTGTGTAGGACCAATACTAAGTCTTACACGGTTTCATAGTCCCACTTTAGTTTTTATTACTGAGACTTCACACTATCAATCTGGAAAGGACTGAGCTTTATGGATGGGATTTTCAAAAGTGCTCAGTGCTGGCATATTTTCTGTTCCCCGTGAAGTCAATGGTAAATGTCATCAGCAGGTAAAGCCTGTGCCGAGCATGGTTAGTAAATCCAGTCCACATCAGTAATGACAACCAGGGTTCTTTGTGACCTTTAAGCCGTAGCTTTTATTTGTGGGGATTACAGAGGTGTAATGCTGTAGTCACATGCCACAGCAGCAGCCACGACCACCCCTTGTAACAAGATGAAGCATGCAAGCCCATACCAGCTCAACACCACTGACTCCTGAGGAAGGGGACTAGGAGCTGTGGCCCTATCCCTCCCTGTCCTCTTTGGGTTTTCTGTAGTTGGAGCCACTGCTAGATTCTTCTTTGACACAACCAGGACTTTCAGGACACAATCTGCGACTTCAAGATATTTTTTTTCTGAAGTCATGATCTTTGTCTCCAGGTCAGCAACCTACTCAACAAGACTGCTTCATGAAATCTGCACAAAGTTAGCTTTTCCACATGTCAAGTGTAGCAGAAAGTGTTTTAAAATGATTAGTGAAATACTATTATAAGCTTTTAAACAAATGTTATTGTAAAATAAAGGATATTTGGCTTTCCTAATTTTCCATGACAAACGGCTTAGTTCTAGACAAAAAGCTTTATGCTGTCGTTTCCCCCTTTTAAAAAGGACAGTATTCGCTTTGACGAACAACTAGACTTACCTATGGTCTTTACCTCCCCAGAAATACATAGTTTGCCCAATATGTCAGGCTCATCAATACTCAAACTGAAAATAAAGGAGTGTTTTGAACTTAGTGGAAAAATATGTGTTGGCTACTTTTCTAGTCTCTCTTTTCAGACATGCCACACTGGAAAACTGAATTTGGGTTATATATTTTTCAGATTTCCACTGATGAAATAGCAGCCAAGAAAGAACAAATATCTGAAGCTTTGCAGACTACACAGTCATTTTTGGCTAAACACAGTGACAAGTATGTTAAATTTTATTACAGCATTATGTTAATATAACTGTAACTAAATTAGTTCATCATATTTGCTTGTAAGGACCAGGCTGATATTCTCATCTTACAGTTACAGGGGGTAGTATTTTGTAAGTTCTTTTTGTTTAGTTTAATTATAATTGGGGAGAGAACTTGATTAGATGTATAAAATTTAGATGGAAGCAGGGGGCCCCAAGAGTTACAAGTGTTAATATAATCCAGTCACTCTTCAGTTATTAACAGTGTTAAACAAGGTTTAAGATTTGGTATATAGAGACCTCAGTTTGCGTAATACTTGGCAAGCACATCATTAATATCCCTTTAACCCTTTATTACAGGTACAGATATAAAATGCAGCTTCTGTCTCTGATGCTGACAGACTTGCAACCTAGGTGCTGGAAAAACACAGGCATAGCACAAGGTGTTATCAGCTTCTGGTAACAGGCTTTTACAGCTGTGTTGCAAAATATGCAGCGTTGGTGGCTGAACTGAACTCTTATTAGACAGAAGACAAAAGGAGAGAGATGGGAAAGAGATGAAATAAGGGGTGGGGGGAGGGAAAGGACACATGGGGGTGGGGAATGTGTCACAAAATCTCCTATCTTAGGTGTGTTCAGGATTTAGCTGCAACCAGTGGAGATGGGAATGTCTTCTGGCTCCCTTTCTGTGGCTTGGTCCATTAGGACATTTTCAAAATTGGAACGAAGAAGATCCAGGGTCCCAAAAGATGGTGGGGTGGCAGCCATGATGTAGGAACTCACTCCAGTAGTCAGTTTTTCTCCCCAAAGCCTCTTTTTGAGGACCCCAGAAGGGGAGCAATGAGTCAGAATAGCCTGTCGTCTTATTTTGCCTACCAATCAGGTCTAATTTCTGATACACCAATTTGGATTTATTGGTTTCTGGGTTCTACATTTTTCTTCTGTATCAGGCATGATCTTAACACAGTCTTTGAGTTTTATCAGTAGGCATTTTTTTTTTAGTAATTTAGTGTTTCCATCTTATTTTGCACCTTTCCCCCTTAACATATATTGTTATAAGTTATTGTGACATTCCATGAGTTTTCCCAGTTTTTCCCACTTGAGCCTACATGTGAGATAAATTTATAGGACCAGTTTTCACATTACCCTAGTTACCCTTGACACCACACATAACAATACTTTTATATTTATCCAGCACCTTGCGTTTGAAGACTCTCGAAACACTTTACAGTATTAACAAAATAACATAGAAGTGAAACAGAGACGGTTTGTTTCATCGATCTCTGAAATTAGTAGATGTAATTTACTTGGATTTTAGTAAGCATTTTCTATAATTCTCAGGAGGGCTTGCTCTCAAAATTAATTCACACTGGCTTGGTAAGCAGTCAGAGGCACAGGAAACTGGCTAACAGACCATAAACAGTAGAACTGAGGGATAATTTGCCTCATATTCTGATCACAGCATGTCCACAAACCATGCATCTGACTTAAATTATTAATTATTTAATTGTATTTGGTGAATTTTTCATACAGCTTTCTTATATTGGCCCAAAATAACAAGTCAGATTTGTTCTCATTTCTAATATAATTATAATATCTTTCACTTTTCATCAGGAGATCTCTATATACTTCACAAAGGATGTCATTGTCATCAGTCCCAAGTTGCAGATGGGGAAAATGAGGCAAAGGGAAGTGAAGTGACTTGTTCACAGTTACCCATTAAGGCACTAGCTGAACTGGGAATAAAATGCAATTTTTCTGAGCGCTAGTTTATCATTCAATCCGCTAGGCCATTCTGCCCCTTGTGCACATGCATACAGCCAACAGAAAAAGCAGGACTGCTTGTCACGCACTGAAGTTTTCAAATCTAATAATAATTGTTACCATATCTATTCATTTTCTGGTAGAATGACGGATGGAGAGAGAAATGAAATGGAAAAACAAGTGAAGTCTTTACAAGAAGGTTATAACCTGTTGTCTAATGAAGCTTTGAAGCAACTGCAGGAGGCACAAAATTTAGGTGATGAAAAGATGGAAGAAAAGGTAACAGCACAGAATAGTTGTTCTTATATTTCTAGCTGCAATACATTATTCTTTTGAGATTTACTGCATGGTTGTGGAACAGAATATTAACAACAAAAGGAGTAATTGGATTTGATTGTATATCTCAACAAATTGAAACCTGAATCAAATGACTGCAGTTCCTATATATTTGTATAATAATATGTATTATTGTATGTCTTATGTATGTATGTATTATCTTATGTATGCCCATGAATATTCTGTTCATCCAGAACTTGTGTGAAGAATCTTAATACCATGTTCCTTGCATGAAAAAAGATAAATCATTCATCTCTTAACTCTTCTCTTTAAAAGCCATCCTCTGATTGCTAGATAAGTCTGTGTGCTGCAAAAATGTGACACCATAAAATACCATGGGTTAATCTCTGCCTTGTACTCCCCCAGAGATATCCCAGAAGATATATAATAGTCCACACTTTCCTTAAATTCCAGTTGGGCATATGGTTGGAACCACATACAGTAACTAGTTATAAGATACAGCAAGTCCATTTTTTATAAATCAATCTAAACCTTAAATATGAAATTCTATCAAAAAGGTATTGCAAACGTATGTGTGCATATACAAGTAGAAGTTATGTCTTGTATAATTATTTTCAAATCATGTTGCCAACCTGATTACATGCTTTCCATGCAAACTAGTTGCAGTATTTGGGTTCTATAATATCTGATTCCATATGTTTGGGTGTCTGTGCAAAAGTGCTGTATGCTGTAAACATGAATAGCATGGTCATTTTGTATCACATACTGTTTTTGAATCTTCTAACCTTTCACAGACACTTAGAGCATGACAGTTTGCCTTCCAGGTATATGTCCTATTTGCTCACTATATAATCATCTATTCTGTTGCCTTCCACTAACCCTATTTCTATAGCAGAGCATAGGTTTTCAATTCACAGATGCATGTTGATTTTAAATCCTTTATTACATCGTGTGCTGTTGAATCACTGACATTGATCACTTGCGCATTTGAGCTGCTAACACTCACAGCATTGTCCCAGTCCTGGTAAGTATATGATTTTGTGCTTAATGTGTATTCAAAAGCAAAAAAATTTATATTTACAATGATATAATTAATTAAAATCATTCTTTATATTTCTTTTTAGGTGGATAAAGTTATTGCTGGTATCATTGATCAAACAACTGGAGAAGTCCTTTCTGTCTTTCAGTCTGTTTTAAAAGGTCTGATTGACTATGATACTGGCATTAGATTGCTTGAGAATCAGCTGATTATATCTGGGCTAATTTCACCAGAATTAGGAATATGTCTTGATCTTGAAAAAGCAAAAGACCATGAACTTATCGATGAACAAACTTTACTGCAACTTCAGGAATTAAATAATGCCAAGAAAATTCTTTCAGAGTCATCATTCACAAATCTTCCAGCTGTCGCTGCTTTAGAACAAGGTATAATTCCAGAGACTCTGGCCATTAAAATTCTTGAGAGTCAGCTTTCCAGAGGGTATCTAGATATGCCGGCGACCGGGGAGCAACTCACTTTGCACAAAGCTTTCCAGAAGAACCTGGTTTCTGCCACTTTATTTTCAAACCTATTGGAGAGGCAAGACACATGCAAAGATCTCATAGACCCCAACACTGCAGAAAATATTTCCCTGGAAGAGATGGTTCAGAGAAGCATAATAAGTGAAGAAACAGGATTAAGACTTCTACCTGTCAGACCACAAGAAAGAGGTAGAATAACACTAAAATGTGGAAGGAAGAGAACTATTTTGAGAGCAGCCCATGAAGGTCTCATAGACCGTGAAACCATGTTCAGGTTGCTGGGGGCTCAGCTACTGTCTGGAGGTGTAGTCGAACCTGACTCAGGGCAGAGAATGACTGTGGAAGAGGCCAGGAGGCACGAGCTGATAGATCAGGACACTGCTTGTGGTATTCTGACTCATCAGGTTCAGACTGGTGGGATAGTATGTTCAAATTCATCCAAACGCTTAACTGTAGATGAAGCCATACAGTGCAACTTAATCTCATCGAGCAGTGCACTCTTGGTACTAGAAGCACAGAGAGGCTTCATTGGCCTCATTTGGCCTCAAACTGGGGAAATATTTCCTATATCTACTTCTTTACATCAAGGGATGATAACAAGTGAACTGGCATGCAAAATACTGAATGGCAGACAGAAAATAGCTGCACTTTATATTCCAGAAACCTGTGAAGTACTCAGTCTGGATAATGCTGCCCAGTTAGGGATAATTGATCGCAATACTGTATCTGTTTTGAACAGTGTAATCTTACCAGATAAAATGCCTAACATGGAAGATTTAGAATCCTCTTGTAAAAATACTGCAAAATGGTTCTCATCTTATGAATTCCATCCATCTGCATTACATGACTGTAGACAGGAGCAAGACATTTCAGGTACAGATGACCCCATCCCTCATACTTTAGAACAAACTAAAAAATTATTTATGTCTTATCTGATGATAAATAGTTACATGGATGCAAACACAGGGCAAAGACTTTTGTTATATGATGGAGATCTGGATGAAGCTGTCAGCATGTTGTTGGAAGGTAATGATTCTGCCACCAATACTGAAATGGCTGAAGAGGGATTTAGTAGCACATATGTAAACTCAAAAAAACCTGATCTGAAGCAACCTGAAAATGTCATTCTTAGTAATGTCACAAGCAATGTCCTGAGTGAGGATACAGGTATACAGAATGTTTTTAGTGACAGCCACTTAAAACAGACTGAAAAAGACACTCAAAATGATAAATGTCTAGAGAGAAACAATTTTCACAGTAGAACAAATGTCCTTAGTGCTAATGGTTTTGTGCAGTCAAAACATACATTGAACACCGTGTTGTCTAAACCTGAAGCAGAAACTGGAAATGTAATGGGTGGTATTGTCTCTGAAAAAGAGAATGCATTCAAAAGTTTTCAGAAATATCCTGAACAAACACAAATTGAATGGTGTGAGTGTGTGTCTCAGCAAGCAGACTCTGGAAATGTAGAAAGGCATCCTCCAAATTACTCACAAGGAAATCTTATTTCAGGAATGGATGAAGACAAAGTCAGCATGCCAGATGGAAGAGAGAGTCTGAACGGGGAAAGCAAGACTTTTAAACCCTTAGAAAATTCTTTGGGTGTAAATGATTTGTCAGTTAATAGTGAAGTCCATGCTGTTCAGGAAAGCAATCCAAAGTGTGGCTCTCGTATTTTGCAGTCTAATGATAAAAGAACGTCAACTGACAAAGATAAGAAAGAAATTGATTTTCAGCACAGTCTCAATTCATTTAGCCACACAGATGTTGAAAACAGGTTTCTAGGAGAATTTTCTGGTAAAGAATTAGTGAATCAAATGGTTTGTAATGAGCATAAGCATGGCATGCCACCAAATAGAGAGGATGAGTATGGCAGCCCAGCTGCCACACTTGAGGATTGTACCACTATGCCTGATAGATCACTCCTGGAAAACAATAGTGATGTGCATTGCAGGTCTCTGTTGAAAAACAATACCGATACATGTAGCAGGCCACTGCTGGAGAACCATACTCTTTTTCATGGTGGGCCACCCCTGGAAGGCCAGACTGATAGGAATGGTGGGCTGTCCCTGGAAGACACTAGTGATGTGAATCACAGGGCTCTGTTGGAAGATACTAAGGATAAACATGGGGAGCTGTCACTGGAACATGGTACCAGCATGCATGGTGGACTATTGCTGAGAGACAGTACCAGTATGCAGGGTGCACTCCTGTTAAGAGACAGTGGTGCTATCTATGGCAGATTACTACTAGGAGACAATGGTTGTAGACCTGGTGATCTGCCGCTAGAAGAGAGTAATGACAATCCAGAGTTTGAAAATGACTACTTGCAGCACGGAGATGATGATGATGATGATGATGATGATGATGATGATGATGATGATGCCTACGAGACTCCTCAAGCTGACGATGATGATGATGACGCCTATGACACTCCTCAGGCTGCTGCTGCTGCTGCTGATGATGCCACCGGCTATGACACTTCTCAGTTCGATGATGATTCTGATACCTCACAGCTTGAGACTGATGATACCCCAGAGCCTGACAACATGCTTGTAGGTGTCCAAGAGGAAAGTGATGAGCTAGTAAATGTGAGAGAAGAGCTAAATTATTTTCAAGAAGATGTGGGTAACACTGGGGAAAGAGTCCGATGCTTTGGTGAAGTAAGTCAGACAGATTCCATTGAGAATATAAATAGGGCCTCAGTAAGTGCTGGAATGTTGGAAGACATGCCTGAAAAGGAGACAGAAAACAAAGGGAACTTAGAAGAGAAGAAGCAGACACTGCCAGTCGTGATAGAGAGTGAAGAAAGTAAGGAAGACAACTTTAATTGCATATTAAAGTTGCATGATGGTGAAGCACAAGAAGGGAGATACAAGGACTGTGAAATGCAAGGAAAAAATGACTCTGATGAGGATGAGCATGAAGGAATACAGGAGGAAGAAGAGGAAAATTATGATTATATGGATTATGATAGTGATGGTTACACTAGCAGTGGCCGTGATGAGGATGATGATGAAGTAATGAAGATTTATTACTCAGAGTACCAGGATAAAAATGTTGGTATTCAATTGTTTGTGCCTTCCAAAGAAATGGAAGGCAGTGATGAATGTAATCAGAATATTGATACTTTGGATGCTTATCTTCCTATAAAACATAAAGCAAATGATAATATTTTTCAGTTAGATTCTAACAGTCAAAATAGTAACCTATGCTCTGAAAAGCACAGTTTAGAAAAATATAAAAATGTGTCTGATGTTTCTGAAGAAGGAAGTCTTGAGCTTAGAGATAAAACCAAAGAAGAAAGACAAAAAGAAAGTGAAAGTGATTGTGAGAATTTTGTTGAAAGTGAACATATGTTAGAAGATATCACTGAAAATATTCAACCTGAAAACATGATTGGCATGGAGTGGTTGTTGTATAACAGTGAAGAAAGTAATTTCACACAGCATAAGACTCTAACTTCGGATCTTGGCATGAATTATGCCAAGGTAACAGACCCTGTAATTGTTCAGAAAGAACCTGTGTGTGCATCCCCATCTGCTATTGCTAAGCAAGCTGCTGCAGACATTCAGACTCAAATAGACTTACTCCCTTCAGAAAACCTGCTATCGGTTCATATCATAGCTAGAAATCATAACAGGATATCCATGTCACATTCAGATTATGAGCAAAATCAGGAAACCGAAAAAGGCATAACAATGCAGCAACTGTCAAATCATGTAACTGGCACAGAACTGCTTAGGGTAAATTCATCCCAAATGGATGATAAAGTGGTCAAACATATGCCTTGTGTGAATGACAGCGATAATCTAGTTTCTCTGACTGATTTAGCACACCCAGTCCCAAATAAAGAATTTGGTCAAATAGAAATAGGTACTGAAATTCCTAAACAAAACATAAACATAGTGACTATGCTAAAGGAGAGTCATATCCAGGAACTCAGTAGAAGTCCCATTCATATGGAAAACCTCGGAGAAATATTTGATGCATCTATTATTAAAACAGGTAATACAATTCCTGTTTCAAATGAAGAAAAAAAAAGTGTTGGCCAAGGCTTAAGTGATGCTAAATCAGGACATTTCAATGACTTTGATAATGTGAAATCAGTTGACTTTTTGGAAGAGCTTGACCTTTCGGCTTATTTAAAACAGTGTGCAAAAGGCATAAAAGCAAAAGATATTTCAGAACTGAATGGGGCTGATTCTTGCTACCTTGAAAAAGATGAAAGTGAGGAAAATGATATACAGAATGGAAAAGAGGTAGTGATAACTGGCTGTATTGCTGTTATGGGAACAGACCATCAGAATGAAATAAACTCTAAAGCTCAATTTTCTCCCCTGACAGTTACAGTAAAATCAAAGGGAATCAATGTTACCAAAAACCCCAAGGCTATTATCTGTCAACAAACTGATAAAGTTCTTAAAGGTATTTCAGAAAATGACATAATCTGTGGTAATGCATTTGCCTTTAAGAAAGTTGACACAGCAGGAAGTATTGAGAATTTCGGGGAGTCAGAGGATAGGGCAGAAGCCGGATGTTATAGAAACCATATAGGTGCAGCAGACTTTTCTTCTAGACCTTTGGATAATATAGGTGATAGCTTGGATAATGTTGTGCAGAAGGAATGTGATGCACTGGTTTGTTGTAGTGGAGTAAAAAGCGTTATAGAGCAGAATATTTTAGCCAACAAGGCCACTTTAATTGAAAATGGTGTCAAGAAAGAAAAGACTGTTGAAATGCTGCAAAAAGAAGTGGTGCTCCCCAAAGACTTGCAAGTAGAGGAAGGGATAGCCTATTCTCCTGAGGTATCTGATGTCCTAATTGAAGACTTAAAGAATATTTTGAAAAACAAATTAAAAGATGGCCACATTTACTGCAAGCAGGAAGATGAACCTCTAAATTACTCTGACACAAAAGTTTTAATGCAGAATTTACTTAAAATGATTAGTTGCACACATGTGGGGAATGAGACTCCCAATGAGTCAAATATTAAGCAAACAAGTGATGTCATTAGCCCTACACTAATGGCTACCCCATCAGGCATAGATCAAAAGAGCCATGATAATCTACACTTACCCTGGCCTGATCACAGAAGCTCTGACTGCCTCCTTGATATATTGAAGCAAAACCCCTGCAAGCAAAAGACAACCAATTCATATGAAACAACAAGTGAAAAAGCCCAGAATGAAAAAGACCAAGAGATAAAAGCTACTGCTCCTAAATTTATTACTTCTCAACTTGAACAAATTTTCCAAATCCCTCCAGTAGACGAAAGTTCATACAGATTAGAGGAATTGATGAGTGATTTGGCAAATGAATTGTTTACCAGCTCACAGACTGCTGGTATCTCCACAGATGATGAGAGCATAAGCAAAGCAGAGAAGCTGTGTACTCTTTTTTCAACAGACCTAACAGAATTTGGATCAGAAACTCGCAGAGGGAATTCATTGGTTCACAGCACAGCTGTTATTTTGGAAAATGACCAGCAGCCTGAGAAGTTGGACAGTCCTTCCAAAAGCTTTTCTGAGGATATTCTGAAAATGAAAGAAACTGTTCCCCGAGACAATCCAGTACGTGCCACGGTAAGTGACGACTGTCACAGTTGTTCATTTGATTCTAAAGTAATTGCATGCATTCTTTTAAATACTGGAGACCATTACTGAGCCAAAACAAAACCAAACCCCACACCCCAGTTATAAATTTAAAACAAATAGTCATGATAACAATTTTTTTGTTTCTCTATTAATTTAGAAAGCATTTTCTGATTGTTAAAACTTATTTTCAGTTGTTAAGTGGAGTACAGCAGTGTTTCCAGTACAGAGAGAAATTGCGTGGACATTTGACGGTGCTTCAGGATATGAAATTCCACTTAGATAATCAGCAGGCTATTAGTAACAACCTGGAAATGCTAAAAACCCAACTCGAACAATTAGAGGTAAGTATAATATAACCTCTTATTTCTATATTTCTATATTCTATATTTCTTAGATCAGGGGTGTCAAACAGGCGGCCTGAAGGCCAAATGCGGCCTACGAACCTCTTCCTTCCAGCCCCTGGCTGCACTTGGCAGGACCACACTCTCTCCCTGAGAGAGAGAGAGAGAGAGAGAGAGGTTTTCCATGTCCAGCACTCCGCAATGCCATGAGAGCGTCAGGTTTTGTGACATCACGGAATGCCGCATATGCGAGACTGCACTCCATGAAACCACACTCTCTCCCTAACAGAGAGAGAGAGAGCGAGCGATATTGCGGAGCGCAGTTTTGCATACATAGCACTCCACGATGACAAGAGAGTGCCATAGTATTTTGATTTATGGTATATATGGCCCACTTGAAGTACATGTAAGTCAAATCTGGCCCGCCATAGCAAGTGAGTTGACACCCTGACTTAGACGGGACAGAGATGGATGCTTTAGAAAGCCCTAATATAAAGAGAGAGATCATGTGGTTAAGATTTTAAATACAATTACACGAATTTACCTTTAAACCAATTTCTCTTAGTAAATGTAATGAATCTTACTTATATTTTGTTTGCAGTCATTTGAATCAGGATTGGCTACCTTTGCTGTGGTTCTAAAAAAGGATATGAAGTCAACAGAAGAGTTTTTAAAATCTGTGCACAAAGATATTCCCAAAGAACAACTTGAAGGGCTAAAAATAAGCTATGAATATCTACAGAAGGCCTTTTTTGTGGTCTGTGATATGTCTTCAAAGCGTGCAAAACAAATAGTCTTTGCTGTTGACTCTGAAATGGTATGTTGCTTTTAAATGATTTTTTCTGTGCTCTTCACTATAAAGTAGTACAGCTAAAAATAAATATTTTGTTTTGAGTTTATTTTAGCATTAATTAGATGTCTACTTTTCTTACATTTAATATCAGATTCAGCTCGTTAACTATGATACTGTAAATAACTATGTAACTTTCCTTTCTAGTCTAAGCTTGCAATATTGCATGAGGAGCTTCTAAGCAAACTTCAGAAGTTTTCAGATTGGATCATAGAAAACAGTAAAACTGTGAACAACCTGGCAGTGAATACTAGCGATATAGAAAATGTGAAGCAAAGCTTACAACTGCTTAAGGCAGGTATCATTTATGTTAAATGGTAAAATAGTATAACTGATTATTGGAAAAGATATGATAATTTTGAATGTCTAATGTAGATCTGCAGCTTATCCCAATTATTATAATTATATCCTTTGCTTAAACTCCCATCTTTTCAATGAGTTCAATGTACATTCCCAAAACAGCTGTGGAAGGGTGCTTTAAAGGAACAAAAGTGGGGAAGAATCCTAAACCATGAATTCAGGTACCTCCTAAACACTCACTTCATGTGATATCCATAAGACATGAATGAAACCAAACATATATACAAAATGTAAAATGTTCAGTGACTTCACTGAAGTTTGGCTAGGGTTGCAGACTGCTTAGTGACTTCAGCAGGGTTAAACAGATGTAACTGAGGGCAGAATTTGCCCGTAGAGCAGGAAGGTAGTGGAGCATCCCTGTAGGCAGCAGGGGAAGGCAAAAAAACCGATGGCAGGACATGCCTTCAATAAATATTCTCTCATTTCTATTTCTTGCTTAACTGCTCTTCCATTTAGGTGAATGGCTGCCAAGTAGTACATGTTCTGTGCTGATTTTCAGTCAGTCCTCTGATGTGCAAAAATAAAAAAGCAAATAAGGAGAAGACTTTGAACACCATCATTATTTGGAATTTGAGATATAAACCTCTGATCATGAAAGCAGAATATAAGCAAACTCACCCAGTTGCCTTGCCTTCAAATACAAACGTTATTCTAATTCCTTTTTTGGAGTAAAATTTTCCTCAAAAACATAGTTGGGCATTGGACTAGGAATAATATTATTTCCTTCTGAAATACGCTTTATCAATAATGAACTTTTCTTTACAGTCAGTCATTTCCTCTTGCTTTATTTACAGAACACTTCAAAAGAGCTTGGTTCTATGAAAATACAACTGGATTCCGTAGCATTTGATGTTCAGTTTTTCATTTCTGAACATGCCCAGGACCTTTCTCCTAATCAAAGCAAACAGCTGTTGAGACTGCTAAATAGTACGCAGAAGTGTTTTCAGGAAGTACAGGAAACAATCACATCACAAACAGAAAGTTTAGAGAGACTGTTACAGACAGCACAAGACCTTGGTGATGAAAAGGTTTGCCTGCGTGTGTCCATGTGTGCTTAGTGTTCTATCAAGGTGGATGAGGAATTTTAATACTAATGTGTGATTGATATGTCACGTCAGAAATGAATTGTTTGGAAAGCATTGGTTATAGGATTAAGCATGGTATAATATCCTATATATTTTATTGTATTTGCCTTCCTTATTCTACAAACCAGGTTTGATAAATAATTGTTCTTGTCTTTCTGTGTTGCAACCATGCTTTTTAGTACTATCATATTAGGAATCATATAGTTTGGATACTTGAGTTTTTAGACATCATTATTGACACAACAGTGTGGGGATCAGGTCCAGTATTTCTGTCAGATTGAAGGAAAAGAATTTGTGATAGCTTATGATCATGAATAAAATAGCTACTGTGTCTGTAATTAGCTAAATGATTATAGTCAGGGCTGACTTAGAAGATGCCCTCAGTATATCTGCACCTTCCTTCCTCTCACAGAAGCACAGACATAAGCCTCAGCGGTCAGCACCTCACTACTTGATAATTATGAAGAAATGATGTAGAATCCTGAAGCATGATAACATTCTAAGAAAGTTTCTTGCCAAGGTGCTGTGGCAGAGAAATGTATAAAAATGGGTGAATCAGAAGCATATATAAGATTTTGGTAAAAGTAATGATCTTGCATGTTTTGTTCTTCTATATTGCTTAAAAGTTGCAAGTACCTTTTACTCAAGTAACGTGTTATGCACATCAACTGAGCTAACATACCAGTCACAACTAACCTCTGTTTTGGTATCCTTTTTCAGAACTAATATGGTTTATCGCAGGTTTCAAGAGATAAATAGATGTGGATTTTCACTCTCTTTGGTTGGAGGTTTCATTTCTTACACAAATGCATGGCCAGAATTCTGCTGGGCAATTTCATCAATACATGATCTCTTTTACTTAAGCATATCTGAGGTTTATAATTCATAACTTCTGTGTATTCACCTTGCTCAAATTGAGTACCATTGTTATCATGTTTACAGCATACTTTTAAAATGATTGGCTTGCAATATTGGTGTTTAAAAATAGTTTATAAGGGACGTTCTGATTACTCCTATGTAGAATTTTGTGTTTTATTTTTACTCCAAATTAGGATGTGGCTGAGCAGCAGCAGGAATGCAAGGAGAAACTACAGGAAATATGTGATCTCTTTACACAAACAGAAAATCGTCTTATTGGTCACCAAGAAACTCTTGTTATTGGAGACAGCAAGGCTGAGTTAAAGCAATACCAAACCAAACAAGAGGTGAAAACTTGACTAAACAGCAGCAACTTTAATAATCTTTTAATGTGTTTTTGATTAGTTACAATTCACAGAAAAAACAGAGAGATATACAAGTTACTTAAAATATTTTGTATATCTCCCTTTGACTTCCTAATGTCCACTTACCTTGGTGGCTTCACTGTCCTGAGTTGAAAGGAAATGCAGAGAAATCCCTTCAACTCAGCACTACTCCACTCGATGGGGTGAATTTCAGTGTTCAACTTCCTGATCAACTGAGCAGGTCTTCCTCAGTCAAACCAGGAACTGTGAAATGATGGAGATGAATTTGCCGCCATCAGTATAGACGTGCTCTAAGACAGGTTTAAGTCAACAGTAGCAAGCACTAACTACATGGGGGATGTAGAAAAAGGAGCTGACTCAGGATCCCATGCTGATCCTGAAAAGAATTATGGCACTACTGATAATGTGCTTGGTTCTCTATAAGAAGAGGTATTGAAGAGTGGCATCCAAATTTGTTATGTAACACCCTGAGCCAGGTAATTCACACTGCAACTTTGACAGTGGCAATAGACATGGCCTCTCAATTTGGCCCGTGGTTTGGAGATCAGCACAACACCACTGTGGATAGTAAAAAGGACAGAGAGAGAAGGGGGAAGATGGAAAAATAAAAAGACACAAAACCATGTCTTGTTGACAGAAGCCACGGTATTGAATCTGTAAAGTGCTCCCATTCTGGGTGGCTTGATAAAAAGTAAATTAATAGACTGCCCTATGATCTGCTGTATATTTTCAGAAACAACATTGTAGCATGCCTAAGATCTAACATGAGATTCTGCAGTTCAAAAGCATTCTTGTGAGCTATGAGAACATCACATGTGAGAGAGCCCAACCTCATTATAGTCTGAGATTTAGGGGGGTCAAAATCCCATAAGAGAAACAAAAGTGTAACTCATCTTACAAATTATTTTAGTTACATCAATCAATGTTTCTATTTACAGATATAAAAGTGAGTTTGCAAGCATGCATGTGATAAGATGAAGTGCAGATAGATCACTTACCTCCTATAACTTTCTCTTGTTCATCCCACAAGGAGTTGCAGAAAGATATGCAGGCAAGTGCACTGGCGTTGGCAGAGATTGTGAAAAAAACTGAGATGTTCTTGAAAGAGAATGGAGAGAAGCTGTCACAAGAAGACAAGACTATTCTTGAACAGAAACTTAATGAAGCTAAGACAAAATGTTTACTGCTAAGCCAGAAGGCAGAAGAATCCAAAAAAAATCTGGATAAAGCTGTGACAACAGCTATTAAGCAGGAAACAGAAAAGGTTTTTATGCTAGAACTCTACATCTTCATTTATATTTTTTAAAACGTCTTAGGAAAATAATCTTTCTACTTATCACTGGGTGGCCAATGAGAGATCAAAGTCATATTTACTTGGGTGACTATCAAAGTAATTAGTGCATGATTGTTTTACAAATACAGCAAATTTTCAGCATATCTACTAGCAGATGTTTTCAGATTTTAACGATGTCTGTTTAAATGGTCTAAATTTCTGTATTTGAAACTATGTAAAAGCGATTTCAGAATTCAAATTCTGAACCTTCAATGTATAGGTTGCCGCCATAGAACAACTGGAGGAGAGTAAACATACGATAGAAAATCTCTTGGATTGGCTGTCAAATGTGGATAAGACAGCTGATCATGAGGACAAGAAATGGACGCGGGCAATAGAACAGAATGGAACCCATTTTAAAGAAGGGGATGTAAAGGCTTTGGAGGGAGAAGAGGATGAGGTCAACGGTAACCTGCTGGAACTTGAGCAACAGACTGAAACCCATGTAGATGGCAGATTAAAATCCAGAGATAATAATCTGAACCAGCAGTATCAGAAAGTCAAGGTACTGCATGCACATGTTATCAGCTGTGGCAAATATTCAGCACTTGGGTACTAAGATAATTAGTATCTGGATCCTGATTCCACTGAAGTCAATGATAACATTTCCATCAGCCTTCAAAGAAATAAGTAATGTACATGATAGATATTCTGTTAGTGGAAAAACCATTAGAAGTTCAGCATTTGCCAGTTACCACCAAGGTACCCAGTTATTTCCTGTTGGGAGAAATTGCAGTGATCTCAGTGGCAAATGGTGACATCTTAATGCTAATCACACTGCCCTTTATTTTCCTAGGCTGAAATGAACACAGTATAATTTCTATTGTAGATAAAGTACTATAGGCAGAATCACAGCTTCATAATTCTATCATGGGTCTTTCCTGATTCCTGTCAAAGATAAATTATTTGGTCTGAAATATTTCCCTTTAAACACTGATTACACACAGCTACCATTATTGGATTGTTAAGATTATTAATCTATATTACTTCCACTTTAAACGTGATGAATTCTCACAGGGTAAAGCGCCATATTATGAGTGCTTCAGGAGGAGCTGCAAAACTCCACAATACAACAATTTTAAGATGTCTTCATCATCCACTGTTTGTAATTATGACAGTCTTCTCTATGTTTGGATACAATTTTAACACCTTTAGATTCTGAGTGAAGGAACTAATGGAGCATCTGCAGAAATTGGTCAAAGAACCTTCAGCATTTTGGAATAAATTCCATCTAAAAACTTCTTAAAGAAAATAGAAGCATAAGTGGTTTTGTTTGTTCCTACTGGTGCTCCTTAGAAAATAATACTAACAGAGGGCTCAAATCTGATCGTGGATAATTGTCTACTACACATATATGGAGAGGGATAGTAGCCCATTTTACAATTTACATAGTCATTGTTTTTGTGGGAAATGGGGCACTTCAAGAAGTAAGGTGTTTGAAAAGATATGGTCTTTTCTTTTCTAGAGCCAAATATTTTTTACACCAGGTTCTTTAGATGTCCATTTATAGCTCCTGTAATTTATTAATTTTAACTTGGTGAACTCTGTATGGCCTCTATGGATTTTTTCCCCATAAAATGGCAATTTTTCTATAAGGAAAGGTATTTGGTAATCATCTTTAGAACTAAAAATATAAAAATTAGCAATGACTCTTATTCTCTTGAAATAAATAGGAAATACCTATTCTCCCTTTGGTATATCCAGCCTATGGTTTGAACCAGTAACTATTGTATATGCAACAAGTAAAGGAATACTTGTAGAAAACTGCCCATCATTTAGCACCTTACATAATGAAGCTTATCTTGAGAAATGACCTATGGAATGAGGAAAACTTGGAAATAAGGGGAAATATTGTGGGAAAATTTAAAGTGGGTGTTTCTGATGGCGATTGCCTTTTGATGGTGGTCTTTTGGGCAAGTCACTGCACTGAGTTGTGTTAGAAATATATGACAGGGTCCTCATTCATTTTGTGCATCAGTATTTCTCCAAATTCCACTAATGTCAAAGGGGCTTCGCCTGTATTACACTGGGGTCGGTTTCATAATTACCACTAGCTATTTCTTAAAGTTTGAAAATGCCACAGGTAAATAATGAGTAAGAGTAGCTCAGAATGTTAACGGACTTCCCTACATTTCTTCTCATTGATCAGATAGCAATTTTTGAGTAATCTAATTAAAAATGCCCCTCCTATTCATTATTTACATTACTCAAAAATTATCATCTGATCATGAAAAAGCCTTTTAACATTCTGAGCTACTTTGTAATTTTGGTCCATCTCACACTATCAATTTCTAGACCGTCCTCCTCAGTGATTTCAGGGGAGACTTCTGATCAAAAATATGTTCTGTGACTAACCCTACATGAGGATGCTAGTGATAAACATTTTAATTTTTTTCATATAGGCTCAACATGAAAAAATTATTTCTCAGCAACAGGCTGTCATAATAGCAACTCAGTCTGCACAAGCTCTCCTTGAGAAACAAGGCCACTACCTTTCCTCTGAAGAAAAAGAGAAGATGCAAAGGAACATGAAAGAATTAAAAGTCCAATATGAAACTGCCTTAGCTGAATCAGAACGAAAAATGAAGTTAACACACTCTCTACAGGAAGAATTTGAGAAATTTGATACAGACTACAGAGAGTTTGAAAACTGGGTACAACAGTCAGAACAAGAACTTGAAAACCTGGAAGCTGGTGCTTCTGACTTCCGTGGTATCACGGCCAAACTCAAAAGGCAAAAAAGTTTTTCAGAAGATGTTATTTCTCACAAAGGTGACTTGCGGTACATTACAATTTCTGGACAAAGAGTGTTAGATGCTGCTAAATCTTGTAGTAAAAAAGATGGTGGCAAGGTTGACAAAGATGATATTGATACTTCGGCTACTTACATGGAGGTGCAAAGTAAATTGGACAGCGCTTCAGATCGTTTCAAATCTCTTTATACTAAGGTACGTTTTATTTACATCTGAATGAGTCAGGGGAGAAGAGTTGGCTCTCCAAATATTTGTGTGAAAGATGATTTACCATTGGAACAAACTAGAAAGGAAGTTTATTCCCTATCTCCTGAAATCTTTAGATCAGGATTAGGTGCCTTTCTAAAAAATACACTTTAGTCAAACACAAGTTATTGGTATAATTGGATGAATTCTATGGCCTGTATTATACAGGACATTGAACTAGATGATCTAATGGTCCCAGTTGGCATTAAAAAAAATCAATAAAAGAAGAATTTCTAAGTAACATTTTGGGATGGAAGGAAACTCTGGCTCCTCTAGATTTATCTTAACCGCTGCTTCTGTCTATCATTTGTGCCATGTAATTTTTCCTTCATAGTGGTAACCTACATTTAGTCTTATTAATAAAACAAATACAACAAAATCCAAGGCCTGCCAACATTGCCCTTCAAAATATAAATTTAATAGAAAGCTTTAATCTATCTGTGCCCTGTTCTAGTTTTTCCCAGTCTGACCTCCACTGTTGGCAGTGGGGCCACAGGAACCACTCCCTTTAAGGAGCAATTCCTGTTCTCAGCATTCAGCTCAATGAACTCTGCTGGCATTGGGAATTATGCAGAATGTTGAGAGGAAGCATCCTGTCACCCAAGACTCTTAGGCTATGTCTACACTAGAAAAGTTAAGTCAACTTTGTTAAGTCGACGTAATAAGGTCAACGTCAACTTAACTTTCATAGTGTAGACATAGTCCCTCGTTGACCTTATTAAGTCGACTTAATGCTTTGTTGACTTAATAAGGTCGACGTAGGTGCTAATCCCTGTCTACGCTGGCTTTAAGTTGACTTAAGGAGTCGTTATTAAGGTGTTATTAAATGAGGTGTTATTAAGTCAACTTAAGCTTTCCTTAAGTCGACGTAAGGAAATGCTTAAGTCCACTTAATAAAAGCCCAGTGTGGACATGGCTTTGTTTAGGTCAACTTAAGCCTCCTTAAGTCGACCTAAGTTGCCAGTGTAGACATGCCCTTAGAGCCTATTGAATTAGGCTCTGAGGTTCTACACTGTCCCTGCAGTGGAATGGAGTGGAGGATCTCTACAGAAATCAATCCTTTGGTCCCAATCCCTACCCCTTTTCTGTGTGACCATCTTCAGAGCTGAACTTTGTGTCTCAGCAGTGGTGCATGCTCCCTTCACAGCCTCTCCATATCCTGACATACCCCATGCACAGAAGGTGAACCAATTCTTTAGCCAAAGGACCTTCCATACCTGCTAAGCAGAGGACAGTTTTTGATAGTCTGTGTTTAAAGAATCACACTATGATTTTGAAATTTGTGTTGAGTGTTTGAAAAAAATTTTACATCTGCTTTTTGAAATACAACTTTATTTCTTTTGAGTGGTGTTAGATTAACAATCTTGGCTAGTCTTTTATTAGTCCCCTGGAAAGGCATAACATGAACAGCAGCATGCTAGCTTCTCCATGCTGCAGTGCCAGCCCATCTTAGTGTTGTCATGGAAAGTTAACTTTAGGGGAGGGAAAGGAATTCTGTCTCTGTGTCCTTCACTCTGAGGACACCTATTCACTAGGAACTGTAGACTAAATCACCAACTCATTTCACATCTGACCAACCTTCAGATAGCAACAAATGTTACTCCATTTAATGTTCAGCATGCGTAGAACCATTATAACTTTAATCTTCACAGTTATAATGCAGAGTTGCATTGATTTGTTTAAGAGAGATTTATTTGTGTGTCACTGTGGCTCAGCTCAGCAGTCTCATCCCTGTGCCAGACGTTCTTAGGCTTAAACCCCCACCGTGGCTCAAACTGCTACTGCTGCAGTGTTGCGTGGTAGAAGGTGTCATCATTTGGCTGGGATTTTCCTGTCACTAAAACTCAATTCTTGCTCATCACTTTTTGTTCTCCAGGTAGATGTTTTATAGTCTCTAGCACTTTTCAACAGGAGGCAGTGGATATCCTTGTTTTTCCAGTCAGCATTCCTTTTCTTAATAAGGGCTCCATCCTGCGAGGTACCACTGAAGTGGCTGAGAGCTGAAGGTGCCCCATCTTACTAAATGTCTTGAGGGATTGAGTCCTATGATGGTTTTTGTGTTAGCTCTTGCACGATCACTGTCTAAGTCACTGATTTAGGTCAGGGCATGATACCTTGATTATGAAACCAAATTCTGATCTGTTTTCTTGAACATTTATTGAGGAAGCATCTCTCTTCCTGTTTGGAGAAACTCATTGTGATTTTCTTACTAAACCTGCAATGAAAAGTAGGATCGGAGGCTGCTGTTATTAATAGACTGGACTCTACCTAAGTGGCTTTTCTGGGAGTGAGATTAATCTAAATGGGAGTAAAGACTTTATATTCAAGATTTTCAAAGAGCCTGTTTTGTGCATGCACATAACCTACGTCTCCAGGTGCAGATGGCCATTATATTCAAGATTTTCAAAGAGCCTGTTTTGTGCATGCACATAACCTACGTCTCCAGGTGCAGATGGCCATTTGTGTCCATATATGGGTAACTTGCCAACCTATCCTCTGCATTTGCACATTGAAAACACTCAGACTCTTTGAGTATGAGGCTCTTTGAATGTGTTTGACCCTAAATGGTCAAAACAAAAAAGGCCTAGTGTGTCTTAAGACATTTTTTCATTAAACTTTCCTGTGGCTGGAGCAATGTGATTGAACCAAGGGTCTCCCACAGCCTGGGTGAGTGCTCTAACCACCAGACTATATATTCTCAGGCATGTCCCCATCTCTCTCTCTCTCTCTTTTTTTTTTTTTTTTTTCAACAGGCAAGATTGAGGAAGGCCCACATCAGAATATCCCATAGTCTAGTGGTTAGGGCACTCACCTGAGAGGTAGCAGCTCCCTGTTAAAATCTCTTCTCCCACTCAGACAGAGGGAGAGGACTTGAACCAAGAGTCTCCCACATCCCAGCATTTACTTCTGGGCTAACCGTTATGAGCTCCCCCACCCACCAACTTCTGTGTGTGAATTTGCCTTAGAGGTCCAATGAGGTGTACTCAGGCTGCCTACTGGATGGAGCCCCACCTGTGACTTAGGTGGCCAAACACCTATTTTCCCTGACTTGTGAAGTGCTCTATAGTTTAGGTGGCAGATAAACATCCAGACTGAAACAAGAAACCATGCACATGCCCAGAGACAGAAACATAGGTGCCTAGGGAAACTCTTACTGCAAAAAATTAGTCACCAAATGAGTTCAGGGACCGGCAGGTTTCAGCAGGAGTTTTGTGTATTACAGTGGTCCCAAAACTTGCATTTAGGTACCTAAATTTTGTGCATTTAGACCAGAGATTTTTCTAGCTAAGACTTCCTAAATTTTGTTTGTGATGGCAGGAGTGACTAGAGCCTTGGATAACTGACCCTTTTTATTTTTCATCTATATCTAAATGAATAAATAAATCAAGTTGTAGAATAATTTTAACATATGCAGTCTTGAACATAACTGTAGGTATCGTATCAAAGGCTCCAGTCTCCTCTTAGATAAATGGAATGCCTTTTAATGTTTGGCCACTAGGTGGAGACTAAGTACTAAGTGTAAAAGGTACAATTGGAATATCATATTTCTAATTTTCTGAAGATAAATATTTAAAGTAACCATTGGTAAATATTATGACTTCATGCAAGCAGTCTAAAAACTGTTCACAGATACCAGAAGAATTCCCATAGTATTTTATTGCTTGGCACAGTTCACTGTATGAATAGTGAAGCGTGTTAACGTAAAAGACTGTAGGATGCAGCTCCAGCTGATCAGAAAAAAAAATCACATTTTTAAAAGACCAAAACCAAGTCTAAACACTTCAGCAGTCCTTTAGGAGGTACCAATTTGCTAAATAAATAAGCCACTTCTGAAAACAAGGATCTTCTCTTGCCCAAATTTTAGGATCCTTGTTGACCAGTTTAAGTGGGATCAGAATCAGGCCTAATATGTGCAGATCAGTTGAGTGTCATTTGTATTTTTGTGCGCATTAGCTAACGTCTCAGAGATCCTGCTGGGCAAACTCTGGCATATGCACAGATCTCTATGCAGATGAGGATGCCATAGCAAAACTTATGTTGAATAACCCGTAACATTTTATCTTATTTTCAAGATATGGCTTAGGCAATCCCAAATACAATTATCTTGCCCATCAGTATCACTCTACAAATAATCCATTTACTCATAAAGCAAACTTACTTGTTTTTATTTTTTTTAAATCACCAATTCTATTAAAGGACTAAATTACATTGTTGTAAGAAAGACATTAGCTGGTGGTCAAAGTTTTCAAAGTTTGGTGCCCAAATCTAGGCACCTACGCCCATATTTTATGCACATAGAAAAGTAGTTAGGTTTTTGGAGATACTGGATGTCTGTAGCTCCCAGTGACCACATTGTAAAGTGTCTGAATGTAAATATCCAAATATGAAACATTGGACACTGTAGATTGAGGAAAATATTTTTATGATCACAAATATGCTACTCTGAAATCCCTAAGAAATCCCATTATATGAAATAAAGTATACTCTTTAATGTCTGTTTTTTTTTCCTTTTACTTTTTTTAGTGTGGTATCCTTGGAAATAACCTTAAAGATCTGGTAGATAAATACCAGCATTATGAAGAAGCCTCATCTGGGCTTTTATCAGGTCTCCGGACCTCTGAAACAGCTGTGAACAAACAACTGTCTGAGCCAATTGCAGTGGATCCTAAAAATCTCCAACGGCAATTAGAAGAAACCAAGGTAAAAATCCTCAAAAAACTAAAAAAGGAACTGCTTGTTGTTGGAAGGGCAAAACAGTCTATCATAATTGAAGTGATTAAGGACCAAATTCTTGCATCATATGTACATATATTGCTCCTATTGACTTTGAATTTGACTGTCTGAAGTCTCATCTAAATATCTTTGGCTATGTCTACACTTGCTAAAATTAGTTTGAATTAGTTAGTTCAAACTAACTAATTCGAACTAATTTTAGTTAGTTCGAATTAGCTTAATTCGAACTAGAAAAAGTTAGTTCGAACTAAGCAAGTGCCATTCATGACACTTGCTTAGTTTGAATTAGCGATCCCTATTCATTTCAATGGCTAGTTAGTTCGAACTAAGAAATTAGTTCGAATTAACATGGCCACATTGGTTAATTCGAACTAGTTAGTTTGAATTAACCCTTTAGTTTGAATACCCTATTCGAACTTATTAGTTCGAATTAAGGAAGCCCTTAATTCGAACTAACTAAAGCCTAGTGTAGCCATAGCTTTAGTTAGTTCGAATTAAGCCTCCTTAATTCAAACTAACTTGCCAGTGTAGACATAGCCTTTGTGTTCTGAATGAAGGACGTGGCAGACTTCTAAGGAAACTGGCTTACACATAGAGGAACTAAAAATGCTAGTAACTGTGGGTGAGAGCAAATAACTTCTTAATCATAGTTGCCAAGTGAGAGGGTGAAAGCTGGAAAGTTTGGCAGCTGGGAGGAGACTCATTGATTCTGATAGTTACTGCGGTGAACTCCTGATAGCAGGATTAGGGCTGTGGTTGCTGATGGAGAAGGGAGCATCAACTCTCTGTCTTCCCACTCTTGGTTTTGTTGTTGTTTTTTAATCTTGCCCCTTTCCTTTTCTGCTGGGATATGATTACAGAGGACAGGGGTGGCCAAACTTACTCACCCCACCTCCCAGCTGAGCAGAATCCTCTAGTCTAGCCCCACCACGCTGCTGCAGGACAGAAGCTCAAGGTCATCACGCCAGTCTGGTAGGCAGAGAACGGTCCAGGGACTCTGTGAGTTGCACTTTAGCTGTAAAATAACCCCATGCAGCTCATTAGCCAGTTTGACATAGGATCGTCAAAATGGTTACAGTGAATTAGATCTGAGGTCCGCTGGTTCCAGTGTCCCGTTTCTGACACTGTTCTGTGCCAGATGTTGCAGAGGAAGATGTAAGGAACCCCAAAGGAGGAAGATGTGGAAAATCTGTCTCCTACATTAGGTCCTATTCTGGTCTCTAAGGCCTTCATTGGGAGGGAGGGAGGGAGAAGCATGTTTTTGCATTGACATACTAACTCAGTGTTGTAAAATCCTAGTGGAAACAAGACACACACACACACACACATGACTAGTCAAGGTAAAAGCCAGTCTGGGGAGCATAGGGTTGACCTTGACTAGGTACATTGAGGTAAAAACAATCTGTGCCTGACTGAATTCTCCCTGCTCTGTGCAGGAGCCTGAGGGGAAATCTCGTGTGGCTAGGCATAGCAAGTAAACAGTTTTCTGCAAAAGCCAGTTCTGTTTCTATGGAATCACAGAAGGCTGGAGAACCAGCATAAGGCGCCTTGTACAAGGAGTGATGAACTTTGTCATCTTTGAATTTACTACTAACGGCTTGATTGCCCCCCACTTGCACAGGGAAGGTGTACTTTGCACCCCCTTACACCAGCATGGGCCCCTGTACTCAGGGGATTCACCACAGGGTCAGAACAGGCAGTGACTGCTCTAGGCCCTCCTTGGGTGTGCTGCCAAGGAGGCTGGCTTTAAGTCATTGCTAGGAGTCCATAAGAGCACTATTAGCAAAGACCTGGGGATACACTGAATCATTGAGCCCGAGAGGCCCCTGAATATGTTCTCTCCTTAGCCAGCACTTCTCTTTGCTGAGGTAATGAGTGGATCCAGGCTATTGATAGGACTGTGTGCCTTGTACCAAAGGGACCCACCCTTCTAGGCAGATTTTCTGTCACCAGAAGAGTCCCTCGGTTACATCAACAGAAGCCAGTGGTAACCCAAGCAAAATATAGCCCTTAGAATTTGCATATTTAAACTATTGCCACATGTTTGTGTTTCTCTGAGGTACAATGAAAGCTGTTCAAGGCAGGGGCAGTGTTGTCATCTGTTTTTTTTAATAAAGCACTGTGTAAATTTACAGCATCATTGCTTTTTAAAAACAAAACACGCACATGGCGGGCAGAGGAAGGAAGGAGCAGAATTAAAACGTACATAAGAATATATGTGCATATTCTTATGTTCTTAACACGGGGTGAACTCCTGGCCCAATGAAGTCAGCGGCATAGCTCCCATTGACAGTGGTGGAAACAGGATTAAAAAAAATGTTGAACTGTCTCATAATGTAATTATAATTGAATTGGAGTAATCTTCATTCATTTTCTAGTTGGCAAGATAACTGCTCAGCTGTAATTCATCCCCCCCCCTCCACCAGATGAAATATTCAACATGCATTTTATAATGTAATTATGAATACCCCAGGATTCTAATAATAATGTATGAAAACCTTGATTGAATCTGTATTACCTTTCTTGCCCTTTACAAACAGGTGTCATACCAGACAAGTCTTTTCTTTTGCTCAGAAACCTGGACAAGCTACTTTCTGAGCCTTCCAGGCTGGTTTTTATTGAGGCACAATAGTCAGGTTCCTCCTGGAAAGTAAATGCTGTACTTGTCCCCCATGAGCACACTCTTGGGGGAAAAAGCTTCTCTCTCTCACATGGCAGCACTGAAAACTGCCAGTGGGTCATCCAACGCTTTGGTACACCAGAGCAGAATGATAGATGACACTGTGATATTCTAATAATCATCATACTTTTAAAAAGTAACATTTGGTATTATTTTATGATTAAAAATGTAAATTTTGAATGTGAACTTCAAACTGATTTAGTTACATTTGTACTTCTGATATTAAGAAAAATAGGAACAAGATTGATTACAATCTGAAGCTGTTTTTAAACTCTTAGTTCCCTACTCCCGAATGAATTATATCCTATATAATGCCAATTTTCATGCAAGTAACACAAAAGAAGTGAGTACTATGACTCCTTTATGAAACTCCTACATGGATTAATTGCAACACAAAAGAACACTCAACCAGTATATGCTGGGAAGGAGGGGGAGGTGACTCAAGAGACTTAAAGGAAGCATAAAAACAGGAGGCTGAACAGATGAATAAAGAAAGCCTATTAGTGAATGCAAAACAAAGAGAAATTTTGAAAAAGTCAGGTGTTGTAAATTAAAGCTGCCACTTGCAGCCAATACATGCAGCTGATAATCCACCCAGACACTGACTTTAGCAGCATGATGAGGACAATCTTTTAAAGAGATTAACTGTTCTTCAGTATTTTCTTCAGTGCCTTAGGCACAAACTTGCCAATCTATCACCGTCTAATGTCTTCTAGTTTGCCCTATTTTTATTTATTTATTTAATTAATTTTTTTAACACAGTGTTTGTGGCTGGTGCAAGGAAAAGGCCTCTTCATTTATGTTTGAGTTTCTTCATTTAGATTTAGGTGTCTCTATGGAGGCTGACAAGACTAAAATGGCTACCCCTTTGAATTTATGGTGGTTGCAATATCAGCTGCCATATTGAAGTATATTTTGATACCAATGCCTAAATTAAAATGGTAGTGTGTTTTGCATCAGAATTATTTCCTTCATTTGGTATGGAAGAACTAAAGTGTGCCCATCTTTCTGCTGCCTGAAAGTGTGTAGAGGTACCATCAGTTAAGGATTATTAATATAGCATTGTAAGTGTAATACTGTACAATAGGTAGCCAGCATCAGAATTCCTACCCTACAGAGCTTGTACTCAATGTAAAGGCATGGTTGAAGACAATACAGTATAAAACATTACAAACCATCATCATATAGGTCAGGGGTGCACTACCTTTTTTGGCCAAGAGCCAAATTACATTTTCTAAGGCCACTCAAGGGCCACAAATGCAAAGTGTAGGGGTGGGGGGAGGGGCTCATGTCACGTGATCCCCCCCTCCCCCCCCGCTCGCTCCACTCCCAGAGGGCCGCACAGAACATGCTCGTGGGCCGCTTGCTGCCTGGGGGCCGCAGGTTGTGCACCTCTGATATAGGTAAATGCAGGGTATGTGTCCCACTGTCAATAGAAGATTCATGGCATCAGGTAAGGCAGGGAAAAGTCCATGAAGTGCTTTTCCTGATTCAAGGCAATTTGTGGCTTCCCTGGTACCAACAAGGTCCTGCTTATCTTTGAGTACTTACTCATGTCCATTCCCATGTAGGTATACATATGCTGCGTGCACCATGCCAAAAGGTTTTTCCCCAGTGGTATATGCCAGGTTGACTCAAGTCTGGTGCCCCCCTGGATTGGCACCTTCTTGACACAATGTATAGGCAGCTGCTGCCCCACCATCCCCTTAATTCCTTTTATATCAGTGATAGTCAGTTGGATGCTATTATTCTCTTGCTCTGCAAGTGATAAGCCTTAGTGGTTATGCTTGTAATTAGATGTAAACAGTTAGTTAATAAAGTATAATTAACTAAGTAAATCAAACTTACATTAGTTAAGGTACTTAGGATCTTTGCCCTACAGGGCTAGCCCATGCAGAGCACCAGGGTATACCTTGATCCTGCAAACACTGTGTGATTGCCCAAGGAAAATATCAGTAAGTGATCCACATGACAGCTGACTGAGATGTCTGGGAGAGTATCTCATTCTGGCGAAATGCTGGATTTGTAAGAACTTCAGGCCCAGGACCAAAAAGGATGGGGACAGTAAAGTGAAGTTCCTCTTAATGGATGCTGCACTTTGCTGTGCGTCGGAACAACTACCAGACCTGACCTGCTTGGATAGAAGCACACTGGCTTCAGTCGGAGTGCCACAAAGGAGTGAGGTTTCCCCAGCATCTAAGTCCACCTGATATCAAGACCGAGTGGCCAGAAAATCAGCAGTGTTGGTGTGGCAACATTCTCCATTACTGATGTTGAAGAAGTCAAAGAAGTCAAACCAGGAATGCTCTCCAACAAGGAAGAACATGGAGAAAGTGTGACCCATAACAGTCCACTCCCAGATGGCTGTTAGCCAGCCAGCACTATTGACTAATGGCCCAGAGGGGGAACCATTGAGTCTGGTGCACATGGACTCCCTGCTGAGGATGAACCAAGAATGAGGTTCAACCTTCTCAGCAGCATGAATGCAAGAGGCATATGAGTCAGCAAGGAATCTCTTCACCCTCCTAGTATCTCCATCTCCTTTAAGCTGGGGCCCACAAGGGGCAGCTCCGATGAAAAGGGCTGCCTTATGGAGACTGGTCCTGGCCTTGGGCAAACCAGTGATGAAGGCGAGGCACCAACTCCCAACGTACCTGGCCTCACAAGCTTCGACACTATGACAATTGCTGGTATGGCACAGGTCACAATTCCAGCGCTGGCCGTAGTCCTGGTACAGTTCATGGTCATGATGCTGTTCCAGGTCATGGTACTTTTAGCGGTCACAACATTGCTCTGCGTCATTGCATTGCTTGGCGTCTTGGCACTGCCTGCCGTCTGAGGTCTGAGCACTCTCAGAATCATGGCAGCGGTACATGGCACCAATGGGCATAGTGCCTTCCTGGTCAGTCAGGAGTGGCTCCTCTGACCCGCTATCCCAGGTGAAATTGTGTGTGTCATGACGGCACGAGTACTGAGCAAGCCAGAAATATGAGGCAACATCCAGGTGCCTGTTCCATCAGCATGCCCACCTCCACACCCAATGGCAGATGCCTCTTCAGTTACCAGTGTGGGCATCATGGACAACCCAGAACTTTCAAGGCTCCCATGTGGGTTGTTCGTATTTGGTGCTTTCTGAGGCGAGAGCTCCCCCTTCTCCTCCCCCCCCATCAGAGAGGGGCTTGGTGCCAGGGGCAGATGTGATAGAGGTCCATAGTACTCCTGCAGGGACTCGCTAGCACTGAAGAAGGCCCAGGACCCTGGGAAATTGTGGCCATCTCATCCTCCTCCCCAGATGAAGCCACTACTTATAGGTCCGTACCTCCAGTACAGGATGATTACAAAGCTTACTAGACCTCAGCACATTCATGAAGAAACTTAAGTTCCACATGGTCTCCTTGTCCTCAACCATTCTTTCCCTAGATTCAGGGAACTGGTATGTGGCCCTCAGCCTAAAGGCTACATACTTTCACACAGCAATATTCCAGGGTCAGAGGAAGTTCC
This sequence comes from Pelusios castaneus, assembly GCA_007922175.1. Lineage (NCBI taxonomy): Eukaryota > Metazoa > Chordata > Testudines > Pelomedusidae > Pelusios > Pelusios castaneus. The sequence goes on from ML685779.1 coordinate 1,790,583, forward strand.
TCCAGTTGATCGTAGGTCACAACCATCAGTTCACGGTGCTACTCTTCGGCCTATTGGTAGTGCCAAGAATATTTACAAAGTGCATTGCTATGGTGGCACCTTCTCTCAGGAGAGCATGAGTACAGGTTTATTCATACCTTGATGATTGGTTGATAAGGGGTTGCTCCAGGGAGCTGGTGGAAAGGCATGTGAGACTCGTTCAGTCCATTTTCTCGAACCTGCAGCTCCTGATAAACCAGCAGAAGTCAAAATTCTTGCCAGGGCAGAAGATAGAATTCATAGGGGCTCTCCTTGATTCAACCTGTGCCAGAGTCTCTCTCCTGGAGATTTATTTCAGAGCCATTGAAGCGCTCAAAAATGGTCTACGAGTCTTTCCCATCACCACAGCGAGAAATTGCCTGAAGCTTCTCGGGCACATGGCCTCTTGTTACCTATGTGGTGCAGCATGCTTGTCTTCAACTCAGACCCCTCCAAGCATGGCTCTCATTGGTATGCACACCAGTGTGTCACCCTTTGGACAAGGTGTTCGCAGTCTCATCAGGCAGTGATCCTCACCCTGCAATGCTGGCTCAACCAGCACGGGATGTGCAGGGGTGTCCTTTTTTTTAAGATCAGTTGTATCAGTGTCACTGGTCACCAACACCTCAGACATGAGACTGGAAGTCCACCGGGGGGCCCCTCAGAACCTATGGGCACCAGATGAACTGATACTTTACATGTCAATGTCAAAGAGCTGAGAGTGGTGTGCTTAGCATGGCAGGCATTTCAATCCTAACTGGGGACAGGTGCATCTCCATACTGACGGACAATACTAAGACAATGTTCTACATAAACAAACAAGGTGGAGTCCACTCTTTCCCCTTTTGAAGGTCTGTGGGATTACGGCATAGCCGAGTCCATTCACTTGGGGGTGTTTTACCAGCCGGGCTTACAAAACAAGCTGGCAGACCACTTGATTAGGTCCTTCGTCAACCATCACAACTGGTCTATTCACCCAGACCTCCTGAATGTCATTTTCCAGAAGTGGAGATTTCCCCAAGTGGACCTGTTCGCAGCCACTCACCAGAAAATGTCCCCAGTTGTACTCATAGTAGGGGCACAGTCTAGGATCCCACTCAAATGCTTTCTTTTTTCCCTGGGGAGAGAGTCTGTTTTGTTCCTTCCCTCCCATGACTCTGATCCACAGGGTGTTGCTCAAGGTCAGGAGGAACAAAGCGAGGTTGATCTTTATATCCGTGCCATGGCCATGAAAATGTTAGTTTCTGACTCTCCTGCACCTATCAAAGGACAAACCTATCAGCCCACAGATGCTCCCAGACCTGATCTCACAGGATCACAACCACATGCTCCATCTTCCACTCACGTTGCTGCATCTGATGATAGCCTGGAATCTCCATGGCTGAGTGAAGTGGAGCAGGACTGCTCAGCTCTTGTTCAGACAGTTCTTATGAACAGCAGGAAACCACCAATCAGTTTGACATATCTTGATGAAATGGAAAATTTTCTTGTTGTGGCACCAAGAAAAGGAGTTCTGCCAAATGAGACATCCCTGCCTTTTATGCTGGACTATCTGTTGTAGTTAAAGAAGGAAGATCCTGTGGCATCATCCATAAAGTTCACTTGGCCACGATTTTGCTTTCTATCCTCTAGTAAATGGCAGAACTGTGTTCATTAACCTGTTTTGCTCCAGAATTTTGAAGGGGCTTATACCTCCAGGTGTTTCAGTCCTTGCCTCCCTGGGACTGCAACCTGGTTCAGTCAAGGCTCATGGGACCCCTCTTTGAGCCCATGGCGACATGTTCCTTGCTCCATCTCTCTTGGAAAGTAGCCTTCTTAGTTGCCATTACTTCAGGTAGGAGGGTTTCAGAGATCAGAGCCATTATCCTCAAACCACCATATACTGTCTTCTTTAAGGACAAGGTGTGACTTCAACCACATCTCTCTTTTCTTCCTCAGGTGCTCTTGCACCCTTATTTTACCCGAAATCTGCACGCTACCAGGGAGAAGCAAAGCCTTCACTCTCTGGACGTTAGACGTGCCTTGATGTTCTACATAGCAATGCCCAATCTATTTAAATAAAACACTCAACTCTTCATGTGTTGTGATGATCTGTCAAAGATCTCATCTCCTCACTTAACAGCACATTCCACAAGGTTGCAAACTTCATCAGAAGCTTTTGTAGTGAAGGTCCCAGTTCTGGACATCTGCAAGGCAGCAATCTCATCATCCATATACATGTTACTACTCGCTATGTCATCACGCAACAGGCAAAGAGTGATGCTGCCTTCAGACAAGCAATCTGACAGCTCACATCAATGTGGACCTCTGATCCCATCCCCTAGGCTCATGGCTTGGGAGTCGCCTACATGGGAATGGCCATGAGCAAGCACTAACCTTTCTGTAACTGTGCTCAAGATGTTTTGCTGTTATCTGTTCCAAAACCTGCCCACCTTTCCCTCTGTCAGAGTAGAAGGCAAGAAGAAACAGAGGGGGCAGCAGCTACCTTTGTACTGCACCACAAAGGCATCATTTCAGGGGACACCAGAGCCAAACTGGCGCATACCTCTTTCGACAGTGGTGCACACAGCACGTATACAACTACATGGGAATGGGTATCAGCAGCACATCTAAGAACAACAGTTACGGAAAGGTTAGTAACTGTTTTTTTCAGTACAACCCGATGAGAACTCTTTCTTGATTGGCAAACGCTGTAAATTCTTTCTTGTACACTGAAACTTTCACTGTTCTCTGAAACTGTGTTGATAAATATTTTTGGTTTTCTTTTTGATAACTGATATAGAGGCAGTCTCTTCACTCATCCTTATAGCAGGAGTGGTGTCAACTGCTATAGTTAAGGATGTATGATGGTTTGCATTCCAATCCCCTGCTTTCAGTTGCTTATTACTCAATGAACCACTTCCTTTGTCTGCCCCGCCCCCCGAACCAAAAAGGACGCATGCACCCACAGATTTGCAGTCATCCATGATTTATTTATAGTGTGCGTCTCGATCACCTTCCATCATACAGCGCCCTGCCTGGGCCAGTCCTTGCAGGGGCTGTTTGGGGCCAGGGAGAGAGGCAGGCAATCCCTCTGTCTCCCTTGACTCCTTTCCCTCTCTGCCATCTCAAACCCCTTTGGTCTGGTTTATCAGCCTTCCAGGGCTTTTCTGACAGCTGCTGTTTGCGGGCTAATTACTCCCTAGGGAAGCTGTTCAATCTGTGCCTTTGTCCAGCTGCCTCCCCCCAGGCAATCAGCCTTAGCCCCATGTATCTGCTCTGCTGCCGCTATGCTAGCGAGCATGGAACTGACCAAGTTCACTCTCCAGCATCCTGTCACAAGCTGAAATTTTTCTTTACTTGTTTTTTCCTGAAGGTATTTTTGGAAAGTTTGAGCAAAAATAGTTTAAATATAATTAAGTATGATGGAAATAAAAAAATGTTTCCCATTATAAAAAGTTCTTCTAATTCTTTTTAAAAAACAACTGCACTGTTAAAATAGCTGGAGATTAGAAATTGTGCACTCAATATGGCCAATAGTTTTTTTCATGTGATGAAAGGAGGATTCGTTGCACATTCTAGTGTGGCTAACACTACTGCATGTTGAAATGTGTAGTTGCTAAGGGATAGCTCCCATGTCCACAAACCTTGGAAGGTGCACTAAGGATAGAGTGAGCATCCCACATTGTAAGATGCACAGAAGCCTTGTGCATTTTGAAAGGTGTTTGGTAAGGAGACCCTACAGTGAGACATCGTAACTATAAAGCCCCTTTTTCAATCATGCACCTCATGAAAGGAGCTCTCCGCTTTGGACTTTTCTAAACTAATGTATAGCCAAATTACAGAGTTTGCTCATTTAAATGCCAATTTGGGGGGGAGTTAGTGGAGTTTTGAAGTCCTGGCGAGTGAATCTTCTCTGAGGAAAAAAAAATTATTATGAAATCCCATACAAAGACAATGTTATGATTGTGTTGTTAAGCACTAACGTAAGGAAATGACCACAATTAAGGATGCATTTCAACTTGTGCATACACATTATGAAGTAGTATTTAATTATATAGTCATGTGTTGTTTGACATATTTTTTTCTACAATAGTAGATATATAAACATATAACATCTTTATGCTTTAAATCATTTATATGAAAAGTGCAAAGTAATTGTGAAAATTTCTTGATATATTACAGTTCACTTCCTAAGTGGCATATTGTACATTTTAATGGTCACTGTGCAAGAGGAAGGATGATATTGCCTTTGGAATAATGCAAATAAAGATCACAGTTATGATACCTAGTCTCAGAAGTCTGTCTTGCAAATGTAGAAAATTGACGTTTTGAAGTTAAGCAATAGAAATCCTCAGTATGATAGAAGGGATTGAAAAATTCTTAGTCATGCATTTGTTCACTCTGGTTGAAGACTTCAAAAAGTAGAGGAACAAAATAGGATCATTGATAAACTGTGAGTGAATAGGAATGCCCTGGAAATGTAATAAGCTACATCGTCAGATAATTGAAGAAAATTATTAAAGGAATGCCAGAGGCACCTAGATTTCTGAAAGAGAGGGATAAAACTTTATTGAAAAAAAAGCAGGAGTATCTGTCTATGGTACACCCCAAAAGGCATCCAAGTTTCACCATGATGCACTGTTTCCTGTTTCTAAAAATAAAGATGTGTGCAAGAAACAGTCCTTTAAGAGCTGACCTATAAGTGGCATCAAAGCTATTGCAGGTCCCCTTACCACTGCTCTGTTCTACTTTTTGCTTGCTCATGTTAAATGTATTCAGCTATCTGCATGACAATTAAAAGTTCAGCTACAGCCACCAAATATATCTGATTGCAGGTTTCTCTTTTGTGCCGAGTGTATGACTTTTAGTTTTAATAAACGGTACTAAATTTACAGCAATGCCATTTTACAGGTTCTTCAGGGGCAGGTGTCTAATCACCAGATTGCTGTAGAGAAACTGAAAAAAGCTGCTGAAGTGCTTTTGGATTCCAGGGGAACTTTACTGCCAGACAAAGATGAAATCCAGAAAACACTGGGTAAGAGTTTTATTTTTCCCAGACCCATCTTCTGTTGCTCAAGTCTGCACCCACGTGCTGGTGGAGATGAGGGCTGTATGTTTTTCTACCTTCCCTTGTCATTTTTCATTTCTATGTCTTATTGGGCCATATGCTGCCATTATTCAAGGACTTTATTGTAATTCTTAAAAAAGAAAAGACATTCTCAAATAAAATAATATTGCCACAGTAGTGTTTAAATAAAGAGCTTCCAATCAAAGCAGACATGACAGATAAAGAGTAGGAGAAAGGAGTTATTGTTGTCCCCATTGTACAGACAGGCAACTGAGACAGAGAGTGATGTGCCTAAGGTCACACAGGAAGTCTGCAACAGAGAGATAGTTGAAGTCCATGAGTTTCCCTGTGTCCTTACTCTAATTATTTCAAAACTACTTAGCCACTGAAATAATTTCTTCTCCTTCCCTTGGTATATTTCTGTCAATTTCACTGTCACTGCTAGATATAGTAGAACATGCCATTTACACAGCCTGGAACTGTGTGTGTCCCCCCATTATGTCTTCTAGTAATTTCATAAATAAATTGCAGAGTAGAAAAACAAATCAAAGAGAAGGTGGTCCCACACCCACTGAAGTCAGTGGCAAAACTCTGTAATGCATATTTGTTTAAGCATCATGTAGCTTGCTATAATTTAAAAGCCTTGTTGTCTTTCATCTGCAATAACATTTATTCTTAAACAATCAAATGTAAAACCACAATGACAGTCTTTTCTCAGTTTCTCCCATTTTTGCAGTTATAATCTCTGATCCTGAGACACTTAAGTATTTGTCTTTAAGCATGATTAATCTCAATTTAAGTACATGCGTAAGTATTTGCAGGATCAGTGAATATATAATAAACATATTTGGGTTGTGTCCAACTCAAAACTGGATTAGCATTTAATTTACCCCTTCTCCTCAGTAATTTACTATGCAGAAGAATACACAGCAAAGTAAAGAGTTCGTCGCAGAAAACCTATTATAGTGGAACAGATGGGTAATGGCTGCTTAAACTCAATTTTTGATTAAGGATGGACGAGTGGTTTCAATAAGGAGAGGGGGAAAGAAGGCAGTTATGGGAGATGAAGGCTTAACTGACTTGTGAGAGTTCTTTGAAATTATTACTGCCATAGCAGACAACATTATTAGAACATGTATCCAGATCTAAAGACACAAGGGAAAGATGGATATTAGGCTTGATCCTTTAATTCCCCGGTTTCAACCTTGAAGTCAGCAGAGTTTAACATCGTACAAATTACAAGTTTCTTTTTTAAAGTCCTCTATTAAACCTCCTGTCTTGCTTTCATTCATCAGGTGTTTTCTCTAGCATTTACATGCTTCACCTATGATATTTTTAAGTGAATTTTCAGTTTGGTTGGTTACTTTTCCTTTATTTTTCTCTATTTGCCTTCTGAGCTGTTTATTTACTGTATGAAAGATAGATGTTTGATATGTACACGCCTTTTTGAAGACCTAATAGACAGGATGTAATTTTGAAACAGTAAAGGCTGAAAGAGAAAACCATCTCTGGGATATCTGAGGGTATTTGCTTGTCTTTGTGACTGAGAAAGTAGGACATGTCTGGACTCCTTTTCCTTCATATGGCTAACAAATGCCACAGTGAGAATCACACAGTAGAAACAGAAAATTCATTTTAAAGAGCTCATTGTGTTGGGCTCCAGGAATCAGGAGCCCTGAGGGACAGCTTCTTTGCTTTCCCCCTGTCATGTAGAACTCTTTTATAATTTACCTTGATTGGCCTGTTGAAGGCAACGAGGCCACATACCCTGAATAAGTGAGTTATCCATGTCCCCCGGCTGCTTTACTGTGCCTCAGTCCCAAGCAAATGAGAGAGAAAAGAATACCCAGGCACTCTAAGCTTCAGGAATTCTTCCTCCAGCAATCAATTAATCTGATCCAGATTATAGAAGATTAGGGTTGAAAGGGACCTAAAGAGGTCATCTAGTCTAACCCCCTGCTCAAAGCAGTACCATCCCCAACTAAATCACCCTAGCCAGGGCTTTGTCAAGCGGGGCCTTAAAGACCCCCACAGATGGAAATTCCACCATCTCCTTAGGTAATCCATTCCAGTGATTCACCACCCCCTTAATGAAAAAGAGTTTCCTAATATCCAATGGAGACCCCTCCCCACTGGCACTTTAGAGCATTGCTCCTTGTTCTTTCATCTGCCACACTGAGAACAGCGTGCCTCCATTCTCCCTGGAATCGCCTTTCAGGTAGTTGAAGGCTATTATCAAATGACCCCCTCACTCTTTAAGAAGGGGAAAAAGGAGGATCTGGGGAACTACAGACCAATTCAATTTATTCATAAATGATCTGGAGAAAGGGGTAAACAGTGAGGTGGCTAAGTTTGCAGATGATACTAAACTACTCAAGATAGTCAAGACCAAAGCAGATTGTGAAGAACTTCAAAAAGATCTCACAAAACTAAGTGATTGGGCAATCAAATGGCAAATGAAATTTAATGTGGATAAGTGTAAAGTAATGCACATTGGAAAAAATAACCCCAACTATACCTATAATATGATGGGGGCTAATTTGGCTACAGCGAGTCAAGAAAAAGATCTTGGAGTCATTGTGGATAGTTCTCTGAAGATGTCCATACAGTGTGCGGAGGCGATCAAAAAAGCAAACAGGATGTTAGGAATCATTAAAAAGGGGATAGAAAATAAGACTGCAAATGTATTATTGCCCTTATATAAATCCATGGTACGCCCAAATCTCGAATACTGTGTACAGATGTGGTCTCCTCATCTCAAAAAAGATATTCTAGCACTAGAAAAGGTTCAGAAAAGGGCAACTAAAATGATTAGGGGTTTGGAGAGTGTCTCGTATGAGGAACGATTAAAAAGGCTAGGCCTCTTCAGCTTAGAAAAGAGGAGACTGAGGGGGGACATGATAGAAGTATATAAAATTATGACTGATGTGGAAAAAGTGGACAAGGAAAAGTTGTTTACTTACTCCCATAATACAAGAACCAGGGGTCACCAAATGAAACTGATAGGTAGCAGGTTCAAAACAAATAAAAGGAAGTTCTTCTTCACACAACGCACAGTCAACTTGTGGAACTCCTTACCTGAGGAGGTTGTGCAGGCTGGGACTATAACAATATTTAAAAGGGAACTGGATAAGTTCATGGTGGCTAAGTCCATAAATGGCTATTAGCCAGAAAGGGGTTAAGAATGGTGTCCCTAGCCTCTGTTTATCAGAGGATGGAGACGGATGGCAGGAGAGTGATCACTTGATCATTGCCTGTTAGGTTCACTCCCTCTGGGGCACCTGGCACTGGCCACTGTCGGTAGACAGATACTGGGCTGGATGGACCTCTGGTCTGACCCAGTACGGCCTTTCTTATGTTCTTAATCAGCCTCACCTCAATCCCTGGAAAAATCATGGAGCAGGTCCTCAAAGAATCCATTCTGAAACACTTGGAGGAAAACAGGGTGATCAGGAACAGTCAGCATGGAGTCACCAAGGGCAAACCATGCCTGACCAACCTGATTAACTTCTATGATGAGATGACTGGATTTGGGGATGCAGGAAGAGCCATTGACATGATATACCTTGACTTTAGCAAAGCTTTTGATACAGTTTCCCACAGCATTCTTGTCAGCAAGTTAAGGAAGTATGGGTTGGATTAATGGACTGTAAGGTGGATAGAAAGCTGGCTAGATCATCGGGCTCAGCGGGTAGGGATCTAGTTGACAACCAGTAGCAAGCGGCATGCCCTATGGGTTGGTCCTGGGGCTGGCTTTGTTTAACATCTTCATTAATGATCTGGATGATGGGATAGATTGCATGCTCAGTAAGTTTGTGGATGACACCAAGCTGGGGAGAATGGTACATATGCTGGAGGGTAGGGGTAGTATTCAGGGAGACCTAGACAAATTGGAGGATTGGGCCAAAAGAAATCTCATGAGGTTCAACAAGGACAAATGCAAAGTCCTGCACTTAGGATGGAAAAATCCCATGTATTGCTACAGGCTGGGGACCGATCAGCTAAGTAGCAGCACTGTGGAAAAGGATCTGGGGGTTATGATGGACGGGAAGCTGGATATGAGTCAACATTGTGCCCTTGTTGCCAAAAAAGGCCAATGGAATATTGGGCTGCATCAGTAGGAGTGTTGCCAGCAGATCGAAAGATGTGATTATGTGATTATTCCCCTTGATTCGGCACTGGTGAAGATTCATCTGCAATATTGTGTCCAGTTTTGGCTCCCCACTATAGAAAGGATGTGGACAAATTAGAAAGAGTCTGAAAGAGGCTATTGAAAATGATTAGGGGGCCGGGGCCCATGATTTAGGAGGAGAGACTGAAGGAATTAGGTTTATTTAGTCTGCAGAAGAGAAGACTGCAGAGGGATTTGATAGCAACCTTCAAATACTTATTCGAAGGGGGGTGCTCCAAAGAGGAGGGAGCTAGGCTATTCTCAGCGGTGACAGAGGACAGAACAAGGAACAATGGTTTCAAGTTGCAGCTGGGGAGGTCTAGGTTTAATATTAGGAAAAACTTTCTCACTAGGAGGGTGGTGAAGCACTGGAATGGGTTACAGGGAGGTGTTGGAATCTCCATCTTTGGAAACTTTTAAGGCCTGGTTAGACAAAACCCTGGTTAGGATGATATAGTGTGAATAGTCCTGCTTTTAGCAGGAGGTTGGACTAGATGACCTCCTATGGTCCCTTCCAGCCCTAATATTCTATGATTCTAAGAATATGCTGTTAGTCTTCTTGCAAATAATGGCCCACTGTTGACTCCTATGCACCCTCTTGTCCACTGTAATCTGCTGTAATCCGCAGGTCCTTTTCTAAAGAACTGCTTCCTAGCCGGTTGGTCCCCAGTCTGTAGCTGTGCATGGGATTCTTCCATCCTAAGTACAAGATTCTACATTTGCCCCTGCTGAACCTCAGCAGATTTCTTTCAGCCCAATCCTCCAATTTATGTAGGTCACCCTATATCTTAGCCCTACCCTCCAGCATATCTACCACTCTCCCCAGCTTAGTGTCATCTGCAAACTTGTTAAGGGTGTAATACACTTCATTCTGCAGAACATTAAAGAAGATATTGAACAAAACTGACTCCTGCACCAACTCTTGGAGCGCTTTGCTTGTTACAGGCTGCCAACTAGACATAGAGCTGTTGATCACTACGCATCAAGCCCAATGATCTAGCCAGCTTTCTATCCACTTTATAGTCCATTCATCCAACATATACTTCTTTAACTTGCTGGCAGGAGTACTGTGTGAGACTGTATCAAAATCTTCCTCGAAGTCAAGATATCTCATGTCCACCACTTCCCTCACATCCACATCCTCCCCTGGCCTCCCCGCCTAGCTCCCCACCACTGGACCCAGACCCCCACCCTCCATGGCCCTGGCCCTCCCTGCCACCATTTCCAGCTCCCCACCGCCCTACTCTGCAGCCCTAGTCCAGCTCCCCACTGCCCCAGTTCCCCCTCTGGCCCCAGCTCCCTGCTGCTAGACTCTCCCCAGCAGCCAGCTCCTCCTCCTGTTGCTGACCAAGGCAGACTCGGCTTTTGGGGTAGGCAAAGTAGGCAGGGCCCCTTACTGCTCAGGGTCTTAGGCATGCGCCTGCTTTGCCTACCCCAAATGCTGCCTATGGTTGGGCATGAGCTGCCCTTAGTGAATTCATTTTGACAGTTCCTGATCTCCTTTCTCTCTTCCAAGTGCCTCAGAATGGATGCCTTGAGGACCTGCTCCATAATTTTTCTAGGGACTGAGATAAGACTGATTGGTCTGCAGTTCCCCAGATCCTCCTCCTCCTCTTTTTTGAAGACAGGCATCATATTTGCCTTTTCCCAATTAAGTAGGACCTTTCCCAGTCACCACAAATTTTCAGAGATAACGGCCAATGGCTCTGCAATCCCTTGAGCCAACTCCCTTAGAACTCTTGGGTGCATTGCATCCAGCCTGATGGACTTGTGCATGTCCAGCTTATCTAAAAAATCTTGAACTTGTTGTTTAACCAGTGAGGGCTGCTCACCTTCTATGCTGCCCAGTGAAGCAGTCTGGGAGCTGATCTTGTTAGTGAAGTACTTCAGCTTTTTCCACATCAGCTGTCATCGGTTTGCCTCCCCCATTCAGTAAGGGGCCCATCTTTTCCCTGACCACCTTTTTGCTGCTAACATACATATCTATCAAAACCCTTTTTGTTACTCTTCACGTTCTTTGCTAGCTGCAACTCCAGTTGTGCTTTTGCCTTTCTGATTTCACCCCTGCATGCTCAAGCAGTATTTTTATACTCCTCCCAAGTCACCTCCCTGCATCCTGATCAGGATTCAATAGGACTCCTCTTAACTCCCTCAGAACAGTTGCTTGCTTCCTGGAGAACTGCTGTAGATAGCCTGTAAATATCCTGTTAATATTTACAAAGATGGTATAGATAGGATGGTGTATATCTAAATTGTACACTCCCTCATATTTACGTTTACTGTATCTAAGTTTTGAATATTCACAATCTCATATTAAAAATAATCATTGTACTGATTCCTATTGTGTTGTGACCTGTTTGCTGGGTGGAGAATTATTATTGATTATTTGCTACATTAGATTTGAAAATTGGAGGGCACTATAATATATATATATAATTTTAAAAATTGACTAATTGGCCTTGCAAGGGATGGGGCAGGTTAACTAGCTAAGATATTTGACAAATAAACACTAAGTAAAGAAGGAGAGAAAATATGATTAGGAGGAGTGGAGTGAAATTAAAAGTAAGAGAAAACAGTCTGAATATCAGGAAAAACTTTAAACTAATGACGTGTATTAACCTGTGGAACAGTCTACCAAAGTAACAGACATGAAAACTAGAATGGACAAGGCAGCACTGCATTTGTTTTAAAGAACAATGTTGCAAAGGGAGAGGGATGGATTAGATGAGCTAATGTGTTAGGAATTAGATCCTCCAGGAAGATGTGACCAGGTTAGGTCACATAACCAGTGGATTCTGGCCAACAGTGTATCTGCCATTGGACAGCTCACCCCAGTGAGTGGATCATCTGTTTGTGTAAAGTAGATTTACAATTTCTTATATCATAGTCCCATTCTGATGGCAGCATAGGGAGCATAGATGGAGGAAGGAGTGCAGCGTTAGGGTGCTGCTGTAACCCCTAACTGCTGCATCATTTCTTTGGGTCTGTTAATAGCTACCGTAAGTTAGACTAGCCCAGGGACCAGCTTTGCAAACAGTTGCTCCTGGAATGGGGAGTGCAAAAACAAGCTTTAAGCCACCTTTTCACACCCTGATTTTTTCCTATGTACTCCTTCGTCATAACTGAAGACTTAGCCTTTTGATTGTATATTGCCAACAGGCAAATCCTGAGGTCCTTATGATGGCAATTTTGCAGTGAAGTTTGTGTCATAAAAGCATGAGAATGGCTATACTGGGTCAGACCAGTGGTCCATCTAGTTCAGTATGCTGTCTTCCAGCAGTGGCTAATACCACATGCTTCAGAGATAATGAATAGAACAGGCAGTCTTCGAGTAATCCATCCCCTGTCATCCACTCCCAGCTTTTGGCAGTCAGAGGCTCGGGATCCCCAGAGCATGGACCTATCCTACATGAACTTTCCTAATTCTTTTTTGAACCACATTGTAATTTTGATCTTTACAACATTTCCCGGTAACAAATTCCATGGAGAGACTGTGCATTGTGTGATAAAGTACTTCCTTTTGCTTGTTTCAAGCCTGCTGCCTATTAATTTCATTGGATGTCCTCTGGTTTTTGTGTTATGTGAAGGAGTAAATAACACTTCCTTGTTCACTTTCTCCACACCATTCACAATTTTATAGACATCTATTATATCATAGTTGTCTCTTTTCCAAAAAAGTCCCCATCTTTTTAATCTCTCCTCCTACAGAAGCTGTTCTATATCCTTAATCCTTATTCATTTTGGTTGCCCTTCTCTGTACCTTTTCCAATTCTGATATGCCTTTTTTGATATGAAGTGACCAGAACTGCACACAGTATTCAAGATATGGGCATACCATGGATTTACATACTGGCATTATAATATTTTCTGTTTCATTATCTATCTCTTCCCTAATGATTTATAACGTTCTGTTTTGCTTTTTTGACTGCTGCTGCATATTGATTGGATGTTTTCAGAGAGCTATTCACTGAGGACTGAGGAAAAAAAAAGTTAGAACCTGAGATTTGTCCCAATGATTTTATGAGAGACAAGGGAAAACGTTAAGTGATTTCATTCCTGTTTCTTTTTTTTCAGGTGACATTGTTGGCAGATATGACGGTTTATCCAAGTCTGTGAATGAATGGAATGAGAAGCTCCAAATAACTCTGACTCGTTCCCTAAGTGTGCAAGATGGTTTGGATGAAATGCTTAATTGGATGGGAAGTGTCGAAAAGAGCCTGAAAGAACAAGGGCAAGTGCCGTTGAATTCTGCTGCTATACAGGATATCATTAGTAAAAATATTGTAAGTAGCATTCTTTGATGGAAACATTTTCCTGCTAATTCCAGATAATCTCAAGAAATAATTTTAGTCTCAAATCAGCTCCTTCAAACATTTATTAAGTTATTCAAGCCAGCCATGCAGCCTTCTGGTCTAGGTGCTTTCCTCTTCTTCGTTCTTCTCAGTTAGCTCATCTGTTTCTTTCTTTGATGTTCCTCTCTATTCCTCACTTGGTGATTTTTTAAAAATTTTCTGTCACATTTTAAATTATTATTATTGTTATTGTTGTCATCTGGTGAACCTGAGTTATCAGCTTATCTTGAGAGTTCATTATAACCTCTATGCAAAATTGTTGTTTTTTTCAGATGCTGGAACAAGATATTGCAGGTCGCCAAAGCAGTATAAATGCTATGAATGAAAAAGTAAACAAATTCATAGAAACAACAGACCCATCCACTGCATCCTCTCTACAAGCTAAAATGAATGAGCTCTCTGTACGATTTTCTGAAGCTAGTAGCCAGCACAAAGAAAAACTTGCAAAGATGGAGGAATTGAAGACCAAAGTGGAGTTGTTTGAAGGCCTGACAGAAAAACTTCAGTCATTTTTAGACAAGAAAACTCAAGCTCTCAACGAAACTGATGCTCCAGGAAAGGATGTTACTGAAGTGTCTCAATATATGCAGGTATTGTACAGCTTCATTTGTACATATTGTAGATTTCTGCCCCCATTACTCACCTTTTGGCAGCACAATCAACATAACAAGCTGGTTCCACAACTTTAATAGAACAGCTAAGATCAAAGACTGAATTTTGAACAACTGATCATACAATCTAATGTGAAATCTGTACTTTTTGTTCATTTCTGCAGGAAACTAGTACAGAGTTGATAGATCATAAAAAAGATCTTGAAGTTTTGCATCAGCTTCTTGAAGAACTTTCTGTCCATGGTCTCCCTGGGGACAAAGCACTGGTTTTAGAAAAGTTAAATGCCTTGACAAAGAAGTTCAAGGAAGTGGAAGAGACTGTGAAGGAAAAGTTAGTACAATAATCAATAATGTGTTTCCACTTCATATGCAAACAGTACAATATACATTTTTTTAATGAATGTCATGCTTTTCTATGCAGTGCATGGTGTTGATTAAGAAAAAGATAGACCTCATGTCTGAGTGCACACTGTAGGCTCTTAGAAGATAAATGATTCAAAGGGGTTAGTATCTGCAGAAAGAAAAGCAATGTCCACCTCTTGTGATGGTATTTGCAGTGGTACTATCAGTTCTGATAGTAACTACTACACTGGTTCTCAGATGGAATACAAGGTGATGCATTGCAAGCTGCTGTAGCTATGATTGGAATACAGGGAGTTAAAGCAAAACTAAAAGAATTAATTTTTGTTAGGCTTGGGCTATATGTACAGAGAAACGAGATTTTTTCCAAATGTTGCTCATACCCACAGAATACATTTGAAATCGGATTAATGAAACCTGGACACAAATGCTTCTGGTTCTGGTCCAGTGCAGAAACTGCAAACCAACCAAGTTGTGGAGCCATGTAAAATTCCCTTTTAGATGAACTGCTATGCAAAACGATGTCACAAAAATAAAGTAATTACCCTGAGGGATGTTGTCTCCTCTCAGTATCCACCAGTAATTGATGGCAATGACAGTATTGGGTTTCAAAGTCATACTTAGATTTTGTACAGTGTCAGACACTATAGGAAGGTAGACAGGGCTTTCCAAAACACAGATTTTTAAATGTTGTTATATAGAAATTTTTCAAAATCCAAAACTTTTTGATGACCTAGGCAACACTCAGTTCTCCAGTTCTTACTTTACCATGGAATCAAACTGTTGAGACATAGAGGCCACGTACTCTCACAAGTTTCCATTTTAGAGCAAAGTTCTTATTTGCTCGCGACTCTCTCCCCTTCTTTAATCTCTCCATACTATTGCTCTCAGACATTGTCTCTCCTTATGCTATATGTTATAGCACCCTTATGATTTTTTTTGCAACAGCACAGAACGAAATCCTTACCTTAAAAGCATTGGATCTCATATTGTTCTTGCTTTTAATGCATAGGATTGTGTATATTTACTTTATCAGCACCACTGAAATATTGCTTCAGGATCAACTGATATTTAGCTATAAGGTATATTAGTTTTAATAAGGTAGTTTTAATAAGTCCCAAGACAAGATAATGTAATGAAGCCCTCATAAGTTCTGCTTCCACAACTCTCATAATCTCAGGTTGGATCATTGACTAGAAAATATTTGAGGTTTTCAGCTCTGCCATTAATTATCTGTTTTGCTGAGATAGAAAACTTTTACAAAATCTTACAATTATAAGGGTAGTTTTGAATTGTACTGTATATTCATGGGCCTCTTCCATATTCGTTGAAGCAAATCACTAAGCTTTCATTGCCTTCAATGGCAGAAGGCCTAAGTCAATGATTACTTAATTCTATTGATATAATTATCAGAATGATTAATGGTTTTTTGCACTCAAGTTCTCTTGGCTGTCTTTAATTGTCTAGAGAAGAGGATGCATCATCTTGTCAGGAACAAATGGATACTTTCAAGCTCCTTGTAGATTCTTTAAAGAAATGGATGAAAACGACAACAGATAGAATTCCAGCTGTGCAACCCTCTTTAAATACTGAGGATTTAAAGAAACCATTGGAAGATATTAGGGTGAGAGACTGTATATAAGAAGGGATACTGTTGCTAATGGAATTTCGGCAGTTGTTAATAACATAACATGAAGTTTAAAAGACAAGCAGATTTGCACTTTGTTTCTAATCTTGTGCAGTGTTATATATTTATATGACATTGAGTGTGTGTGCGTGTGTGTGTATAAAATCACTTGTGGGAAGGTTGTCTTTTAATTGGCAGGCTTCAGGTGTTAGTCTTTTCCATGGTTGCTTACACTCGTCCTTAGATTTTAAACTGCTTTATATGCCACTTTCCCTCTTTTATTCTACTAAAATACATAACATTCAGGACAGTAGAGCATACTGTCTCACTGACACTGCCAGTAATACCATTCTTTAGATTTTTCCATTCATTGCACAGGCCATGAAGCCAGTATCTTCCCTAGAGGCCTTGTGCATCTCTTTCTTCAAGCTTAGCATTTCAGATTTATTTTGTTCCTTTGAAAAAAATGTAACGAAGAAACTGGAAATGTTACATTTTGGTTACGCAGAAATTAGAAGATGAATGGACTTTAAAAGCACCAGAAATTCAGAAAATGAATAATAGAGGAACATCATTATGTAACCTAATCAGTGCTGTGACCTCCCCGGCCAAATCAAGGGCAGCTGCAAAATCAGGTAAGAATTTGTGTGATCAACTAATACTATTTACTGTACATGGTCAGTTTGAAAAGCAGATGTTTTGCCTGTTGAAAAAATATAAAGTCGTTTGGTTTGCTTATTAACCTTAATGCTTGTGAAAAATCAGTTGACCACATTGATTATCCCTAACACTGTTTGACTTCACTGTCATTTGGTACTGGGAATTTACATTTACTCTGATTCCTTTAAACTGCCTCAGTGATGCACAAGGGTGTTTGTGTAAATGAGAATCAGGACCTAACACCCTTTATGTATTCACAGAACAGGTACAACTTGAGCAGAGGAAGTGCACGCTTCTTCATCCCACCAATAAGCCTATATCATGGATTAAACACTTTTGGAGGCTAAAGGGTAGTTTAGTCTACATGCCCATTCAATGCTTTACATCTCTCTGAGTCTTCAAAGCCGTGCTAAATTAGACCCTAATCCTGTAGGCGCTATGGCGTATGCATAATTTTGCTCCAGGAGTACTGTGGCATGAGTGAGATCAATCATATATGTAAAGTTAGGCATGTGCTTCAGAGTTTGCAGGATCATGGCCTTTGTGGTGGTTATGTGGGGAGGACATTGAAAAGTGAACTGAGACCAGCACACTTATTTCACATGTACTAGGGCTCTTTACAACAACAGGTAATAGTAGTTTTCAATAAACATGGACAGGAGTAGGAGCTGAACCAATCATAGAACCTTAGGGTTGGAAGGGACCTCATGAGGTCATCTAGTCCAACCCCCTGCTAAAAGCAGGACCACTCCCACTAAGTCATCCCAGCCAGGGTTTTGTCTAACTGGGCCTTAAATGTTTCAAAGATGGAGATCCCAGCACCTCCCTAGATAACCCATTCCAGTGCTTCACCACCCTCCTAGTAAGAAAGTTTTTCCCAATATCCAACCTCAACTTCCCCAGCCGCAACTTGAAACAATTGTTGCTTGTTCTGTCTTCTGTTACTGCTGAGAACAGCCTAGCTCCCTCCTCTGTGGAGCACGCCTTTAAGTAGCTAAAGATAGCAAATCCCCCCTCAGTTTTCTCTTCTGCAGACTAAATAAGCCTAATTCCTTCAGTCTCTCCTCATAAATCATGTGTTCCAGCCCCCTAATAATTTTCATTCTCTCTGCCGGACTCCTTCTAATTTGTCAACATTCTTTCTGCAGTGGGGAGCCCAAAACTGGACACAATATTCCAGATACGGCCTCACCAGTGCCGAATAGAGGGGAATAATCACATCCCTCCATCTGCTGGCAACAGTCCTACTGATCTAGCCCAATATGCCATTGGCCTTTTCAGCAACAAGAGCACACTGTTGACTCATGTCCAGCTTCCTGTCCACCATAACACCCAAGGTCCTTTTCTACAGTCCCACTACTTAGCCAATTGTCCCCAGCCTGTAGCAGTATATGAGGTTTTTCCTTCCTAAGTGCAGGACTTTGCACTTGTAATTTGGAAGAGAAAGGATTCACTATCCTATTATCACTTTCCTGAGCCACCCTTTCTTCCCAGATTGCAGTATCAGCTTTTCTTTGTAATCTTATTTTTAAAAGAGTCAAATCTTTGTATTTCAGAGTTTCAAGTAGAACCCATCACAATAGCGTTTAAGTGCTTAAATGCTGATACTGGTCAATTTTGTTTAAAAGATTTTAAACAATTTGGGCAGATATAAGGCATTCTCAGACAAGGGCCCTAGCTTTCTGAACTTGCTCCTGGCTATGGTCCAAAGTGGCTCTGACTTGCCAACCTTCAAAACACATCTTCATAGAGAGGCTAGGGGGAGAAGGTGTATTGCTCAAGGGGCAATGTTTGGCAAGTGTGGGACATTTATTTCTTGCTTCTCTTTTGCTGAAAATGATGGTAGTTGTTTCTGGTTTTATCCTGGTTCAGTGTTTAAATAAGCTGAGAAGGGTACCTAGATCCGTGGATAGGAGACCTCTTTTTTTCACTTTTCCTGTACATCCAAATAAATAAATTTGCAGCATATAACATGGCCTGTATTCCTCTAGAACTGGAGTGTCCGCCCTCCTGAGGCAAGTGCAGTGCTGGAGATCAGTATTAAATAACTGTAAATGCAAGGATCTCCTTGGTGAGAAGTGCTTCACATTCCCTAGGGTTGAGTGGCAGGAGGAGAGTATAGAGAGATGGTCAAATAGTAGTTTTCTTCATGTTTTGTTTTGGGGAATGTGAATATATAGCCTCCTTCTGCTCACCTTGAATAAATGGGAGATTTGGCACTGGGAGCAGAGTTGAGCCCATGCTGGTCAGAAGTGCAGGAGTTAATAATATCTGCAGTTCTTGCAGTTCAGATAAAAGCCGCAGCAATATTGTTACCAAAAAATGGTGTTCACCTATAATTTGCTCAGCGCACAGTCTTATCAACTCAGTGTTTGTCTTGATGAATATGGCTTCCTGTGTGAAGAATGTAGGTATTGGATTTTCTGTTTGTATTAGTAAAAATCCTTAAGACAACAAAGCATAGACAGATCCCATAATCATGTTATGGGGCAACTAGTTTATTTTCGCTCACCGTCCCCCAGCTGCCACTGTTATGATACTCACTTTCCATCTGGTGATCAGGAATGAATGCACAGCCTTCTCCAAGGCAACCATTAATTCTGCTCCATTAATCGGTCATCAGGGAGTACTCCATATACATGCAATAGATACTGGAGGTGACTCTCCTTCCGCTCCTCATTTTCTGCTTTGCGGTTTGCCTGCTTTCCATAAACCCAAAGTGGTACCTAAACCTCTTGAAACAACTTATGGAGATATTCAAACTACCTTTGAGAGTTGCTCCTCAGAGGGAGTAAAGGCTCCATTATCTGACCCTGATTGTGGGACAAGTTGTACAAAACTTGTTCAAAATCAGGGGTATCTTACTGAGAGCCCGATTCTGATTGATTTGTCCCACTGAAATCAATAAGGGTGCCTGTAGAGTAAGTTGCTACTCAGTGTCAGAATCTGGCCCTAAGAAGTAGTGTCTTTGGCTATGTCTACACTGGCAAGTTAGTTCAAATTAAGGAAGCTTAATTCGAACTAACTAAAGCCATGGCTACACTAGGCTTCCTTAATTCGAACTAATAAGTTCAAATAACCTATTCAAACTAAGGGTTAATTCAAACTAGTTAGTTCAAATTAACCAATGTGGCCATGTTAGTTCGAACTAATTGCTTAGTTCAAACTAACTGGCCCATTGAAATCAGTGTAAATCGCTAATTCGAACTAAGCAAGTGCCATGAATGGCACTTGCTTAGTTGGAACTAATTTTTTCTAATTAACTAATTCAAACTAATTTTAGTAAGTGTAGACATAGCCTTTGATTTCAGTGAGATGATATGTAGTGTTCAATTGGGCTTGCAGGACACAATCCCCAGAAGAGGTGGTGCAGGCCATAGTAGATATGGAACAAACGAAGTCAAAGATATGTATCCCTAGTGTAAAATGTCTGGGTGTCATTCCATGTTGTATTAATATGATAATGGGAGTTGTGTTTCATTTCTGAAACTTATCTTTTGTAAAGAATTGCAGTTTTGACTTTTTCATGTGAAAACATCTCCTAGAGGTTCACAGAGGTCAGAGAACTGAAATGATGGCTGCTAGGAGCACTGCATTGCTAATTTTCTCTCTCTCCCCAATAGGTGGAATGGTATTAAATGGTGGTGGAACAGCTTCGGGCACGCAGGGTTTCCTGACAAATAAAGGTGAATAATTACTAAATATAATTCCCATATGTGATAAAGATGCATGATTGTACACTAACATCAAATATAAATATCTTAAAATACAAACATTTCAAATATAAATTCCAAACATGTATTTAGTCATTGGAATAGGAACATTGTAGAAGGTAGGATTCTTCAGTAACAAAAAAATTATAATCCATAAAGGCAAATTAACTTAAACCAGAACTATGATGATATAGCAGATTTATTTTTTCAGAACAGTATTTTTAATATTTGATTTAAAGATAGCGGGCCAAATTCTTGTGAAATATGCATATCTCCAGGAAAGTGGTGTAAATATATATTATGATTGCTACTTTAACGTAAGATGCAGTGTTTGATAGAATCATGCCAAATGTGTGTATGCATAAGTGGAAGCTTGGTTTTAAAATTCGTTAACATCCATGCTGACACAGCATGTACTTGTACCAGTATGTGTGATGTACTTCATCTCAGGAATGAATTATTTGATTCGAATCTGTGTATGCTTATGTGCTCCCTTTATATGTGAGCCTGGATAGACACATGTTCTTTTAGAGGTCTACTGTCTAGACCTAGACTAGTGCCTCAGAAGGTGTGGGGGGCGGGGCCAGGGATGCTGTGTCCCCCAGCCTCACCCAGCCGAGACCCAAGCTCCTGACCCGAGGCTCCCCCCCACCATAGCACTTACCTTGCTGTGGGGTAGGGGTCTCGGGGACTAGAGCCTCCACCCGAGACAGGGCGGAGTGGGGAAACGCAGCCAGGGGTAGGGAGCCTGGAGCCACAGTATGCGGCTCTTGTGGCCCCAAGCCATGCTGGAGGGCGGGGCCAGCAGAGGGAGCCTGAGGAGTGCTGTGTGCTGCTCAGGATCAGCCCGTGTGCCACGTTTGGCATGCGTGCCAGGGGTTGCCAACCCCTGGTCTACTCATTTTGACTGTTGAGTTCCCTCAGTAACACAACACTTGATTTGTGGTGCTTGTTTATGATCAGAATTGGGACCAGTGCTTTTTGGATGCATTTGCTCTGCTACATTTATGATGTTCATATACTTGTGAGATTCAAGCCAGAATTCGTCCATTAATATTTAACATTGCGGTATACACCTTATTTAGCTTTAGAACAAAGCTCTTTATGTCTGAATATTTTACTTGTTCAAAAATACATTGTAATTACAATAATGCCAAAGGTATTTTATTACTAACTGAAATATGCCCAAACATATGTACAATTTTATAGTTTGAGACAATAAGATAAAATTTGGAATGTCAGAAGATCTTATAAAGTATGTACTAAAATGAGGTCATTTATAAACAGAGTTGCCGTGTTAAGTTTAAACTACAAGTGATTTGTAACATATTCAAGTCTCTCACTGTAACAGATTCTTCTTCCATGGTTTAAATATTGTAACTTTAGAAGTTTCTGAAGTCCTGTACTGAAGTCCTTCTACAGATCTGTATTTTATAACATAGATTTCCCCCTTTCCTCCCACAGAACTGACAGCTGTTCAAGAGGCTATGTCAGATGTAAATCACAGTTATGAAGATTTGGGAGTTTTATTGAAGGAAAAGTTTTCAGAACTGGAAAGCATGCTTTCAAAGATGCAAAGTGTCCAAGAAGAATCAAACTCAGTGATGCAGTGGCTACAAACAATGGATAAGGCTGCTGCAAGTTGGGAAGCAGCTCCTACTGATAGTGAAGCTGTTAGAGCACAAGTAGAACAACATAAGGTACTCTGTGTACATGAAGAAAAGTTTCAATTTAGGCCACATCAAATTTTAAACAGAATTCCCTGTTGAAATTAGTGGGCATGTTCTGATGGATAACTGATGCCACAGTAAAGTCTTGTATTAGCATTTTATGTAAAGATTTGTAAGCAAGTCCCACAAATATGCCAAACTAGGAGAGAGCAAATCTGGCAAAATGTATATCTAAAATGACATCAAAGAAGAGGAATTGTCCATGTCAGAATAATTTTGATTGCTAACTTAAATAGATGAGGATGTACTAATCATGCAACATCCCTGTATACTCATGATAATTCTGAGTTTATTGCTTGCATATGAGACTTGAAGGGCTCTGTCTATTAGAAAGCTGTTTCTGCCACTGATCTCCCAGATTGTGAAGCTGTAGAGGCTTACTCTACACCAAAGCAGCTGTTTTCTCTCAGATACCACGTCATACTTGTTAAGTTATATGACCATCCAAGAATCCCTCACAAAAATTATTGTAAGACAGTGGCTTTCAACCTTTCCACACTGCTTTCAGGAATCTCATTTGTCTTGTGTACCCCCAAGTTTCACCTCACTTAAAAACTACTTGCTTATGAAATCAGCCATCAAAATACAAAAGTGTCACAGCACACTATTACTGAAAAATTGCTTACTTTCTCATTTTCCCCATATAATTATAAAATAAATCAATTTAGAATATAAACAGTGTACTTACATTTTAGTGCATAGTATATAGAGTGTTTAGGTATATATACATGTACCCCTGGTTGAGAACCACTGTTATAAGAGAGTCACTAAAGCAGCAGTAGGGACCCAACTCTCCTCAGCATTGGACACAGGTGTTCCCCATCTCCTCTTTAGCAATGATTGGTAGGATAAGAACACATATATTGTGTATGGGTGCGCATTTAAGGGGAAATGCGTTCTGCATCTGTGTACAGCTACTGAAAGAGAAAATTCTACCCTCACTTATGACTGTGAACATCTGGGCTCTTACTGAGGTTGCACTGGAATGGATGAGAGCAGAATTTGATTCAACTTTTAAAGAATTAGTTAGACAACATTAAATGTTCATCAGTTTAAAATTGCTGACCAGAATTTCTTCAGACTTGACTAGAATTCAGCCCTAAAAATCAAACCAAGTTTTGAAAAAATGCGCTCATTTATTTTTAAAAATGGGATGTTCAAAATGACAAACATTAACTCATATGCATTTAGTGTATGTGTGTGCACATGTAGAGAATTGAATACTTAGCCTGGATGGGGTCTTGTCATTGACTTTACTGTTCTTTGGACTGTGCCCTAATTACAAAATTTACTAAAGCAGGCTGTCCTCAGATTGTCTTTGCTGACTTTTCTTGTTAGCAATAGAATCAGGGTCTTTTGTATTTTGTTTTGTTTTTTTTAATCTCTTTAAAAATGAGTGGAAATTAAAGGTAAAAAGAATGCTAATGTAATGTTAAGCATGCAAAAGTCAGGAAATAGGAAAGGTAAGGTTGAATGTACAACTTTAACTCTAGCTACTTCTAGCTTTTAGACCCAGTTTGGGGATCTGTCTCTGCCTGTCTTGTAACTTTGAGTGCTTTAATGTTGTGCTGCTCTGGCTCAAAGCCCTAACACCGGTAGCTAGCCTACAAGCATAAAGGTCTCACCTTGGCTTCCTATAGCCTCATTAATCCTTGCAGGGTGATCTCCTGTGGTTCTGAGGCTCTCTAAATCAATTTCCCCCAAATTCTTAACCCTCAGACACTCAGACTTTTACTCTTTGGTTCATTACGCTCAAAAGTGTGAAAACAGCTCCCAGTTATCAGTTCATTTTGGGACACACACACATCACACGGTTTGCACACCAGAGACCTGCTTGGAATAAAAATAAACAAAATGTTTATTTAATAGAGAAATCACAGCTTCAAAATAAAAACGGAGGAATGCACACAATTTAAACAGAAAATAAACATAAAGATGCAACTTCAATCCTTACACTTCTGTATCAGCTAAATTGCTTTTTCTGATATAGGTTACTTATTGTGGAACACGACAGCTCTTACAAATTAATCCCGAGAGAATTCTATAGTAAAATTTGATTTCTAGGTAAAATTAAGCCTCTTGGAATAGAATTCTCAAAGGACCTTTGAGAGTTCTATCCTGAGATTCTAAGTCAGGTTTAATCATTTTATTTCAAAATCAGTGTCAGCCCAGGTGGCTGGTGCTGCTCCCTTTGTCACTCATCTGGGGCTGACAGCAGAAGCCCCAGCCACTCTGGGGCTCACTGACAGTGGAAGCCAAGCCACCTGGAAATGACAGTGGGAGTTCCTCCTTGTAGGGCTCCTGTGAAGAGAAGGCATCCGGGGCTCCCTCTGTCAGCCTTATGTGTGACACTGGCCATATCTACACTTGGCCAAATAAGTCGACTTTGCTAAGTGGACTTAACAAAGTTGACTTTATTAAGTCAATTTAGCATGTCCACACTATAAAATTAGGTCAACTTAAAGTCAACCTTGCCAAATCAACTTAGAGCGTCCACATTGGACGCCTAAGTTGACTTCTAGGGGCTAGGTGGACCTGGGAGTGGTCCATGGTGGGAGGGGGGCTCCCCTTTAAAAGTGCCTGGGGGCTCAGCATTTTACCCATTGTACCATGGTACAATGGGGGCTGAGCAGGACAGGGGCAGGGTACAGGAGTGGGGTGGGCAGGGCTGTGTCTTGCCCTGTGGATGGGCATGCGAGGCTCTAGCTGTGCCAGGCACCCTGGCAGGGAGGTCAATGGGGGAGCACTGGGGGCCCTTTAAGTCGACTTAAAGTCAACTTAGTGCTAAGCCACGTCTATACTGGCTTAAGTCGCCTTAATAAAGTCGACTTAGCCAGTAAGTCAACTTTAAACTAGGTTTTATAAAGTTGACTTAAAATTTCCTTAAGTTGACTTAAGGAAATTGTAGTGTAGATGCAGAGTAAATTAAGTCAACTTAAGCAGGCTTAAGTTGACTTAATTTACAAGTGTAGACGCACCCACTGAGAGAACCTTAAAGGCTCAGAAACTGGAAGGGAAATAAAGAGACTCACATTTCATTATAAAAAAATCCTCATGATTTTAAAGCCAATGTCATGATTTTTGGGGCACCTGAGTCAGGATTTTCCAATGATGAGGGTTGGCAATACTGCAACAGTTTACCAGCGTACCCCTGTAATAGAAAGCATTCATCATTTCCTGGGCAGTTTCCCACTTAGAGTCTGCCCTTCTGATTCTGCATGTCCTTCACTTCACACCCTTTGTCTTTTAAGGGTTTGCATGTATTTTATTTTTCTCACAGTCTGTAGTGATTTCTGGTGGGGGAAATTCCCTCCCTTCTCTAGCGACAAGTTCCAGAGGGGTAGCTGTGTTAGTCTATTTCAGCAAAACAAACAAGAAGTTCTGTGGTACTTTTAAAGATTAACAAGTTTATTTATCGGATAAGCTTTCATGGGCACAATCCCACTTCATCAGATGCATGAAATGGAAACTGTAGTATGTTAGGTATATATGTATATACACATACAGAGAAGGGTGGGTCACAATGTCAATTTAAACAGTTCCACAGGGATAGTTTGCTAGCCCAGCTCAGCTAAGCAAACAAGTTGTTTTGATTCAAACAGTGTGGAAGAGGGGCCTGTAACAACAATAGCTCAGAAGGTAAGAGTGTTAGTAGAGGGGAAATTACCTTATGTAATGAGTTAGCTATTCCAAATCCCTATTCAGACCCAATGTGAAGATGTCTCATTTGCATATGAATTCCAGCTCTGCAGTTTCACATTGGAGTCTGTTTTTGAAGGTTTTTTTTTTTTTTTTGCTGAAGTACTCTAATTAGCATGCTTGTTACAGAGTGTCCCGGTAGATTGAAATGTTCCCCTACTGATTTTTGGATGTGACCATTCTTGATATCTGATTTGTGTCCATTTATTCTTTTGCACAGACAGTCCAGTGTGGCCAATGTATAAGGCAGAGGGATATTGTTGGCTGATCTGGTTAGGTCCTATGATGTTGTCACATGAGTAGATATGTGGACAGAGTTTGCAATGCAGTTCATTGCAGGAATGAGTACCTGGCTTAGTGTTCCAGTTGTATGGTGTGCATTTGCTTTAGGTTGGGGGGCTGGATCCTGGAATACGATCCCTCATGCTATCAAGCCTTGGGAGGTAGACCAGTTCTCATTTCCAGACAGTCCTCCAACTTTAAGCAAACACTCATCAGCAACCACACACCATACACAGTGACACCATAATAGGACTAACCAAATCAGCCACTGTATCAGGGGCTCATTCACCTGCACATCTACCAATGCATCTGATGAAGTGGGTTTGTGGCCATGAAAGCTTAAGCAACAAATAAATTTGTTAGTCTTTAAAATGCCACGGGACTCCTTGTTTGTTTCCCTCGTCTCTATGTTTCAAGACTGTTCCTCCTCCCCCCTCCCCAATTTCAAGTTGAATGTTTTCCCATTAACTCTACTGGTCCATCATTGTCTTTTTCTGGCTGGACAATGGATGGGTACTTGAAGTTAGTTTCATGTAAATAGGTAGCCTGGAAGGAACCCTTCCCTGATGTGTGTTGTACTTGAAATTATAGTATGGGTCAAAGAGCACTGTATTCCACATATGCAAATATCTATGTTGCTTCATAACCACAATCTCTATGCATCTCATATTGACCATCAATTACAGAACATTTCATAAAAGACCTTATCTAACATATTTTATATACAAAATGGTATACAATCAGGTGATTCGGTTGCTCATTTTGAAGGGTTCGGACCCGTTCTTCTCCCAGAGGCGTGTCTGGACCCTTTATAACACCCAACTCATGTTAATATAGATTCCATCATTTTATGTATTTTTAACATGTTAGATAAACAGTATTTTTCACTACAATACAACAGTTGGGCTATTATAAAATATTTATACTAGAACTCTTCTCGCCTTCTTGTCATCTGTAGGAGCTCCTGTGGGTTTTCAGTCTCAGTGGAGATGTGCGACATATTCAGGCTTGGAAGTTTGTATCATGGGCTTTGAGGACCTACTTTTATATGAGTATGCCTCATTCCAGCATCCTCTGCCACTATTATGACTAGGGATTCTACAGCAAACCACTCCTTTTTTTAAATAAGATGGTCTGACTGTTGCTATGTATATTACTAACCTGTGTAAAGTTCTTTGAGACTTGAAAAGCCCTGTGTAAGTGCTAGGTGGTATTATGCGGATTTTTGTGTTTCCCATTGTCATACTGTGACTTAAAAAGACTTGTGCAATATTTTTGATTTTCTGTTTAGATAGGTTTGTTGTCTTGCTTTTTTGGCAGCTATTTGAAACAGAATTGAAGCAAAGTGAGAATAAAGTACAGGAGCTGAAGGACAAAGTGACGGAGCTGTTGGAGAAGAATCCAGATTCTTCTGAAGCACCCAAATGGAAACAGATGTTGGATAAAATAGGTACTGCAATGTATTAGAGCTCAGACTGATTTTGAAATTGCTACATTTTTAGAGATTTCCTCCTATCACTAGTCATTAGACTTTTGAAATATCTTGCACTTTTCTCATAAACCCTTACACAAAATTTCGCTTTCTGTACATTAATGTAAATCCAGAGTCTGAAATCAGTGAGTTTACTCTGGATTTGTACTGGTGCAGTAGAGAGCAGAATTTTACCCCCTTTTTACTGAGACTTTATAATTTATCCATTTCAAAAGATCTGAGGCTAAGATCGAAGGTCAGTGGTTGAGGCATACACTCGTCTCTTTTAAAAGTATAAGATGAAAGCTAACTAAGACAAATCAATTTGCAGAGCACTAGTATAATGTAAAAATCTCTCAGGACTGTTTTTTAATGCGTTCACTCATGCTATTTTTCCATGCCCTAATGAGCTTTTGTCATGGATGGTTTTTAGTGGCGTCTTGCCATTTTTCTAAACAGACTTCTTAAATTTTGGCCTCCCTCCCCCAAATGGAAATGTCCATTTTTGGACAAATGAGACTAAATTTATACACTACGTAATTTTCACATTTAAAAAAAAAATTGCCCCGTGGGTTTGTCATATTTAATTTATAAAAAAGGTTAGTTTTCAGTCACTCATTGATTATAAAATGCATTTCTATACCAACATCAGCAGTTATTTCAAAGGTGGTAAAATGTTAGATTGGGAAATCATGAGCTCCGAAGAGGTTCAAGGATCATATGATTTGAAAGAGAATTAGAGCAGCACAAAGACGGCTGAAAGAGAAGTGGTATAGTATGAAAGTAGGGCAAAGGCATTACAAATTGGCAAAGAAGACATGAAACAGGAGAAATACAAGGTAGATTTGAGCGACTATACAAGAAGACATGAAGAGGAAACAAAATATTAGTGCCAAATGAGGAAGCATAGAAAGAATCAGAGTACCACGAAAGGAAATGGACAGAGTATAAGAGCTACACAAAAGGGGATAGACAAACAAGAGATAGAGAAGGAAAAGAATTTCTTATGGGACAGGAGAGAGAGGGCAAGCATAGAGTAAATATGGTGCACAGTTAATATAACAGAGAACTGATCAGTAATGGCAATAAACTGAAGATCAAGCTACTCATTTTGAGTTCTCACTTTCATTAATTTTAGAGGCATTTTTATAAGTTTCTTATACCTTATTTTATGATAGCCATAGGTCTTACTTGTGCCTTATAGAATTCCAGCAACTCCACTAATGAACATTACTATGCTAATGCTTCCCTACAGACATAGTTTTACTTGAATTTCAGTGTAATTCGTAATTTAGTAATAAAAAGTTCAAAGGAGATTTTATGTCCATCTGTCTTATCTAGTTAGCTCATTTCTCTGTCTAAGAAGAAAGTCCCTGAGTAACATTTTCAAAAGTACCTAAAGGACTGAAAAACAACAGAGTCCTGTGGCACTTTTAAAGACTAACAGATTTATTTATCACATGAGCTTTCATGGGAGAAAATCCCACTTCAGACGGTTTGAAGAAGGGACTGAGGAACCTAAATCCCATTTTCAGAAGTGACGTAGGAACTTTGGCATGTACATCTCATTGGCTATGTCTACACTTGCTAAAATTAGTTTGAATTAGTTAGCTCGAACTAACTAATTCAAACTAATTTTAGAAAGACAACAGAGTCCTGTGGCACTTTTAAAGACTAACAGATTTATATATCGCATGAGCTTTCGTGGGAGAAAATCCCACTTCGTCAGACGCTTTGAAGATAGGAAAGTTACAGAGTGGGAGGAAATTAAATGCAGGGGAGTGTATGACATAGCATCAGGTCAGGCTGTAACAGCAAATCAAAGTAGGTGTTAGGATTCAAAACACTGGGATTTTCTCCCACGAAAGCTCATGCGATAAATAAATCTGTTAGTCTTTAAAAGTGCCACAAGACTCTGTTGTCTTTCTACAATAGACTAACACGGCTACCCCTTTGGAATTAAACTAATTTTAGTTAGTTCGAATTAGCTTAATTCAAACTAGGAAAACTTAGTTCGAATTAGCGATCCCCATTCATTTCAGAGGCTGGTTAGTTCAAACTAAGAAATTAGTTCGAATTAACATGGCCACATTGGTTAATTCAAACAAGTTAGTTCAAATTAACCCTTTAGTTCGAATACCCTGTTCGAACTTATTAGTTCGAATTAAGGAAGCCCTTAATTCGAACTAACTAAAGCCTAGTGTAGCCATGGCTTTAGTTAGTTCGAATTAAGCCTCCTTAATTCGAACTAACTTGCCAGTGTAGACATAGCCATTGATTTTCAATGAGACATAGGCTCCTAGGTGACTAACATTTGAAAATGGAATATAGTCTCCTAGGTAGGTGCTTTTGAAAATGTTAATGTAAGTCTAAATTTGAGCTCTTGAATTTATTTGATGAGATGGGATATATGTATTTCACTTTTATATATTTATAGTGCTCAAAATTCTCCACATACCTAAATGAATCAGAGGGCTTGTATTCAGGTGTACACAGTGGATTTAGTCAAAGGAGAGTGCAAATGTATTGTATATCCTGAGTCATTGCACCCTGGCATCTGATGTTAATATACAAAAAGCATGGTAGTGCCTTAGAAGGAACTATCTATATATTTTGTATGCAATCTTACGTCTTACAGCCCAGCTAGAACATACGTGCAATATGTTATTAAAATTACCATTATTTTATGATAGATTCCAAATGGAAAGAACTCAATCGGATTACGGCTGACCGACGACAAAATCTAGAGGAGTCCTCAAATTACCTGACCCAGTTCCAGATGACAGAAGCTCAGTTAAAGCAGTGGCTTACAGAGAAAGAACTAATGGTCAGTGTGCTTGGACCACTATCAATTGACCCAAATATGCTGAATACACAGAAACAACAGGTCCAGGTAAGTATTGGCTGCTGATATATGTTATTTAAATGAATAATGTTTTCCGATCCCTTTGCAAAAGCGCTCTTCATATGAACTTCATGTACAACACAGCAAAATTCAAAAGGGGTAGCCGTGTTAGTCTATTGTAGAAAGACAACAGAGTCCTGTGGCACTTTTAAAGACTAACAGATTTATTTATCGCATGAGCTTTCGTGGGAGAAAATCCCACTTCGTCAGACGCTTTGAAGATAGGAAAGATACAGAGTGGGAGGAAATTAAATGCAGCGGAGTGTATGACATAGCATCAGGTCAGGCTGTAACAGCAAATCAAAATAGGTGTTAGGATTCAAACACTGGGGAACAGCACATAGAGGAGGGGGAGGTCAAATCACTTGTTGTAATGCGAGAAAAATCCATAGTCCCTGTTTAACCCCAAGACAACTGAGTCAAATTTGCATATAAGTTTGAGTTCTGCAGTCTCTCTTTGAAGCTGTGATTTGTTATTCATTTGTTATTCATCTGTTTCAACACAGCTATTAACAAGTCGTCAAGGGAGTAAGCAGGGAGATTGAAGTGTTCCCCTACAGGTTTTGCAGTGTTGCAATTTCTGATGTCAGATTTGTGTCCATTGATTCTTTGGCGCAGAGACTGTCCTGTCTGTCCAATATATAAGGCAGAGGGGCATTTCCGGCACATGATGGCATAAATCACATTGGTGGATGAGCAGGTGAACGAGCCCTTGATGGAGTAGGTGGCATGATTAGGCCCTGTGATGGTGCCTATTTTACAGGATGACCCCTCACTCTCTCAAGCCTTAGGAGACAGACCTCTCCTTGCTTTCAGACAGCCCCCTAACCTTAAAAGGATACTTACCAGCAACTACAGATCACAGAACAGAAACACTAAAGCAGGAACACAGCCCTGCAGCAGACCACACTGCCAACTTTGCCCTCATATCTACACTGATGACACCATCACAGGGCCTAATCATGCCACCTACTCCATCAAGGGTTCGTTCACCTGCTCATCCACCAATGTGATTTATGCCATCATGTGCCGGAAATGCCCCTCTGCCTTATATATTGGACAGACAGGACAGTCTCTGCGCCAAAGAATCAATGGACACAAATCTGACATCAGAAATTGCAACACTGCAAAACCTGTATGGGAACACTTCAATCTCCCTGCTCACTCCCTTGACAACTTGTTAATAGCTGTGTTGAAACAGATGAATAACAAATGAATAACAAATCACAGCTTCAAAGAGAGACTGCAGAACTCAAACTTATATGCAAATTTGACTCAGTTGTCTTGGGGTTAAACAGGGACTATGGGTTTTTCTCGCATTACAACAAGTGATTTGACCTCCCCCTCCTCTATGTGCTGTTCCCCAGTGTTTTGAATCCTAACACCTATTTTGATTTGCTGTTACAGCCTGACCTGATGCTATGTCATACACTCCCCTGCATTTAATTTCCTCCCACTCTGTAACTTTCCTATCTTCAAAGCGTCTGACAAAGTGGGATTTTCTCCCACGAAAGCTCATGCGATAAATAAATCTGTTAGTCTTTAAAAGTGCCACAGGACTCTGTTGTCTTTCAACACAGCAAAAGTTTGCTATAATGAAATAATTTACTTCATGCTTATGATGGCTACAGTACTCGCACACAACTCAAAAACAAAAAAACCACAGAGAAAATAACAAGAGACCAAAGAAAGATCAAAAGATTTTTTTTAAAAATGTTTAGAGCTTATCCCGTAGGATATTATTGATAATACTGAGACTCAGTAAATGTTTCTATTTTTACCATGCTGTGGTTTGTCCGCACTCTTTTGAAATGATCTCTTGAAGTTTTATTAATTTGAGTGTGTAAGTAGCTAATAACTTTTTATGATCAGTTCTCTTAAAATGTATACTGTTTCGAAAGTGCTCTTTTGATGTTTTGTCCCTTTTATTGTGCCAGTAATTAATAAAAATTTAAAAACAAGTGAAATGCAGGATTGAGAAAAGGAAAGTATAGTTACAGACTGTGAAATAAAGAAGGAAGAGGTATATAGGGGAAATCCTGACTGTTTTAGTTACAGAAATAGAGTGAAATGTGAATATATGCACCAGGAATAAGAAATCAAAGTTAAATCAGACAAAGTAGTAGAAGCTAGGAATTTCGATTCCAAACATTTCTGTTCCTGCCAGTTAATCTAAACTGTGAGAAGATGTTAATCCAAAATAGGATTCTGTTTTGCACAAAATATGGTTGAAACTGACATTTCCATGTAAGTTATCAGAGCGATTAGAAAAGTTCAAAAAATGAACTTTGTTGTAATACCTTTATTAAAATAACTTACAATTAGTCAGTCTGTAAACAAAAAAAATTAAAAATCTGGACAGCTTGCACAAGACTATCAGTTAGCACTTAACCATCATTAAAAGTTGAGACTAATATGCCTTTAAAAGGAAAGGTTTGCAATGTAAATGTAAAATGAAACTGTCATATACATCCCTTCTTTTCTAAGCATTGTGACTTATTGCCAAAAAAAATTAATACTGAGAGCCACAGATATAAACTTTAATAAATCTGACAAAATACATTCTGTATTTCTGTGAAACAATCCAAACGTTCCCTGTGCTAAAATAAGATATTCTAGTATTATGTCACTATACACCTCCTTTGATTTTAGCTCCCTGGGCAAATTTTAAAATGCCTGGGAAAGAAAACATTGTTTGAAACAAAATGCTGATTATTTTACTTGATACAATTCTTTAATTATTAGAATATTTCAGTGTTTCTACGGCTGATTGAATTCCCATTTGGTAATGAGGTACAATATAAAAATGCCCCTTAATTTTTTCTGTAACACCTAGAAAATTTTCTATGTGAGGCAGCAGAGTTTGCCGCCCAATTGATTCTCTTAATGTAAACCTTGTAAAACGACACTTTCATGGTGTGTTTTATCTGAAATGAATTAACTTACTCTTTAAATTGGGAGACTGAAGGCTTCATAATGCAGAAAACGTATTTGGTTTGGCTTTAGAGAGATTTACTTAAATTTTTCTGAAGTTAATGAATCTTTATGTATTCGTTCCTCAGATTCTGCTTAAGGAGTTTGATACGAGAAAGCCTCAGTATGAACAGTTAACCACAGCTGGTCAGGGGATATTGAAGACACCAGGTGAACATCCTCCATCTCATGAAATTGTCAAAAGGCAACTGGCAGCTGTGACACAAAAATGGGAGAGCTTAACAGGACAACTGAGTGACAGATATGGTCAAATTGACCAAGCCATTGTCAAAAGCAAAGAGTATCAAAGCCTTCTGAGAAACCTGTCTGATAAGCTGAATGCATTGGATAATAAACTAACCAGCACCCTGGCTGTGAGTACACAGCCCAATACCATGAAACAGCAGCTGGAAATGGCTAAAGAACTGAAGCAGGAAATAGAACAGGAAATGAAAAATATAAAAGTGGCTCAAGCCCTTTGTGAGGAGCTGTCAGTGCTGGTTAGAGAAGAGTACTTGAAAGCTGAACTTTCTAGGCAGTTGGAAGGCATCTTAAAACCGTTTACAGATATTGAACAGAAAGCAGGTGAGTATTAAAAAGGAGAGAGGAAAAAAAGTAATGTGGAAATAAAGCGCTAATGATTAAAGTATTCTGGTCATTTAAAAAATGTTTTGTGTTTACCAAAATGAGCCTGAACCATACTTCTGAATACAAGCAACCTCCCAGCATTTTGGATTCTAACTTTGTAGCTGGTTCTTGTGTCTTTGAGAAGCTAAAAACGATACCCTGGATCTTCATGGGGCCAAACTGAGGTGCAGGGAACCAATAGTGGTATTTTTTTCAGTGTCTGCCTGCAAAACCAGTTCCCCCCAACTTGAGTTCACAGTAGGTTCTGCACATGTTCTAAACGTTAGCCAAACACAAGTTATGCCTGTATTAAATAACACGATGATATATAATGGACTGTTAAATGGTGGACCTTCAACTAAATGATCTAATGATCTTTACTGGCCTTAAATACGGTGTACTCGGTGAGGCTCAGATTTCTTGCTGCATTTTGATGCATTCTTTAGGCTTGGCTACCCCTTGGTGGAGGGCTTGGTTGCTGGAATTGGCACTGCAGAACTCCCTTCATCCTGATGCCCTCAAATCCCCACTGAAATTCACTCCTCTTAAGCTTATTTCTAATAATGAGTCATTTTATTACCCTATGTGCTATTTTGTCTGAAATATGACTCTCCATGTTAACGATCAATTTCTAGGGAAGAATGAAGTGTAATAAAATGAATTGGGCAAACTACAATAAATATATATTCCTTGGCACAAAAATATTTTCCTTTGGTTAGAAATTACTCACTGCAGTTTTGGTCAGTAGCTAGCTGTAAAAGTGATGCTGTATTTTATTTTATCTCTTGCAGGTCGTCATGTTCAGCAACTTCAGTCAGCATATGCTACTTCTCATCAGTTCCAGCAAATGTCTAAGGACTTTCAGACCTGGCTGGACAAAAAGAAAGAAGAACTGAACCTGGCTCGCCCTATATCAGCCAAGCTTGATTCCTTGCAGTTATTAATTGGAGAGCAGAAAGACTTTAAGAAGACATTGTCTGACCAGATTAGTTCCTATGAAAAAATTGTTGCAGAAGGTGAAAGTCTTCTGCAGAAGACTCAAGGAACTGACAGGGCAGAGTTGCAGTCTCAGCTTGGCATGCTCAAAAGTAACTGGGACGAAATGAATAAGCAAGTAAAAGAAAGGCAAGATAAGTTAAATGAATGTCTGGAGAAAGCACTTAAATACAAAGAGCATGTAGAAAACCTGCAGCCCTGGATAGAGAAGTGCCAAAACAACCTGTCTGAAATAAGGATTGTCATAGATCCTGTCGAAATAGAGAATTCTATTGCTCAGGTGAAGGTTTGGGAAAAGGACTTGGACAAACACCATAGCATGGTGGAATTATTAAATAACGCAGCTGACAGTTTGCTCAATGCCACTCAAACAGATAAAGAAAGCATTACAGACGAGAAAGAAGTATTGAACCAGAAAATGGATATGGTCACAGAACAATTACATAATAAGCGGGAGTCCTTGGAAAACATGGCACGTAGGCTAAAAGCGTTTCAGGAATCATCCAGGGATACCAAAAGGCAACTTAAAAGTACCAAAGAGCAGCTGGAAGCTCATGATGCTCTTGGGTCCCAGGCCTGCAGTAACAAACACTTGACAATGTTGCAGAGCCAGCAGAAAGCACTTCAGAATTTAAAGCCCCATGTGCATGCAGCAAAAAATCTTGCCCAAGAACTGGTGGTAGAAGCTTCGAATTCAGCAGGTGTTTCTGACCTCTTGTTGCAAGCTGAATCTTTAGAGCAAGAATACAGTACAGTCAGCCAGCAGGTTGAAGACAAGTGTTCGTTCTTAGAAACCAAACTTCAGGGAATTGGCCATTTCCAAAACACCATCAGAGAGATGTTTTCTCAATTTGCAGAATTTGATGATGAGCTCGACAGCATGGCTCCAGTAGGAAGGGATCTTGACACACTGAGGTCACAAAGAGAGGATATTAAAAATTTCCTTAAAAAATTGGAAGATCTTATAACCAGTAATAAAAATGCCAATAAAACCTGTAAAATGATGTTAGCCACCGAAGCATCTCCTGACCTAGTTGGTATAAAAAGAGACTTAGAGGCTTTAAGTAAACAATGCAACAAGTTACTGGACAGAGCAAAAGCCAGAGAGGAACAAGTGGAAGGAACCATCAGCCGTATTGAAGAGTTTTATAGTAAGTTAAAAGAATTTTCCAGTCTGCTTGGAGGAGCTGAAGAACATGAAGAGTCTCAAGGTCCTGTTGGAATGGAAACAGACACTATAAATCAACAGCTGAATATATTCAAGGTAGGAAGGACCCTTTTACATTACTGTACTACAATACGATTTCTGAGTAGAACACTCTGTAGTCCTTCACTGAACATTGTGAAAGGAGTTGTCTTAAGAGTGGAGCTTGAAGGGGAAATGGTCCTACTACATGTCAGTCCTGTTACTATGCCCCAGAGCTGCTGTTTCTGTCCTCTCTCTCAGTCTCTGCCTTTCCTCTTCATTACATCTTGTTGAATTCTCATGCCCTTGCAGCTCAGCCTAACTTTCCTGCACTTCAGCGCCTATTTCCTGATCCATTCTTTCTCTAGGCTCCCATGATCCTCATTGTCTCTCTTTCCCTGTATATGAAATTCTCCTACTTCACCTCCCAAGAGGTTTTATACACATTCTACAGGTAGATGTCTCATTAAACTTGCTCCCATACACCATATGAACCTTCTCCCTCTCTATGGCTGCTGGTCCTTCCAGTCCTGTGAATATGCATGTGCTTAACTTTACTATTATGTGTAGTCTAAGTCATCAGTGCATCTAGTGTCAGCAGTACAATTAATCACATGCATAAAAGTGCTTGTAGGATCAGGGCCCTAGTCTTCTCTTCCTGTTCCGACAGTCTGTCCTCAATTCCAGCTAATTGATCCCCCTGCACCATCCCTCCAGCAAGTCTCCACTAATAACCACTTCTCTTTCCTCCTTTATCTGCAAACTACATCCACCACTCTTGCCAGCCCTAATTGAAATCTTATGTAAATTAAAGGAAATGTCATTGAAATCTCATAAAATTAGGGTGTTTATCCCCTTCTCCACTGCTGTGTATAGGTGTACTGTGTACTGACTGGTGGCTGCTATCCAGGTCAGAAAAAGCTGCATTTCAGTGATGTTGCACGTATATAAGTTGTAAAGAGCTTTGTGATGAAAGGTAGTACGTAAAGTGGTGATGTTGTTCGTTGTGGTGGTGGTTGTTATTATTACTGCTACTACTGTTAAATGTCAGAAAATCATACTTCAGCACTCAAGTAGTTGGATAAAAGTGGGCACCCTTGGAAAAAGATGGCTACAAAACATTTGATTGATCATATATTTATAAACAACACTTTTAAAAGATGATATATTTTCCAGTAATGGTAAGGCAGCATTCTGAATTTTCTATTTCACTTTCTAACAAATGGTTTCAAATTCAATCCAGTATTGATTCCAAATTTTGTATGACTCATGTTTGCTTGCTTACTCTCATTTACTTTATCATAAAACACTCCTCCATAATATGAATTAAGTTGTACTACGAAAAAGAGGGCTAGAATTGGAGAAATGTAATTGTACACTATTCCCAGCAGAGGGTGCTTTTTTGCTTACTTGAAGTGAATGAAGCTATCGGGACCTAAAACTGGATCGATTTCACATGTGCGCAGTCTAAGAGTTTCACTTTTACTAATGAACATCTTTATCTTCTCTAAATTTCGATAATCTTTCCAAATGGATAAATGCATACAAAAGGGTTGAAATAAAAGTTATATTGTGAAAACACTTTTTGGATTGTTAGGATTAAAACTATATGCAACTGTGAACTGACCAGTCTCTATCAATTTTGAAACAGAAACAAGTCGCTTCTCTTTGAACAACATTTGTAAAATGCTTTGGAAACAAAAAGCAAATGATTATGTTGGGATCGCTGTTGCTTTGATTGGTGCGATAGAATTGGGGCCACAATTCATGATCTGTCATTTTACCCTATTGTTCCTGCTTTCAAATATGGCAACCGTTTAAATGGTGGTCCGGGTCTCTCTTTCACCACAGAAAGTGCACACCTTGTACAATTCCAAGCAAGCAGGGCTGTCCTGTGGAAGCCGCCTGACCAATGCAGAAACAAAGGAACTAGAGAATAGTGCTCTGGGTCTTGTTTTTTGCACTCTTATATACCTTGTGTCATTATAACTCCTCTGGGCCAATGGGCCAAATACTACTACTGTGGAACAGCAGATCCCTAGAGCACTGAGTGGATACAAAATTTTTTTCTGCGTCCAATCCACAAAAGTGATCCGTGGCTATCTGCAGATTTGCAAGGCTTTAAATATAAAATTTGTATCCTCATCCATCTGTTAGCTGCAAAAATGGTCCACGAACAACCTCATCCACATCAACCTTACACTGGTGTACAACAGATCAGTACACAGAGCCCTTCACCTTCAGGGTGCAGCCTTCCATGCCAGCACCTGTACTCCCTGGGAGGAAGAAGCATCAGGCTAATTCTGCCCGACATATTCCACACCCCAAATGCACTGTACAGACATACAGGAGAGAGAGTCCTTGCTCTGAAGAGTTTATACACTTCAAAAGTTTGGTAAAGGACTATAAAATAAAGCATATGTTCCGTGTGATAGCTGGCACAGATGCATGCAAAGATATAAGCTTTTATATGTAAACGTATTTATTTCTTTAACTTACAACGATTAGTTTTACATTTGCTAGTTGCTTTTGGATGGGCACACATTGGCATTGACGCGGAAGGGAAAAGTTGTGGGAAAGCTGTGAGGATTGTGGGAATAAAAGAATGATCAGTTGTAGGGATTAGGAAATTTGAGGGGAGACAAAATAAATAAGGGAGAAAGGAGAGTAAGCAGAATGGGCAGGGAGAATAAGGTTTGGTAGCTGACGAGTTGCACTGGTAGGAGAGAGACAGGACCAATCATCAGTAGCAATCGGAAATAATAAAAAACAGCCTAAATTACAAATGTGAATGAAGATGAGGCTACTTGGAGAGTTTTGACAGATCTCTGAATGAGCTTTTTGGTTTTCTTTTGAGTTCTTGACTAAAGAAATATTTTTTGCAGAAAGTGGGTGCCTGCTTTTGTCTTTTTTTTTTTCTTTTTTTTTAACTATGTCTGAAAACCAAACACTGAAAAGTTGTGTTTAAAAAACTGCAGTTTTCAGCAGTTTGAGGGGATTTCCACAGCTCCTTCCCTTTCAACAAGCTCCTTTGGACTGCTGGTGGTGTTACACATAGGAATTTTGAATAGTGGATGGGAAGCTGAGGGCATTTAAGGCAGGGGATCTGCTGGTTTGGGTCTCATAGACTCATAGACTTTAAGGTCAGAAGGGACCAGTATGATCATCTAGTCTGACCTCCTGCAAAATGCAGGCCTCAAGACCTCACCCACTCACTCCAGCAATAGGGTCTGGGGCAAGAGGAAGCAGGTAGGCAGGAAGACCAAAGAGGAAGAAGCACTATGGGCCTGGAGATTTCAGTCTGCTCCCGCAAGCTCGTCCTGACTGCTTCTGTTGCTCTTCTTGTGGGAAGGAGGCGGCTGGACCTGGTTCAGTGCCCTGGTGGGACTCCCTGTGTCTGATGGTGGGAGGGGAGGAGTTAGATGAATCTTACTGGGTAGGGTAGAGATATGGTCATGTCCCAGTTCCCTTTCACATCCCATAATCCTGAATGCTGGGACTGTGGGGTATGTAAAATGCACCATTTCAACTGATCTTGTGCTGTTATGTCATCAGCATGCTCCTATATGGCCACTCTCCCTGACTCAGCAATCCACTGGCAGAATGGCTCCAGCAGCTGCTGCTTTGAGTGGGGGTGCACTTTCATCACATTTACATGTCCTCACCCCCTCTGAAGTGCAGCTGTGGCTGCAGACCCACAGTCTTCTTCCTTATGTCTTCAGCTTCTGTGGTCACATAGAAATTTCCTTCTGGGTGGATGGACACATTTATGCATTCTCTTTACAACCCTTGTGGAAGGGTGTTGCAAAGGGGGCCAAAAGGTGCTTCTGTGGTTTGGCCAAATTTTGCAGGCTTTTAGGAAGATGATATTAAAATTTGCAACTGTGAAAGAAAAGCGTATAGTTGAAGTGACCCATTTTATTTTTATCGCCTCTTAATAATCTGCTTGTTGCAGTCCCTGTGTAATATGATGTCCAAATTGGGGACCACCAACTTCAGTTGGCACTAGCAAACGGAAGTATGACTTGACTTAAAATCATGTAGCTTATTGCTTCGTTTTAATGCAAAATGTTCACATTTATACATACAGAATGTTTACATTCTGTTTTCTGTAAAGCCTAGTGCAATTCATTAGAAAACAGTACTAGAATTGCTGCTTCATAGAGTAAGCCAGGAGGGAGTTAGTTTGCATTTACATCGGCATTACTGACAGCAGAATTTGGCCCAGGGGTTATAAAGCAGGCCAAAAAGAACCTTTTGGGCATTCAGAGAATTTTGAAATTTGTTTGATATCCTATTTTAAATATCTGAGTTTAAAATTTAAATACATTGAAAATTATAATTAATGATTAACAGTACAACAATGTAACAATTAATTTAATGACAATGGCAATTTATAAAAAGTAACAATTTATGTAGGTGGGCGATAAACTTACTGCAAATGTGAAAATATTGAAAAACCGGGCGCTGATCCAAAAAAGGTTGAAGACCACTGGCGTAGACTGTGTCTATTGAAGCAATGTAAGCTCAACAATCCGAGATTTATTTTCATATATTTGACTAAAGAACTAAAATCCAGAGACTTTTTTAATACAATGACTTGCAAACATTGAATAAAATATCATAGAGCCCTTAAATAGGGTTTAAGTCTCTTTACAAA
The DNA here is from genome assembly GCA_007922175.1 of Pelusios castaneus. Lineage (NCBI taxonomy): Eukaryota > Metazoa > Chordata > Testudines > Pelomedusidae > Pelusios > Pelusios castaneus. Next base: position 1,831,674 of record ML685779.1, read on the forward strand.
CTATGGTAAACAAAGAAAGTAAAGAATTGCATTTTAATTATTAATCAATCAATTTTTCTAAAAAACAGGAGCATGAGAAAGGAACTAATGCTTATGGATGTATCATAAGGTTATTAAAAATGGACTTCATTTGAGCTGGTCAAAAATGGGAAAACCTAACTGTTCACAAAAACATTCCTATTCTTTTCATTGCAAAATCAAAAATTGAAAATCCAATTGTGATCCTGCCATTCTAAAAGAAGGTACAACTCCCTTTGAGTTCAGTGGGATTTGGTTTGTGGTTAGTCTGGGTGAGAATACACCCTATTGATGGAATCTCAGAATAGAGTCTCAATAACCTTAACCATTCTTTTTCTCATTTAGAGAAGCCTGAGATTTCAATCTCTAGATTAATTTCACTTTGACATAGTTTAATATCTCATGGCTGTGTGTAATTTTATATGCACTGGGGACTCTAATTCTGCAATAGCTGTACTTATCAAAAAAGGCAAAATGCATGAAAGAAAAAGGACAGAATTTGTTTCACACCTCTTTCACCTTTTGGTATGTATGTGCACACACATCTTTGCACATTTTTTTCTTAAAAAACTATTTTTAAAACGCCATGTACAAAAAACTGATGTAATGTTTTCATTTCCCGTTCATTGCTAATTAATGAAACTTGGGTAGATTTTTATTCAAGAGTGCTCTGTTAAGTTTTAATACCACATGCTCTTAACTTATGGTGAAAACTGTCACTAAAATTCATGCCAGATATCAAGAGCAATAGATGACCCTGCTCAATAATAGTATGCAAAATAGTGCTAATGAAGAAGCAACATGTAAATAAGCTCTTTAATTAGTGTGTTATGTGCTAATCTCCAACCCCTTTGGATTTACATTTGTCTTAAATTGACATTGTCAGGTAATTTAGACATCCAATGTAGGATTGCCTTCACAAGTTTTTCTGAATGTAGAATCTGATTCTCTGCCTTGTGATATTAGTTTTTATGCCTGTGTAACTCTGGGCATCAGGACCCTAATTTTAATGTAAATCATGTCTCTTTTTTAATTTTTAGTTTCAATAGACAGGGTTTTCTTTGTTTGGACTTAAAAGTTCCCCATCTAGCATTTGCAACTCAGACATTGTAACATTGTGCAATTAAGTGTGAGTCCTAAAGTGAAAAATGAATAAAACAAACCTGAAATTGGCACTGACATATTTCCATTTTCTCATGTAAGTGAAATATAAAAAATAAATAGAGTATATAAAGTCCAATTTGATTTTTTTTATAAAATTCTTGTTATTTTGGATTTTCTAAGTAACAAAGATAAAGATATTTGATTTAGTTTTTAAGATAGTATCCCTTTAAAAGGTGACATTATTGGGCAGTATGTTGAACCATAGGCTATACTTAAAACCTGTGTATATCGTCATTAGAAAGCCTTGAACATATAAGAGTTTAGATTTCTGTTAATTCTGTCAGCATGCTGCATTGGATTGTTTTTCTATCATTAAGCAAAATAACGTTCTTTCTGGATGTTTGAAAAATGTTCTAGAAATTTGGTATGTGTAGTGTCAGATTACCTAGCTAAACTGCGTGATGTCAGTTTCAACATTTTGAATTAATTAACAATGTTTCATTGTGCTTCTAAGCAAACCAAGACCTCCGCAATTAAAGAATTCATTCTGATTTACATGATGTCACCAGGAGCTAGTTTGTTACAGTTTAGTAGCCTGAGTCTCTAGGTTCCTCCCACTGAAACAGCTCAGTCTGTTTCAGACACAAGACAAATGGTAAAAGTGAAAAGATGACTAAGAAATTAAGTCATGTGGGGCAGAAAAACATAAGAGGGTAGAGCTAAGGGGTCAGGCACCTACTAATGCGTGGCTAGAGTAATACTCGGAGAACGAATGGGATAGTAGCAGATGTTGCCTAAAGAATAAAAAGGGTGTTTCTTTAAGCTCAGCGTTGGGAGGATGCCTGTCAGTTCGTAAGAAACCAGGGAGAGCTGTAGAGCTTATCAGCTACGCTGGATGGTACATGCAGACCTTCATTGTTGGATTTCCTTTTATGCCTTCTTCTCTGCAGCTGCAGTTCAAAATGAAGACAAAACGGTGATCACAGTCTGCCAGCTATACTTTCTAGTTAAGCCTTGCTGATTTTAAATGGAACGTAAATCTGCTGTGCCTTAGGAAAAGAAATGCTGTAGTTATTCTGTGCTGCAGAATTGCCTTAAAGAGGATAACTTTCCAGGAGAGTATTTTAAAAATGAATCTAAAAAAGCTGCTTTTCTAAGTATTTTTAGTTTAAAGGGCTGTTTCACTGCATTGGCCTGGCTACGTAGAAAACTCTGGTTTTTTATGAAACTTCTGAGTACGCCACAAAGAAGATTAGTACAAGAAGAAAATACACTGCCTTTCAGATTAAGGTTATTTATAGCTACTGCCAAAAAAAGTTAAAGGACTATTTTATTATTCTGGATGTAACTTATTTTTCCCTGAAGATTTTCTTTGTGCCTTGGTCTAAACTGTACACAGCTACTCTGAGTTCTTTCTTTTTAAGCTTCTGCACCATGTCTTATTTATAAAAGGAGATGGAATTCTGCAAACCATTTAAATGGATTAAAGTTAATCAGTCACCTACAGAAGATAATGTGCTGCCTACTATAATGCTTATTCATTTGGAAGGCTTAAGCTGGAGATTTAAGGTACAGATTTTGACCAGCAAAAAGAAATGGAACGTTCTGTGGAATGTTATGTGTATTTGAGACACTTTGGGTTTTTTTATTTCTTTTGTTTTATGGTGATATTGGAAGACTTCTGTTTCTTACTTACAAAAGCACTTTATATTTTAGAATAAAAATTAAATAAATCACAGCCTGGTAAAGTTATAGTTGCTTTTGCACTGGTGCACTGATTATGACCTTAATCACCTCATAAATTATGACGTGTATATTTTATATATGTGCATCTTTGTGCTAAAGGCAAGTTGACTGTAGTTGTTCAGTTCCTCTCAATAACGTTTTTCGTTATGTCAGGTTTCCTGAAAGCAGAGGCATAGTAGTATATTTGTGTAAACACGTTCAAAATGGGAAAGCCACTTAGCAGGCCGGACTGTTTACGTCAAAATCCTCCTTGTGTAGGGAAGGGTGAGGAAGATGAAGATCTAAATATTGAAGACTGTTACGTTCCTCAGAGGTCAATCTATGACACTGTGAGACTGAATGAGCAGATTGATTCAGGGTCCAAAGGCAGCCTCTCTTCAAGACATTTCACCGAGCGGACTTTACCATATAGTCATAGAACACTGGATATTAGTTCTCTGTGCCCCAATGGCGCCCTGACTTCTTCCAGCGTATTTGAGCTCAGAGGTCGCGAAGTTAACAAATTAGATGAAAAAATGATATTTGATGCACTTAAACTGAACAGTGATATAATTCGAACTGCTGGATTACCCAAAACAAAATCTCACACAGAAAAGAAAGAACATAGGAGATCGTGGAGAATGTTTGTTCCATCTAATTTTGCAGACTGTGCAAATAAAAGTGAATGCTCCCTTGTTGAAACTGCCGATAGATCAGATATGGTAAAAGCAGGCAAGTGCAAATGGGGTACTAATTCCCTCACTTCAGAAGAGGATGACTCTGGTCTATGCAGCCCTCCAACAGAAAGAGAAGAAAAACAAGACACTTTATTAGTAGGGGAGCAAACTCAATTCAGAAGTATATCTTCTGCAGACTATGTCCATGTAGCAGGTCAGTTTAGACAATTTCCCCTTGCTATTTCCAATAGTGAACAGCACATCCCATTGCTGGATTGCAGTCATGCTCCTGTTGAAGAAAGCTGCAGATTGACTTTACATGATGTTTCACAACCAGAAAAAATAGTGCAAAAGAGTCCTCAGACATGTGAAAAGGAAGAGACAGGGACCAAATGCTGTTACTCACACAGCTCTTTGAAAGAGGACATCATATCAGGTGCAGAGCATCTCCAAGGTCATGGTGGAAACAATTTTACCTCAAACACAGGAAAAGTGGAAAATGAGTATGACATTAAAGAAGTGAAAACACATGTGACAATGATCGAAGAGGATTGTGTGGCTGATGCATCGCAGCATTTAGACATGTATTGTGCAAATGTTGCTCTTAATTCTAGTGACACAGATTTGGCAAAATATGAGATTTTTTCTGATACAGAGGAATGTAGCATAACACATACAGACTCAATCGAAACAACATTTTCTGCTCAAGACCTGGAGTTAGATAACACCATAAACTGTCCACAGGCTAACCCAGTGAGAATGAAAGGGAACGTCTGGACTACAGGAACCCACATAGCAACCTTGGATACAGTCTGTAATGGTCTATTGTCTAATAAGGTAATACAAAACAAAAGGGTTTGGGAATCATTGCAGTAAAAGCAAACAAAAAACAAAACAAAAAAACCCCCCAAGACCAACTTTAGTTAAAGTGACTGGTAGTATTTCTGATGAGGAAATATTATTGCAGCTAGAAATCTGGCTAGTAGCATAATTTGCATTGCACATTATAAGATGTCAGAAAGTGGTGAGATGGTCACTTTCGTAAATGAATGAGGGGCAGTTTCTGACAGGGCTGATTACTTCCAGCTGTTTGGTGCAGGGCTCTTCTTGTCCAGATGGTGTTACTCTTCATTTGGAATGCTTCCACAGAGCACTGATGTTAACATTCAGTTTTTTACACAGATTGTGGTTAAAGGCAGTGCCATTCAGTGACAGTTCTGCTTGATTTATTCAGCTTGACCAGTCTTACTCATAAAGGTACAAATAACAGTATCAGAGTGTTGTGGTTTCCAAAGTACATAGATTAAAGATTTGTTGCGTGTACTGAAGCTCTTTTCCTGAAGCTGCATGCCAAAAAGAAGATCTGAAGTTATAGCAGTGTTTTAGAGGCATGAGACCTTACAACATTTTCTGAGTGGTGAATGAGAAAATAAAGAGGAAAGCTTTGCAATAAGTAAGGGGTGTTTGTCAAGCCTGTAATCTTTTTCTGCTCTGTCTGCTTGAGGTTTGAACTATTTCAGGGTTTGTTGCTGAACTTTTCTGTCAAACTATTCTCAAAGATCATTGAAGCTTCTCTTTGTAAAGAGTGCATATGCTTTTAAAGGACAGATTAGGGTGACATGCTCAGCCATCAGTGGTAGTGCACTGCCTTGGAAAGGTGATGAGTTTTAGAATACAAAGTGATTACCCGAAAATAGGAAAAAATGCGTGTTACTTCCTTTATCTTGCAGCATAAGGGAGCAGCCAGCTTGTTGCTAGTTGTAAATATTCACTGAACAGTGTTGTACGAAGTTTGCAGCTTGCTTGTCCATAGTGATTAAGGTCTTGGGAGGTGTGTGTAAACACCAGCATTTATTCACAGGTGCTGTGTATTTTCTGCAGCAGCCTTGATTACAGTGGCCATGTCACGCGCATAGAAATTTGCTCAGCCACCTGATATCTGTTTCTTTACAACACATAATTCACCACAATGTTTCTTAGTGCCAGAAATGGAGAATAATTGGAGTGCTGAAAGAGCTTCCTGCTCTTTAGAAAGCTGAAAAAGGTTGCTTTGAAAGCACTAATGCTAAAACGAAACTGTTGCTGAATGCCACTATAGAAGGATTTAGGGTCAAAAGGTGAGCATTCTTTACCACTGTTTATTTGTCCATTATTTTTCACTTGTCTGTGTAATTAATTCAGAGACTTTAGGCCAGTTTCTGAACTCACTGACACTGGAGTCACTTCAGAGTAATTCAGCTGAAATAAATTCAGTTAGCCCGAATTTACAGTGGTGTTACTATGATAACAGTCGGGTTCTGCAAAGCTTAAATAATACAGTCATAGAGAATAGAACCAAGAATGACCTCTTGACTTTATGAAGAGCTCATGCATTTTGCAGAACTATCCCATAATAATATAATGATGGGTATCTGCTCTTGTGCTGCCGCACCCACCTCCATATTCCAGCACCCGTTTGTATTTCCTAAAACCTAACCTAAAATGTTTCCTTCCTCAGCTTTAGTTCTTTTCTGATCTTCGAAGACATTGTCCAATTTTCTGCCTTGATTTATATTGTTAGTTTTCAGTTCTTTTACTTGCTTAATCCTATTATATCACCACTTTATCTATGGTTTCTGCTGGTATCTAGCTGAGCCTGCTTTATTATTTTCTAGATGTATCTCCCACAATTTCATGAATTCTTGTATCAATTTGGTTGCCTTTCTTTGTAGGTACTTGTGCTCTAGTTTTTCTGTTATCCTACTGAACTGTGTTAAAGTGAACTGCACACAATTGGCCACATTATGCCTTGTGAAGGCAGGCATGTTTGCACTGTGGAAATGGCACGATCTATGTCAGGACTGAATTTATCCCAGTGTCCCAGCTGAAATCACACTAGGGTGATTGCTCACTTCCTAGTTTTAAATGAAATTTCCCTCTAAATATATTACTATACCTTTAAAAAGAGCAGTTGTTTTTTAGAGGTACAATACTACGGTTGGTTATTGTACTGTCAACTTACTAGACGACCTTTATATTAACTTCGCTTTGTCTGTCTGTGTGTATTCCCTGTGCTTTCCCACCTTTCTCCAGCAGATGGTGTAATGTTTATAGGTTTTAATGGCAACCTGTACCCAGCACAAAACTTGCTAGGCATCTGGCCCTGTGGTACAGGGATTAGGGGCGGAATCTGAGAACATAGCAGTTACTGGCTTGAGTCCCACCTGGGGTTGAAAAGCTGCTGTTCACAGGTTTTGATTTGGTGTACTTTTAGTCTTGATTGAAAAATAATATAAAAAACAAGCTTTTTTTTTTAGAACACATGACCTTAAAACCAGCACACTAAAAGGGACAAACCAAGTACAGAAATAATTCAAATTGGCCAGACTCCTTGTACAAGGCATTTTAAGCACCGCAAGTGCATTTGTTTGCGAAAGGTTGGGTGGCCACTGTACATGTTACACTGACCAGCTGATCTTTTGCAAAGAAATGCATTCACAGTGCTTAAAATGCCTCGTACAAGGAGTCTGACCAATCTGAATTACTTCTGTACTTGGTTTGTCCCTTTTAGTGTGCTGGTTTTAAGGTTGTCTGTTCTAAAAACTTGGGTTTTTTATATTATTATTATTTATCTTAACTTTAACTGCATCGATTGCTTTTTCGAATATTCTTTGCTTCATCAAATATTTTTTCTTTTTAATAATATTAGTTTTCAGTACTAAGTTTGGTACATACAGAGATTTTCCTCCCAATATCCACTCCCCATGAGATTTTCCTCCCAATATCCACATCACAGTTGTTCTGTGTGTTATCAAACATAATAGTTCAGACGTGCTTTTGGTTTTCCACCTGCAGGTATTCCAGAAAGAAGAGATTGAACCGCTACTAGTTAAACAACAGGAGGTAAACTGGTTAGGTCAAGGTCTTATTCAAAGTGCCGCTAAAAATGCTAGCACCGAGAACCTGGAGCATGACCTTGAAGATGTTAACACCCGATGGAAGACTCTCAATAAGAAGGTTATTATTCTGTATATTCACAAATTCAATTTTACTTTTCCTTGTTTTGTATTTTCCCCTATTTGCAATATGTTCATGAGGATCATGGATTCTATTATCTTAACAAAGTCACTTGCTTTGTAATTCTCTTTAAAAATATTTGTGTCACTAGCAGCCAAAGTATGGTTGTCATTTCCACTAGTCTGTCCATTTTCCTGTAGGTTTATTCCTGGCATTCTTAGCCAGGGAGTGATTCCCTCGGGACTCTTTGCTCCCCTCTGTATATGCAGAGCAGGGAGTTTAATAGCCCAGGTTGTGTGGAGAAAGGATGGAGGTGAGACACATACATGGGAAAGGTTTTTTTCTCAACTGCATCTTAGTTACTTCTCTCTTTTTTTTCATCCACTGTGATTCTTTCTGTTCTATTGTATTCATATGCACCATGGTATCAGAGAGTCTGTTTTATCATATTTGCACCGTGGTATCAGAGAGTTTGTTCTATCATATTTGCACCGTAGTATCAGAGAGTCTGTTCTATCATATTTG